>OY735214.1:24693022-24845522 GCA_963457665.1 Thysanoteuthis rhombus | reverse complement strand
TATATATATATATATACATAGTATGAATGTATGTATGTATTTTTATCTATGAATTCCTACCTATCTCTTTGTATATATGTCCATGGATTGTCTGTTCATGTTCATGGTCTTTTCATCTATGTATTAACCATATACTACTCATGGCAAAAATATGAAATCACTACACTCAGCGGGGGTTCAATCAGCTTTTTTTACTTCTTAGCAATCATAGATATGACACAAAACAATTTTTGTTCAACAGCTTGATATCCTGGCCTCATGAATTGTAACTCAAACAAATTAGATTAGAATATTTCAATTTTCTTCCAGATCAAGTACAGGAAAAAATCTTGGAATCATTCAATACTAAGGAAAAATATAGAATCACCTTGTTATCTGCATTTCCAAACCAAATCCCAGCATAAGTCTAAATATGCAAATTAATCTATGATTAAGAGAAAGTACCAGCAGAACCAAATGTGCTGTTAGATATTGTTGGACTGGGTTATTTAAAAGGAAACATGGCTTCAACAAGAGAGTTCTCAATTGAAATAATGGAAAAGATTATAAAATTCCTTTGAGAAGGAAATGCAACATGAAGTGTGGCAAGAGATATTGGTTGTTCTTGGTTAGCAGGGCCTAAATGTGATGCAAGTATAAACAAAATGAGAAGATTATAAAGGAAAATATACAGATAGACCCCAAAATACGTCAGGGTATCAGAAAAGAAAACTCAAAGCAATCAACATTGAAAAAAGAAGATGCACAACAAAACAAGGGAAAAACACCAACGGGTGTTGTGAGAATGAATGAAATGGGAGAAAAAACATTAACACTATTAACACTTAAACAGAAAAAACAAGGCCATAAGGAGCTAAAGAGAAGCAATTATGGAGTATGAATGATTTAATAAAAGTGATATTCAGTGATGAATTGTGAATCTGCATTGGTCAAAGCAATTATGCTGCAACTCCTGTCTGGTGTCATTCCAATGAAACATATAAAGATGACTATCTGAAGAAAAGGACCAAATTTCCTCACTCATTTATGATATGGGGTTACTTGTCAGGTAAATTTTCCAGGGGAGATCATGCAATCATTACCTCAACAGTCAATGCAGAGATGTATATTGGAATTTTGAAGTCAATGACATGGCCAGCAAACAGTCTAAATCTCAATCCAATTGAAAACTTATGGTGGAAATTGGTCCAGGTCAAGGCTCCACCCTCCAAAGCTAATCTGTCAACTGCTATTCGAAAGGCAGAACCAGCTTGATGGAGAATATTGTTCTTTGTTAGTAGAATCTATACCTCAGGCTGTCATAAAAGCTCTATGAGGAGCTACAAAGTATTAATCATGATTGTTTTATTGATGATACCATATTTTTTTCCTCTTTTGTATTTCATGTAGCAATAGTATTCAGATATAAAAATAATTTTTCTTGTGTCATATCTGTGATTTGTTCATTTGCTTTGAAGTAAAGAAGCTGGCACCTGTAAGTATGGTGATTCTTTATTTTTTCCATGAGCTGAACATATACAGACATGTTATCAAGCTTTGCTCAATTTAGCATAAGACCACAAATTTGGGGCACCCAGTGAGTATCAACCATCAATTTGTTTTTTTTTTTGCAAATGCATATAAGCACAGTTGCATCAATGTGAGTTGTGGAGTTAGATGAACATGTGTACAAATGCAAACTTTTATATAATCATCTGAGTTTTAAATAGATATGTTTTTTTATACATATTTATCCATCTTTTAAAAATGCTCACACTTTACAAGTATTTACGAGTTCATTTAGAATATATTTCAAGTAAACAGATCTGTATTCATTCACACATATATATGGTGTATCTTCATATTCATAAAAGAACTATACCCTCATATACATGTCTATTAGAGTCCATTAACCAATACTGTCAATTAAGGTCTCTTCAGTTTTCAAGTTGGTTTGGCTTGCTCTTTGGCTGGATGGCTATGTATGTATATATCTCATCCACAAGCTACACCAATGGAGCTTGAGGGCCGAAAATTTAAACCTTTGTGCCTTATTATGTTTAAAATAATAATTTTTTTTGTTTTCACTCCACCCAGGTTTCTAGTGGGGATCTATTTGCAATGTAAGTTTATGCTAAATTGGTCTCTTAGTTTGAGTCTGGCAACATTCAAACTTGTTTAAAAAAAGAAAAGAGACTGTATTATTATTCACTCTTATTTTTGCCCAACAAAATGTGAGAGAAATTACTCATTCATTGATCGCCCCTTTTCTCAATTTTTCAACTGATCACCCATTTTCTTTTTTATTTTATTTACCACAACAACGCATGCTACATTGATCTAGTGCCAGTTTCTATTGAGTGACTTACCTAGTTTGTATTTATATCAACAAATGTATTTTTGCTTTATAGAAGAAAATCTCTTACTGCTCCCACAGCATCTTGTTGCAAACTACTGTTGTGAGTCTTCAATCTTATTTTTTCTTCAACAGCACAGTACTAAATTATGTTCAAAGCCTCCTTATGGTCTTTGAATTATCATTCTGTTCTAATTTCGGTCAAATTTAATTGTAGGATCTTTAAAGTGTATATTTAAATGTTAAATCCTTGACTGATTAATACAAAGCTTTTTTTTGTAAAGCATTGTGTCACAGCCATCAGCTGCCTTGTCACATTCACCTTAATCTTGTCAACAGTCTGAAATCTCTATCGGGAAATCTAGAAGTTTCAGGGAGCCAGAATTGAACTGTGTAAGAGCGGGTAACAGACATGCCATCCCTGTGCAAAACTTGACTCATAAATAATTGTTAATACAACAGTCACACTCAGTTGGGTCTCACAACTGACTGTTTCTCTTCATGCTTGTGCAATAAGGTCCTCCTGATTGTTTGACAAGTTACATCAAAGCTGTATCACTGGTTCTGGAAATATTCAAAATGGCTGGATACTTTCTGAATTGACCTCTGATGAAGGTGTCTGAAAAGTTACGAAACACTTATTTTGTTTTGCATTTTCCCACCACAAACAGACATATTTGTGAAAATCAGTACATATAAACTGTAATGTTTGAGAATTTTGTTATTCAAATTTCATCAAGTTCAAATAAGAATTACTTTATTGGTAGACTTCTTCATAGCACTTTAGCTGAGCCAATGATTGACACAGGCATTTCTAACTTCAGCAAATATTTCAAGTGGAATGTTTCTATAACAATCTTTGATTCTTCCCTTCTTAAAGGTCTTTACCTCTTATTGCATAGACTCAATGTAGCCTGTTCAAAAATAAATCACTAACCCTAACCCTTGTCAGACTGTGATTGTGCACCTTAGTGTGGCATTAAGTCTTTGGTTGATATCAATATCATTGAGATTGGATAGAAATCAGACAGGGAGTCAGTCAGACCAACTTAAAAACTGAAGAAATATGTGTTGATGCTAGCTATGTAGTTGTTGATGGTTTTGATTAATGGTTTCTGATAACAAAACTGAGATTGATTTTTTGTTTATGAGTGATAACACTGAACTAATAATATCTTTATCTGTCTCAAAAGACAGTTAAATATTCAAGTTTGGGCCAAAGTGATCATAGGTATATGGGAACTCTTTCTATAATGGTGGCAAAAGGCTTGATTAGCTCCAAAATTTTACACAATTTTGAGCAAATTACTCTGATTTGCCCAAACTATATCATATTATGACGAAATTTGGGAGAGCACTTGATACACTGGTTATATATTCATTGACTGATTTATTCTTTGGGTAAATTAGTCACTAATTTTCTCTCCATCAGATTTACATTTTCATTTATTCTCAAGTGAATGATCAACTTGGTCCTTTGATATGAGCCAAACAGCCTTGATCTTGTGTTCTTCTTCAGATATATTCTTTAAGGCTTCCACAGTAGATGATCAGTTTAGAACTTGAATAATAAAACTGATAATTTATTTTATGCTATCAAAGTTGAAAGGAGCTTAATGTTACTTTGGCTTTAAAAAAAAACCTTATAAGTAGTTTTCTCTTTTCTTATTTAGGAAGATACAAAACACAATGCTGAAAACTCTTAAAATTTTGCCAAATAATCATAAAATGCTGAGAGTTAATGAAAAGATCAAAAGAGACTCGTTTTAAACTCACAGCATGACAACCTCAGTGAGTTTTGTCAACGGGAGAGACTCATGTCATGCTGTGTCACGATGATTAAATTTAAGAGAATGAAAGAGAGAATGAGGGAAGGAATAGCCGAAACACATTTAATTTCTTGAAGATGTGGAAGAATTGATTGATTTTATAAAATTCTTCATTGTTTTTTGCCGTTCTTATAAAATTGCAACAATGAACTTTCTTCAATCTGCCATCTATTGCTTCATCACTTGAAGTCCCTAAGGGTGTTTGAGAAAATCAGAATCAAGCCGAATGATATCAACTATTTAAGGAGATAAAATGAGTTTGAACATAAGAATAATTATAATGATGATGATGATGATGGTTTTACCTGGAGATAAGGATAATGATACTGATGATGATGATGATGGTGGAGAGGATGACAAACGTAGAAAAGAGAGAAGATGAGTTGAAGAAAAGAAGAAGAAAAATGAAATAATGAAGAAGAGGAAGGGGAAGGGGAAGGGGACGAAGATGAAGAATAGAGGAGAATGAAGAGGTTGGGTTGGAGGAGAGAAAGGAGATACCAGAGGAGAGAAGGGAGATACCAGTGGAAGAAGAAGATGACTGAAAAGAAGAAAGAAAAAAAAGGGGGGAAGCAAAAAGAGAAGATGACAAACAGTAACTTACAAATGAAAAGAGAAATTTTGGGGGGGAAGACGATCACTAAAATGGAAAGGATAAAAATTGTTCTACTGTTAATAATATTGTTGTTGGAGATAGTGGCAAAGAAGGAAATGTGGGTGCAAATTGAAGAAGAAGAAGAAGAAGAAGAAGAAGAAGAAGAAGAAGAAGAAGAAGAAGAAGAAGAAGAAGAAGAAGAAGAAGAAGAAGAAGAAGAAGAAGAAGAAGAAGAAGAAGAAGAAGAAGAAGAAGAAGAAGAAGAAGAAGAAGAAGAAGAAGAAGAAGAAGAAGAAGAAGAAGAAGAAGAAGAAGAAGAAGAAGAAGAAGGAGGAGGAGGAGGAGGAGGAGGGGAGGAGGGGGGATGATGATGATGATAGATCAGGAAAACTAGCCGAAAATCTGCCCTACAGGCGAGATTTTCTGCTAGTTCCTGCAGAAGGTCTAAATGGACTTTTTTCACTTAACAGGAGATTAAAACAGCTTTTTCAGGAATACCTTAATTCAATGTTTCTGACTACAATTCAGGCTTAGGCGTATGAGCCAGTGGGGCAGGAGCCAAATGCCTTTATCCTTTAAATTCTGGCAAAATGGATGAAGTTTGGGGCAAATCAGTGTAAATCAGGCAAAAGCATGGAAAATTTGGGGCAAATCAGGCTTTCTGCCTCCCCCTCCGCAAATAGGTCCCTTATGCCTATGAATGCAGGGCAGGTTATTGTAAATGGATCCACTAAAAACCTGAATCACTTTCTCCTCAGCTCATGGCTCACCCTTCCACTATATTTCATTGAAATTCATTGAAAACCTTTGTGGATATTATATTGTGTGGCTATATAGCTAGAATGCAGGAGAGGTACCTACAATATTTATATATCTAATCCGCAAACTGTTCATATAATATTTTAATCAATATGATGAAGCGGGATTTTGCTGCATCTATGGTCACTAATTAAAAACTACATTTACTAGCGGCCAGTCACAAATAAACGTCCAGTCCATCATTGTAAATCAAAAACTTGAAAAGTTTTGGAATTTCCAAAAACCAACTTGCTGAAACATGCCTTGGGTCCCAGTACACACATAACATTTCATGGGGATATGTGATGTGGTTTCTGTGCCAGTTGGACTGTCACTTGAAGACAGAGACAGACAGACTTTTGGCAAATAAGTTTACGAACCGAAAATGAAAAAAAAACTGCATCGGTTTTTTCTTCAAATTTATTTCGTTCTTTTCATTTCCATCTTCTTCGCCTCCTCTTCGTATATTCACAAGATTTAGAGAATAAATGGCGCCCAATGAAATGTGAATGACAAAGTAATGAATAAAACGTGCGAGGCAACTTCGGTTGAGAAGATGGAGAATCTTGGCGGGGGTGAATAATCGGTGGCAAATAAAACCCCGAAAAGAAAATTAACAATACCCCCCCCACACACACACACACACACGCACATACCAAAAAAAGAAAAATAAATAAAACATACGCACGTATGTATATATACATGGATGAAGAAAATCCAGAGCAAAACAAAAGATCTCTTAAACGTAAATAAATAAATGAAAATCGGTTAAAAAAGCTAAGGAATTAATAATAAAATGCTATGTCTAAAAAGAGGAAAATGGAAAAAAAGTATTGAATAGAAAAGCAAAACAAGGACATCCAGAAGCGACTTAGCTCGCTGGTTCGTAAGAAACTAATTTGTAAAAAGACATGAAAGATAAATTAAAAAGATTGGAGAAAACTTTAAACTGTGGCCTGAAGGGCACAACGACTCAGCAAGTAGAAAAAACCCAAGACGACGAAGATATTGTGATGAATGAGTATGTGCATTTAAAGGATTCAGAGAGAGACAGATAGATAGATAAATAGAGAGAGAGAGAGAGAGTATTTGTGCGAGTAAATGTTTTTTTAAACACAAGTAGGGGTTCCTATTGGCAATGAAAGCGAAAAGGGGAGAGAGAGACTGGAAAGAAGAGAGAGACAGAAAGACAGAGAGACAGAAAGAGAGTGAGATTTGGATCTTGAAGATCACATGTTATTATTTGGGGGAAGCTGTGCACAAGAGGATGGTTTTAAAACTACTTTTTGATTTCACAAGGGAGAAAAAAAAGTAAAAACGTGACGAATTCGTACGCGTGCGTTTAGATACCTAAATATATTGTTAATTAATTGCAGATTGATAGAAGCAATACACACACACACACACATATATATATACATATATATATATATAAATATATATATATATATATATATATACACACACACACACACACACACACACACACACACACGGGGGGAAGAGGGAGGCATACACTGACAGAGACCGAGAGGCAGTGAGAGTCAGAGATGAAGAATGGGGGGGGAGTCGACATGATACGAATAAAAAAAGTGCAGTCTGTTGTGAGAGAAAGAGGAAGAAAAACTGTGATAGTCGATGGGAAATAAGATGAGAAGAGTTTGCAAGAAATAAAGAGAACGCAGGGAGGCAGGGGAGAAAGAACGAAAGAAAGAAAAAAGAAAGAAAGGGTGACATGAATTAGATATGAGAAATAAGGAAATGATTAAATGATGGAAAGGAGAAGCAAAGATTGTGTAGAAAAAGATAGAACGAAATAATAATGAGAGAAAGAGAGAGAGGGGTGGAAGAGAAAGAAGAGAAGAAGAATTTGAAAGAAATCTTTTATTTTCCCTTTGTATCCAAAATCCCCCTCCGTATTTCACCTTCAGTCCATCTCTTTCCATTTCTCTTTTTCCTCATATTGCTTTTTCCTTCAACCCCCCCTCTCTTCTCCTCCCCTTCCTGCTTTTTCTCGAAATCAATTGCCGAAGGGTTTAGGAAAATCGACTGGAATCTTTTTAAATGTTAAAAGTATGGAACTGCTTTCGACGAACTTTGTCGTGACTCTATTTCACAACACCTGAACCAAAAGAAACTGATGGGTGATTATTAATAGAAAGGCTGGAGGTGGAAGCTGATAGCGACTGTCTTGGGGTTCAATATCGACTGGGCCCGATCTTGACGAATAACTGCGAATCGTTGGGCCATCCTTTGACTGAAAATTAGTGCAATCTGATGTGACCAGGATGAATCCCTATTTTAACGTATTTTCAAATAGATGAATGAGGCTACTCAATAATTAGCATTTAATATTCATCTCCATTGGCGATTAGCTAATGCTTATATAGGGGTGAGCGGAAATTCTGACGCCACACTATTATCATTAAGTTGCAAATCACACAGATTTCTTTTGCATTTTTTAAGTTATCGTGACCTCTAGACTACGGAAGGCTGCATCTAAGCGATATATCTATTTACACAGAAATTCTTCATCCACCAGAGTGCTCTATTCCTATGGAAGAGCATTGCTGCATGATATATATATATATATATATTGCTTCTTACAAATCAACAAAAATTGCCTATTCATGTACTTGCGCCATTGTATATACCGAGACAGAGCGATTAGAGATGAAGACAAAGTGATAATTAATACTTATTTATTAGTCAGAAATAATTGCCTTCGTTAAATGAATAAGTAAGTCAGAATCAAGACGTATGGAAAAACAAAATAAAATGACTGGGATAAAAATTTAATCATTTTATTTTCCCACTCATTAATTGCTAAGTTCTTCTGTTTTGACCATCAGAAATCAATTTAAAAAAAAAAAAGGACAGACAGCAGTGATGGGAATGGAATTGGGGGACTAGGTATACTATAAGTCTGGATTTGGGGGACTAGGTATACGGTGATGTCATCATTATTAGACATTGGACATAAAAACATCGGAAATTGTGAAGTAGGTATACACCGTACAGCTGCGTATCCCGTCATTTCTATCATCATCATCATCATCATCATCATCATCATCGTCGTCGTCGTTGTCGTCGTCGTCGTCGTCGTCATCGTCATCGTCATCATCATCATCAGTCTTTTCAACGTCCGTCGTTGGACATGGACCTTCCCCAGGATTCGCCACATTTGTCAAATGGGACATCATAGGTCATTTCTATCACTGATCAACAAAGAGACGGACTGATATTCATCTGATGTAAATTTAAAAAAAAAAGGTGCTTGCAAAACTCCCGTGTAATGACTATACTTGTGGAAGTTGAGGTTTCTTTGGTTCAAGTCTCTGATAATCAAAGATCAAACATCATCAGTATTAGGAGTATGGAAACTGATTGGTTAATGGGAGCAGAGGGCTTGATTTGTCCAAAAATATAGATAGTTTCGTCCAACTGATTTGGCCGGAATTTGGGGATGAGGCACTTGCTCCCCCGGCTCATACACCAATGACGTCAATAATATTTATTGTCAATTGTTAAATCTCTTTGCAAACTACATTCTGTACGGTGGTTCTCAAAAGAAAAAAAAAACAAGACTTAAGCCAATTACTAAAAAGCAAGAATCAATATTTCCTGTGTGGGTCTCACTCTGCAATTTCCATCCCACACCATCAGACACCCCTTCTAACTTTAATCAAACACCTAATCGTCCCCCCCCCGTGTCATTTCATGCAGCAGGATTAAGATGATCTTTGGGTGTAATATCTCAAGTTTTCTTTCAAACTTTTAGGAACAATACCCTTCACCCCCTCTCTCTCCCACCAGTGAGATCAGAGGATTAGAGTACATGCAGATATATATATATATATATATATATATATATATATATATATATATATATATATATATATATATATATATATATATATAGAGAGAGAGAGAGAGAGAGAGAGAGAGAGAGAGAGAGAGAGAGAGAGAGAGACGGGGGGAGAGAGAGAGGAGAGGGTGAAGGGTAGAGGTTTGAAATAATAAAACCATTGGAAGAGTACATAGAATCAATTGACCAATTTCTCGCTTTTAACCAATCCCTCTTCCAAGAGAAGAGAGTCCAGAAAAAAACAAAACAAAGCGAAACAAAATTGTAAATAAATAAATAAATAATAATAACAACTACAATAATAATGATAATAATAATAATGATAATGATGATAATAATAATAATGATAATGATGAGAAGAATAAGAAGAAGAAGAAGAAGAAGAAGAAGAAGAAGAAGAAGAAGAAGAAGAAGAAGAAGAAGAAGAAGAAGAAGAAGAAGAAGAAGAAGAAAAAGAAGAAGAAGAAGAAGTAAGAAGAAATCGAATAAGGAGGAAGAATGGTGTAAAAAAAAACACAAATTAAAAGGTATAAATGAAACAGAACTATCGTAAGACCAAGAATAAAAATAATGAAAGTCAATGTAAAGCGTATTTTTTCTAATCTGGAGATAAAAGGTCCCTTTTTTTTTTCGACGATGGAACAAACAAACAGACAGGCTGACAGAAATACGAAAGAAACATGATCCACCGGACTGATGTGAAAGAAGGATGTTTCCATTTCTTTTCTTCTCTCCTGGGATTTACTAACAAAAAGATCAATGACAACCTGCTTAAATATGGCTTCTGCAGCCTCCACCAACGTCTTGACCAAAGGTCAAAGGAGATTTTTTCCTGCCAAAATAAATAGATAACAAAATAATAAATAGCAATAAATAAAAATGCGCGGTCGGTAGAATCGAAATTCTGGTGCTCTGGCATTTGTCAGACTTTTTGACATAAGCGGGAATCGTGGTATATTTTCCGTTGAGTATTGTCCATTTTTTATAATCCTTCCTTGCTTTTTATTAGCCTGCCTGTTTTGTTTTGTTATTTTTTTAACGCCGGTGCTTTTGTGTGGGTAGGATTTGGAGGCGGAATAACTCTTTTCTCATTTCCATCGTCTTTTAGTGCAGAGGCACATCCAGGATTTTGATCCGGGGTCCAAATTTTTGTTTTCGAGTTTATTTTTGGATTATTTTTTTTCCTCCAAATTCACAAACTCTGGGTAATGCCAGTGAAATATTCACCGATATATTTGAATTTCTAAGAAATGATTTTTTTTTTTAGAAAAGAAAACAGTGAAATCATTTCAGTTGAGGAGTCCATAGTTCCAAATGGTGGGAAGGGGGTACTTTTATCAGCAAAATATTATCCCCTGATTTGAAGAAACCAGTGTTACAGATGGAAAAAAAGGTGACGCAACTCATTATATAAGTATGATAGCTTTGCATAAGTTGATATCAGACCATTTATTCTGGGAGATTTGATAAGGATCGAACCCACTAACAACTCTTAGTAAGATTAGATTGCTGATCATTGCTATATGCCCTGTCCTGATCTTTTTTCTTTTTCGCATGATTACTTAGCATAGTTCGGTATCAGACAATCATTTTTGTAAGATCCAATGAGGATTGAACCCACAAACAAAGTAAATTTTAGCTTAATGATCATTGCTATACGACGTGCGTCCATTTGCTTTCTCATATTATTAACAAAAACTTTGTATCAGACCATCAATCGTGGGGTTACCAAGAAGGATTGAATCCACTAACAAGGGCCAGCTAGGGAAGTTTGCTGGTCATCCAAATTCGCACTGAAAGATCATTTCTAACCAAACGGACGCCCTTGACATTATGCTGTGTAGTTTAGACCAGTAATCAGTTGAGGAAGTTGTGCTCTTACATTTTCGCAACAATAGCTGCAAGGACTAAGATGTATCTTTCAGTAAGTCCCTATAAGGTTCTCCACATTGAACCAACCTTATGTTACATCCTTTTTTACGTCGGGGTTCAGGTAAATAGCTTTCTGATCCTTGGTAGACGACGTATGTCCTGATTCTTTTTTTTTTTCAAATCATTTTTGGTATCTCCAGCAGTTTTGTATCAAACCATCAATAGTGTGAGGATCGAACCCCAAAAAACGGTCAGTCAGATTAATGTATTTGCCATTTATTTATTGTGTTGGTGCTGGCAGGACGTATAATATCAGTAAAGATTGAGGCACATGGAAATATCAGTCTATCATTTTCAACTCATTTACTGAGAACACATTTAGAAAAATAACTGCATGAATAGCATTCTCAAGAATTCCAGAAAAGTATATGCATTTACGCAAGGAGACAGATGAGTGTGTGTGTGTGTGTATGTGTGTGTGTGTGTGTGTGCGTGTGCGTGTGTATCATGTACACATGTTAGTAAATATGTATGTATATATGTGAGAGCAGATTTAGAGAAGAAAAAGGTAATTAATAGAAACTATGAGAAAAAGTGGGAGGGATGGGTGTAGAAATAATGACTTCAAAGTAAGCAATGTTGTGATAGATACAAAGAGAATAAGTGAGGGCACATGTGTGTGTTTATGAGAGAGAGAGAGAAAGAGAGAGAGAGAGTGAGAGAGAAAGAGAGAGAGAAAAGGAGGACAAACAGAGAAAAGATAAAGACTAAGAGAAGAAAAATGAAATCATAGATGGATATTTACGAGAGAGGTAGAAAAAGATATATATATATCATAGCAACACCGGTCGAGTCTTAGGTAACTAAAATAGTTCATTGTTTCCACAAGATACCACAAGGATTGACCAGAGTTTGCAGGCCTCCAGCCTTTTTTTATGTATATTCCCGGTTGTACAACCAAAATTTACCGACAATAGAATCTGAAAGAGATAGAAAATACACATTACGAAGGTTGCTGAATGGACCAAATGAATCATCTTCAGTCGTAATAAGGAAAGAAAGAATCAAGCGAATTTTGGTCTTATCGTTCCTATTCTTTTTATTGTTTTATATCATCACAAAGCGTGAGATCACTTCGTTGCCATACACAACAATATATATGAAGACGTTGGCGTCTGTTGGGGAGGAGCAAACGGAGTATTTTTCCCCACACCCCGGTCACGCCTTCTCACCGAGGGCAAGGGGTATGAAAATTGGAACCTTACATAGTCCATAAACGATAACGGTGCAGTACAATTGTTTTATGTAACCCCCAACTTGGTATTTCAATAAAAGAAGACTATTATCATTCGCTGGTGCTCACTCCATTGTGTTACCCTGAGGTCAGTTCATGCGTCTCTGTCAACGGCCGAGTGTACCATCTGACATCTGGATCTTAATATGGGTAGTACTTGTTTACTCTATGAATAGCGAGTAGAATGCCCATGTACCAGGGTTACCATTAAGATATATTCCGAATATGCCTCTCTTGACTTGAAATGTATACTTTGCCCCTGGAATTATAAGCTTCACCTCCCCGCTCCGTGTGGGTAACGAACGCCCCAATATAAAAAGAAAGGAATAATATCAGTGAATAGATTAATGAAAGTATCAAACGGGCTAAGAGCATTTACGTTTAGAGAAAGAGAGGGGGCAGGGAGAGAAAGAGGGGTAGATAGAAATGCGAGATAGATAGAATAAGCATGTAAAAAGTGTGTGAGAGAAAGTGAGGTGAAGGTTCCTATACATATCGATTTTCCTTTCTCCACAATACCTGCAGACTTTTTCTATTTTCTTGTTTTTTTATTATTATTATTATTTATCTTTTTTAAATTTCTCGAGCAAATCCTTGGTCAGTGGAGTACCTTCCGGGAGATTGTGGTAAGACAGCTATACTGATTTAAACCAGACGCCTTTGAATAAAGTCACGAAAATCTCTTAAATATACTGTCACTTGGGGATGGGATGTTGAGAGAGAAAGAGACAGACAGACAGACAGAGTGCGAGGCTACGGCTCGGCCCGAAATCAGTATCAGATGAATGGACGAGGACTTGATCACTGAAATCGTCCGGAAAGCGAGACTGGAAAGAAACTGGCCATATGCCAAAGAAGGGGTCATTGCAGGAAGTGAAATTCTGCATACTTGTGTGTATTTCAGCGCAGAAGTCATGTATGAGTGACAATGTTACAGGCAGCACTGTTAGATTACTATCATCGGATTTTAAATTTTTACTCCGTAAAAGAGCAAGAAAGGTATTTGGTGGAATCAAATCATAATCATCATCATCATTAACATCAGCTGCAGAGGCACCAGCAACAGTCTTTAAGCTTCCATCGTTAGACATAGACCTTCAATGATATTTGCTTGACCCCTCGATTGTTGGCATCGCCAAGTCAACCAAAATGATTCTTTCATTACGTTGTAGAATGTGTTCGTTGATGACAGGAAATTTGTTCTATTATTAGACAAGATCTATTCGGACGAGTGTCCTGATCTTTATTGTTACGTTTTGACTATATTAGTCAGAACGTTTTGGCAGTTGTACCCTCCGACCTTTTTCAGTTGTCTATTATATTGGATGACAACCTTGATTCTTCCTCGGTTTAGTCCTTTTCACTGAACTAGAGTATGATTTTCGCGACCTCACAATCGGATTGAACTCACGGTCAGTAAGTATGTAAGTCACTGAAAAGATTCCACTTCCTCCACTTGTCTCCTGTTACATTCTTGGGGAGCGTCCTGATACACAGTACCAACCAGCTATCCACACAAATATCGTACTAGACTCTACAACCTGATAGCCTCGATTTAGATTCTACAAACTGTTGAACTCGAATCGATCTCGATGAAAGTGATCTCATTCTACCTTCGACTAACTTTAAGAATAGAGGGAACAAGTACCTAGAAGTCATTGAAAAGAGAAGGGACAAATAAAACTGACAAATACGTGCGCGTGTTAGTATGAGTAAATATGATCCTATTAATAAATAACTTTCGTAGAAATGCAAAATTCAAGAAGCTCTGACCGCCATTCTACAGTAGGGAATAGACAGCGTTGATTGGAAATAAAGAATAAGCGCTTCGTAATAATTCGAACTTGCATCCCTTTACCTTGGAAATCTTGTTTGTGTACAACAACTGCCTTACCAATTGAGGTCCACGAGCCTTTGGGGTTTCAAAAGATCAAATCTATCACTTTAACTTTATTGTTTTTACGTACACCGCTTGTATCAGTAGTTCTATCCTGTTTTTATTTTTTCAGTAGATGATACAGAGTCAACCATTTTTTTTCATCTTGGGTGATTTTTCACTCCAACTACACATATCGTCAGTGTACAGCTGTGAATAAACTGTGCAGATTGAAAATAAAGAATAAGCCTCAGGCCAGTAATGATGAACTTATGATTCGCCACACGTTTTGAACTTTGGAAAAAAATCTCATCCTAGTTTTATAAGTATATTTTGAAATTTCCAGTTATATTTTGTTAAACTCCTTCAAAATAGACAACACATTGGAAAATATCTTCTGTTCTCCTTCTTGACTAACACAACAAATGTGGAAAGAATAATTCAAACAAAGACCTAAATCTTTATTTCCGATCTACGCTGTTTACTCACTGTCGTAGAATAATGACCTTATTTAAGTTATCAAAAAATCTAACAAAAATTGAGATGAAGGTAAATATTAAAAAAATTAATAATGATGGTTTTGCTATTCAGAAATGGATTTATAATCCGACAGAATAATTATAATTATAATTAATGATGGTTGAAAAATACTTCATAAAATGACAGAGGTAAAAATAAAAGTAATAAGATAATTACAATTTTATCCAAAAAATTTAGCAGTAATAGAGTCATGTGTCCCAACGTTTCACCACCCCACCTTCTCCCCATCTTATCTTCTGTCATTGAGGAAAGACAAAAGTTAGAAGGAGAAACCAAAATATGTTGTTGCTATGAGCTGTTCAATTGACAAAAGGCGATATAAGACCAAAAACACCAAAATTTGTTTAAGAAATGATTTTGATGAAAGAAATATGTTTGCCGTACGTAAGAAGAAAGAATGGCGAAAATCCTGGTATCAATATCATTTTTTCTGACGTTTAGAACCAAAAATTGGCAAGAGAATGATCTCTGTTCACCTCGAAGTTCATGTGGGAAGTCGATTTTTATTGATTCTCCATGCCAAACATCAGGTCAACCAGCTTTTTTAGTTTTTGTGGAGAAGGGGCACGAATAAACAAACAAAAGGCTCAAATATTAGTATAAATTAGAAGAATAGGCCGTTCATCCATGAACATTTGCCTAAAACTGAAATACATGTAAACATGTAAGTGACGCCCCCATAACAGAATAATTCAAATAATCAATACTTAGACTCATCATACTAAAAAGGTTCGCTATCACTGTCCTAGACGAAACTCGAACTCACATCCATTCGCCTTGGGAAGTCCGCCCATTTACAGCAACCTCTCTATCGATTGTGTTACTAAACAAAAGGAGAGTACGGCTGAAGTTGCGGCATGTTGGATTCTTTCTTGCATTTGTCATAGTTTTGTTTAACAAATCTTACTTAACTTGAGTGCATATTTTGTGATCTCTGGCATAACTCTTTCAACTTCAGTCTCTGAAACAACTGATCTATTTTTGTCTTTTGTCTTTCTTGTCGGTCGTTGCTAATACTAACGAGAAACAATTCTATTTTGGAAACCATCTACCAAAACTTTCATCGAAACTATTAACATAGGTTTCTACAGTTTTTGAAGTGGTATGGCTGGCTAGCCATGTACGTATCACACGCACTGGCTGCATCAATGGAGCTAGAGGGCTGGAAATTTGAACATTTACTCTTTATTATGTCTAGAAGAAAACTTTAAAAAATTCCCCTATAATCAGGTTTTTGTGGGGGTCAAGTTTACAATGTAAGTTTATGTTAAATAGGTCCCTAAGTTTGTGTCCGACAGCATTGTTTTTGTTTTATTAAATTCGTTACTTTTTTAGTGATCATTGCGCAACAAACGGCGAGAGAGGTAGCTTATTCGTTGATCAACCGTTTTCCAATTTTTTTGATTGATCCCCGACACGACATGCTGCCTAAGTCGTTTGCTAGTTTCTATTGATTGACTAACCAGACCTGTCTATTTAGGAACTGGAAAGAATGAAATGGAGAGAAGAAAAGGAATTGGCAAATGGTGAAATAATAATACAGCTGACAAGCAAGGAAAGTATGGTGGCTTGTTGGGGTACGGACTTTAGGGTCGGGACAGAGGTGCTGGGTGGGATAGGGTCGTTGTTTCGCATACTTACCCTCTCCGTGTTCGTGTCGTTCGTTCGATACTCACAACGTTACATTTACTTTTCGAAGTCTACGGCAAACAATGTAGGTAATCCATTTTCTATATCTGATAAATGGGAGCTCAAGACCAAAAATGCCGCCGGACTAAATCATCTTCGGTTCGAGGCCCAATTCCCGAAGAACTTAATAAGTAATAAAGAGTGTCCTTACGCTGGCTACGGCGAACCGTTCCCGCTTGGACATCACATACCACAAGTGTTTCTCCATTGGGGGCCTCTGGGCAAACCTCTCAGAAGCCTGTAGTCCATATGAAAATCCATCTAAATATACGAGGTAATGAAAAGGTTGGAAACCACTGATTTAGTGAGATTCGATGAAATGATTACGAGGCTAGAAGCTGATATAAAACGAATACGATTAAAGGCAGTCAGGTTGCAAGAGATTTGAGAACCTGAGCTAGGGCTTGGCTCCTTGAGGGACCCCTCCAACATTTAGAGAGATTTGTTATTGTATAATGTTAGAAGAAATGCAGAGAGCAAACTTCTATTCATAAAGCTTTTATAGCCCCCACTCCATTGGGGGCCTGGAAGGCCATTTTAAATTGCCATCACCCTGCCCTCGACTGAGAGAGAGAGAGAGAGACAGACAGACAGACAGACACAGAGAGAGACAGAGATGGAATGATGTAAAGCGAGACGTGCATTGAAATAAATGGTGAAAAGGAGAAATTAGAGAGGAGACGAGAGGAGAAAATATTGAAATTGCGAAAGAAGTAAAATGAGAGAGAGAGAGAGAGAGAGAGAGAGAGAGAGAGAGAGAGAGAGAGAGAGAGAGAGAGCGAAAGCAATTGCAGAGAAAAGAAGAGAAAGGGTTGAGGGAAGAGTGATCAACTGTATTCGAATTTCCCTGTTGTCGTTTAAAAGATATCCATTTCCTATGCCTTTTCAGAAGCCGTCAGCCAAAACTGTCATCACATATAGTTAGTACATATCATAACATTTATTTTCAGATTTGGAGTCAGATTTGCCCTCGGAGAACCGTGAGAGATCAAATTCAAGATGGACGCCAGTCCATCGGGTTTAATGTTTAAACGTGTTAAATTTCTTCAAATGTCCATTAATTGTTCATTCTAGACAAGTAATTTTTGTGCACATTGCCATGTTTTGGGAATGTAGGGATTCAATTAATGAATATGCATATCTCAGCAAAGCCAAGACAGATGTTGAAAATTCTACCATTGATGGCTGGATTTCGTGGTCTGCTTGAGATGCTGGCACGCATCAAGCTGTCATACTACCTGCAGTAATCACTTCTGTTTCTTGACCATGTACTCTGTGGATATCGTCAAGGCACTAGTTCAGCATGTAAATCCTTGTTAGATTCCTGTCCTTGCTACTGACCTATCAGTGTATGCTCTTGCTAGGGGAGTCTAGTGGACCTGGCCAGAAACACATAGAGAGGATCATTTTGTGATCATGTTCAGTGGTCTACGCATCGAGATGGCCATGTTGGAACTTCGAAACTGTTAATTCCTCCGTACATACTAACAATGTCAACAAGACCTGTCATGCTCACCAGGTCACATTTACAAGCATTTATACATTCATTCAACAAGAGAAGACATCTCATCTTATGATATTAATATCATGCAATCTGATAATCTATCTTTTGAAGATTGGTACATACAGCCAGGAAGGGCCAGTATTCACTTTGACGACAGACTTTTTCGAGATTCTCTTGCTGCTGTAAAGAAATCAAAACAGCACTGAAGAGTGACCGTGGTCTATTTTCGAGAATGTATATCTTCTGTCAAACATGGCACGGAAATATCGATAATTTCTTCTCCCAAGGAAACCGGGCCGCCTCGCCAACACTGTCAACTGGAGGGAAAATTCGGATCTATTTCGCTGCCTGGAATCAGATCTATTCAAAAACCATATTGTGCCAACAAATCATGATGGAGCAGCTATGATCAAGAATATTTCAAAATTACGGAGAAAGAGTGTCTGCGCCAAACATCTCTGCTTAATTCGAGAAAAGTGGCCACATCGATGTTGTCTGTGATGTATACCTATCTGCCAGCCCGAAAGCCTCAACCAGACTGAAGGGAATCAAAGAAAGGGTGTCTCCTTCTAATGCGATGCCAAAGAACCGGAAAGATTTCTTTTGATGCAATGAAAAAACAACTGAATTGTTTGCTTTCCAGCAAGGCGAAGCTGTTCATCATCCTCTAGCGGGGCCGGGACTGTATGCAACAGATGGAAGTAGAGTCCTTTGCTCTCCTATCGACACGTACTTGGCTTGCATTGTCCCAAGTTCGCATGCAGAGGCTGGCACCCGTCTACTGTATGTGGCAGATGCTGTGTGAAAAATCCGTAAGAAAGTGACCATGCGCACCGTATATACCGATTAGGAGGCGCTGCCTGTGGCCTCCTTCGGCGATAGCTACTGATGAGCTGTGGGTTGCCTTTGGTGTCGCGCAAATGGCGACCTCATAAATTCTGGTCTATGAATTACCCATCGCATGGCTGAGACTGAGATCTGAATACATTTGACCGAGATCTGAAAACTTTTCTTGGGGTTCTGCAGATCTACACTTTGAACCAAAATTAAAGGCTTGAACATTAGATACGGTGGACTGGCAGCCATCTTGAATTTGACCTCTCACGGTTCTCAGAGGTCAAATCTGACTTCTCTCCAATGCTGAATATAATTTTTTGTACTTACTATGTTAGAAATATCACAATCATGTTGGTTACCCGCTACTCCATTTGAGTTAAAATTACCAGATACATAAACTGGTGTATTTGATATTGTTTGATATTAACTTTGAAAAAATGAATTTAACGAACGAACAATAGCAAACGATGCAAAGGAACAAAACAAACAAAACTGAATAGGGAACTCTTTAAAAGCTTAACTGAGAATGGAAAACGAACGAAGAACGTTTCAAAATTATCTTTTAAGATTCTTATCAAAATATAAGTCGGGAACACATTTTTGATTTGTTTTGAAAAATGATCGGTTTTCTCTCTCTTCTTTCCTTTTTATGGGAATATATTAATTTACTTCTTTTTTTTATTTTCCTTTCCTTTCATCTCTCTTTCTCTCTTTTCCCTCCATCCCTCTCTCTCTCTTTCCACCTTTTTACTCCGTCTTTCTTCTTCCTTTTTATTTATTCATCAAGCATTCTGTCCACCAACCTTCACACATACTTCTCCTTTCATCTAGCTTTTTATTCTTCTACTAAGTGTTATCTTTTCATTCCTCAAGTAGAAAAAGTTTTCTTTCTCTTCTAACTCCTTCATTTTTCTTCTCTCTTGCCAATATTCGCACATCTTATGCTTTGCTTTCCGCATTATTTACAGGTTTTTTTTTTGTTCCCTTCATTGCCAACCAGTTTTCCTTCATTAATTCTTACACCTGCCCAAGGGCGTAGCGAGATTTGTTATTGTATAATTTAAGTTGAAACGCAATAAGCGAATTGCTATTCACGCACCTTTTGATGGCCCCCTCCTTTAGGGGCCTGGGGCGATTTAATATCGCTTCTATTCACCTTCTTACTCAGCTACGTCCTTGCAACTGCTTTGATAATTCTTTCTTTCCCCCTTTCTTTCTTTGATTTTATCATTCTTCTTTGCTTTCCATCTTTTACTTGCCTTCGACCCTCTTTTTCTTTCTTTCTTTACTATTCCCTCTCTTTCATTTCTCCCCTTTTCCGATCTTCAGTCCCTTGTCCTTTCCTTCCCATCTTTCCTTCCCTTCTTTCCTTTCCATTTTTGTCCAATCAGATTGTCACATCTTGTCTTGTTGCCTAAATCCGCCTCGGGCGTTCAAATCTCGGTCCTGCATTCCTTACTTGTCTATACAGTTATATCATTTCAATTTTTATATTGATCTTAAATTTCCTCTCTTAAATTCTCAGTCCCCCCTCCCCCGTCTTATTAACGAAACTAAAACAAACATCTAGACCAACCCCAGCATTTTTACTTACTTACTTACTTAGAGTATGGCTTTTTCCTCTTTTTCCCTCCGACCTTTCTCCGTCTCCTTTTTTCTTCATTCTCCATAAATGCAATTTTCTTTCTTTCTTTCTTACTTTCTGATTGTTTTAATTCCTTTTCTTGTCCACGGAGAATCGTTATCTTTTGATTTTCTGAATAGCTCAATTTCTCTCTTGGTTCAAAAAGTCACTTTCGATTCCATCAGAGTTTCAATTCTCTAATCCTACAGATCATGTCAATCTTGTCTACGTATTCCTTCTGAATCTGCCTACTTCTCCACCCGACCCGCCACTTTATCTTCCCCCACCACCACCCCGCCATCAATCAAATCCACTTGCAATCTATTGCCTTTCTTATATTATTTGATGTGTGTGTTTATAAGTGTGGGTATATATTTCTGCTCTGTTTCATGCTTGTGAGTATGCGGATTCTCTCTTCCTATTCCATTTTATGATTTTATTGTATTTTACGCTTCACATTACTTACTTTGTCATTTTAAATACATATTTTTAAATTCCTTCCTAAACAGATTTTTTAAAATTCTGTTTGTCATATCATCCAGTTTTTTTTCGCTCAAATGAAAAAAAAGAGAGAAATGCGCAAGTAAAAATGAAAATACACTTATTCCAGCCTTAAAATGTATGATCTTCCTCTGTCATAAATCTTATCGTTTTGCTCGACTCCTTGGAAGGACAAGACATCCCTTGAAACCCATCCACCAATCCGGGCCACTCTGTCTTGAGCAAGAGTCAATCAAAAGTTGTATATGTCATGTTTGTCAAAGTGCAGGTCACAACTCTTTAGGGTCATGTATTTATCTGTGTAATAGTGTCACAATGTGGCTTTTGAATGATAGATCAGCTACCATTTATAAACAACAGAATGCACTGTGACTGCAGCCAGACTCCCAAGGATTAGTTTCTTCTGAAACATTCGAATAATTATCAAATAAAAGCTTCAAATTGATCCAAATTTGTGTTTGATATGATCAGACTACTTTCCTTGTCTATAGGTTCATTTGTGTATGAAACCGTAAACATGTTTATTATCTACAACGTATCGGCCGTGTAGTCCCACTTCCTTCGTTGAGTGTTCTTGGTTCTAGTAAACAGAATCATGTTCTAGAATGGATCAGATACGTAGTATACGTTATATATATATATATATATATATATATATATATATATATATATATATATATATATATATATATATATATATATATATATATATATATTTTCACCAAAATAGGACCAGGAAAAACAGTAAGTCCATATCATACACAATGATTAATAGACTTCCAACAAGTTTGTCGGGACTTTTTCAAAATTTCTTGTTGAAATACATGATCATACTGAAAATAAATGAAATATAAAAAAACAAACATTTAGAACCTGCTGAAGTGCCATTGAATGACGTTTGCAGATCGAATATCGGCGTTATTTCATTTTTCTTTTACTTATAAGTAAGATTACAATCAAAGAGTAACAACAAGTGTCTAGTACTCTATAAAATCGTTTATGTAAGATTAAGAAAAAAGACAGAGCTAGTCATTCTTCTTTTGAATACAGATTTAGGACAAGAAGGTGTAAATATTTAAGAGAGGAAAATGAAACTTTTTGCTCATTGGCAGTAGTGGTTAAAGAATCAGACAGAATTACTGCATGTAATCTAACAGCTCTAGGTTCAATCCCAGTGTGAGACAATAATAATTCGAAAATACTACTACTGCTAAGAGGGGAGTGCGGTCTATATACCCCCGTCGGTTAAATCAAGGGTTCGGTTTGTTACTTCCCCCACACCTACTAGATGATACCTGATAAAGGCCGTAGAGTACAACGGCCAAAACATTGTATGAAAAACACCCAAGATGAGGATAGTCCGAATAATAATAGATATAACTTTGATAACAGCTTAACATACCACCAATCACCATTTTGTGGTGTGGAAACGCTTAACATTTTCCCCACATACATTAATGATAATTGCTTCTTCGCTTTACGCCATTTTGACTTACGAAGTAGAAACTACTTTCGTGTAGCGAGGGTGGGGGTTGGGGGACGGGAAAGAGAGATCTGTGTGTATTTGCACTTGGATGCCTCATTAAAAAATGATCAAAGTTGACATTACATGGAATTTAGAGATTTCTATCTAGAATAACAGTTAGAATTAGCTTTGTGCTTACTGTGTTTGCCTGAGAAGAGAATGGGTGCATTTTGGACATTTTGAAGTGGAGGGAAAAGTGATCAAAAGATAAGCCCTGTGTAGGTGAGCTACTCAGAACAATGTAGGTTGATCTTTGATGATAAATGCTTTCCTGAACGAAGAAAAACCAAGAAAAAGATAGAAAACTAAACTCTTGGAACTTATACACCAACAAACATGAAAAAAAAGAAGTTTTGTGTTAAAAGAGAAAACTGCATCAAGACAGACAGCTTGAGAACTCTTCAATGAATAAAGTAATAATAATACTGTTTGTATCTCCAATTTAAAGAGTGCCAATTTTTCCAAATGGTTTATAAGATTGTCAAGCAAACATACTTTTTCTGCTTCTGCAGCCTCTACTTCCAAATGTAGGCAGTTGTGGTCTGTTTTCACTGCATAACTAAATATATATGTGCAAGCAAAAAAATAAAAAAATAGTTTTACAGTTCTTGACAAAAGTTGGCAGGTAGATTCATAGGATAAATCATCAAACTTCATTTAAGTTTCAAATCTCAAACTCATAAAAATTTTTGACAAGTAGATCTGCATTTAACTAATCAGATTAGAATTTCTTGGTCTGTTGTGCATAGAAATGAAAGAAAAAAACAAAATTCAGATGAGTTTACATATGTTTCATATATTCTTTATTATAGCATTCATAGCATACGATGTGTAATCTGAAATTTTGTAGCAGAAGATGTGTATCGATATATACATAGATATATATATATATATATATATATATATATATATATATATATATATACATATATCTATATCTATATATGTATATATATATCATATATTATATATACATATTATTTTATACAGTATTTTGCCGCACTCTGACAAATTGTGTCATTTTTGTTTCAACTTTTCAAGCGATTGATTAAATGTTTTAATGTTTATTTCTGAAATAGAGTTCTTTTTTCCTCATGGTTTCCATCATGTTATTAGATTCTTTCCTTTAGTTCCATTTTAGCTGGTATCATACTAATTATGATGTTGTATATTCTCTAGCACTTTATATATGTATGTCTATATTCATGTATATATATATATAAAGAAAGAGAGACAGACAGGCAGACAGACAGACAGAGAAAGGCAGGCACGAGGACAGACAGACAAAATTAAGTAGACACTTCTATTTTGAAACAAAAGCCTTTATTCATTGAGCTAAATAATTCAAGATTTTGTTCATTTGATAATTTCTAGTGGGATGGTTGACCACATTGTATCAAAGCGTGAAGCAAATCTTTTTCTTGAGGGTTTTCTTTCTCAGATAAGTATGAAAGATCCATGTCACTAGACTGACTTGGGTATAAGCGTTGGTTGCTTAATTTTTTGAACTGGTCATTAATTTTCCATCTAATTTTTTGTAGTCAACTGTGCAATTTTTTTCCTGTAACAAAAGTATGTGAGCATTTTTGAATTTGACATCAATATTTATTCAATAAAAACTCAGTAAGCTATCCAGAGAATTTGAAATCTCTTGTGCACACATTAATTTCCATCGTGCGCTAGTTGCAAAATGTGTATGCACATACACATGGGCACAGCTTGAAGGGTACTATGCCTGCAATCATTTTTTGCCGTGAGTCATAAAGCTTCATCCTCAATAGAATGGTTCAATACTTTTGTTGAAACAAACATCAGTGAATATTGGGCAAAGTCTCTCCTGCAGAATGGGTGTGTATTTTTCGCAGTTGTTTTTTTTTCATATACTCCAGAAACTTTCAAGTGCTCACCAATCCCTAACCCTCCATGTTTGATAGTGGGCTACAGGCAGTTCAAACAAAATTCTTGCATAACTAATCATCAAACTCATTCATTGTTTAAAAAAACTCCAGCAATTAGGGACTGAAATGAAATGATGAGTGGACCAAAACCTCCAATGCTTTATCAACCATTTCAATCTTCATCCACTCTTACTGATGAATGTTAACTGATTTAAGAAGTGGTTTCTTCTGTCTGCCATGCCATAATAATCTATATTAGAGGTTATCAACCAGAGTAGAATTCTCCAGAGAATTTTAGGGTTTTGGAAAGATTTGGACCACAAATTGGCCAATTCAAACTGGTGGAATATTGATCTTCTGGCCAGTACAGTTAAATTACTTTCCCTTTATAAGAATAATCTAAATAAATGTTTATGTGCTGATACAGAAATAATAAAGGATTTGCAATATTATATGCATATTATTTAGAGTGCATCTTTCAAGTGGGACAATTTTGAAAAGGAAGAATGATATTCTGAAATATTGTGAGAAGAGTGCTGGAGCAAAAAAGGTTGAGAACCACTGATCTCTGTAGTGAAGATACTGTACTGCCATAACAATCTAAACAACAATACTGTACTATGAACAGTGACAGAAAAACAGACAGATAGATTTATCTATCTATCTATCAATCAGATAGATAGATGGACAGATGGAAAGAAAGAAAAAAGTTGGCCAAGTTAGATAGATAAATGGAGGATTATATATAGAGAGATAGTATGATCAGATTAGGTTTGCTAGAAACAGAGTAGGTTATATAGACAGATAGATATATAAATTGGTTAGATAGTTGAATAGATCTGGTTAGATAGATAAGTTGATAGATATAAATAGACTTGATAAGTAAGTAAAGGAAGCAATGGGAACTGACTAGATTAAATCAATAGATTTAGAGATACAACCAGATTATGCTTGGGAAATAGAGAGATATGAACGAACTAGTTTAGCTAAATAGGTGTAAACAAACTACTTTAGATTGATAAACGGACCTGGTTTGATAAAGATTAATATAAACAGACTATACGTTGGTAAAAAGGTAAATATGAACTAGCTTGGTAGATGAAGAGAGAAAGCAATAAGAACCAACAAGGTTAGATCAATTTATTTAGATACACTGACCAGGTCTTAGTTGATAAGGGTATGGATATAAACAAAGGAGGAGATATTTGGGATATTTGATTGATGCCTCGCCAGCTAGATAGTTAGATATGAAGAGAATTTGATAGGGATAGATTGATAGAAAGAAACAGACTGACTGATAAATCAAATAGTACATATAGAGATCTAAAATAAACCCTCAAAACATAAATTTGCAGTCATCAACTTCAATATGATTTAATATTTTACTCAGTCACTTCCAAATCAAATTATGAATTTGAAAAAAATATTCTATTTGTGTGTTCGGATATAATTTTTGGTGTTTTTAGGAAGCTTGTGTTGCTGTGTATAAAAACATTTAGTACATGTGGCCTTTGCAGAAATAAATGCTGAAATTTAGCAGAGCAATATTTTCTTTCCTTTTATTTTGCATTTTCAGTGCTCATTGTAGAAATGTCAGCCATATTGAAAAATATGTAAGTGTCATATAGGATGAAAACTAAATTTAAAATAGAAAATAAACCCTTTCTTGCTGCCTTAAAAATAAATAAAACAAATAAAACAAAAAGGGGAAAATGAAATATTAATTATAACTTAATAACATTTTCGCTGAAATAAATAGTATTTAGAGTATTTAATGACAGGTTTTAGGGAGAGATAATCGAGTTTGGAATTGGCACATTAGGTGAAAAACATATGAGACCATTCCAAATTTTTGAAAACCCAATTTAAGCTATGAAATATTAAATGAAATATTCATAGCATTTGGCAGTAGTGGTAATAATGATGATGATGATGACAGCAATAAAAGCTCACTTTTTCTCCAACCTGTCAAAACACTTTAGAATTAAAAACAAACAAAACAAAACATCAGTAAAAACCAAAAGAAAATAAAGACAAAAAAACAGGTGAAAATATTAAAAATATTAGCAGGCTGCTACTATCTTCCCTTGAAGCAATTTTCTCGAATTATTTGTCAATGAAAAACATTTTATTCAATTTCATGTCTATTTTATTTTAGAAATTTTTCCTCCTTCCCCATCTAGCTTAGTTAGGCATTTTCATTTTCCCTCTCTCTCTCTATCATTCCTTTCTTTTCTTCTTCTCCATCTTTGGTATTTGTTCTGAATGCAAAATGATATTTTCCTCAGCTAGCGCCCCCTGTAGGCAAAAAAGAGAAACCTCAACAATGGTGGCCAAGTGAAAAAGAATTTATTATTTTTAAAAAATTTTTCACCAATTAGATCAATTCATAGAAAGTCAGCCCTAGATTTTGAACTGCCCTGCAGGAAGAAATCCTCAATAGTGTATATTAATTATCAACACACACTTCTGAGTTGTGGGCTTCTATCAGTGTCAGGAGTGTGAACACTTCTGACACCATCTACTTCAAAGCCTCAGCCAACAAATATTCTAAAATTAATTTATTACTACCTGTGTATAAATATTTTGGTCTTTTTCATACCTATGTATAGATATTTTGGTCATCTCAATATCATATTGTAAATCAATATTAATCACTGCCACCCCTGACAGACTGGTTTACACCCTGATGTTGAGTTTCAATAATTCATATGTTCAGAGATGTATATGTACATATGTAGGTATGTATGTATCTATTTATCCATGTTTATATACATAGATATATATATTGGACTTCACCCAGCCCTAATCATTCATAGCAGGAAATTTTGTCACACAATCCCCTCGATGAATAGGGAAAACAGTTTTTTGTTCTCCAGACCCTCCTTCCCACTAAATGGGTTTTTGGGAGGGGGGTAAATTTGCAATGTAATTTTATCCTAAAGTGATTCCTCTTTTTGTGCCAGCAGCATTCACACTAGTTATTGAAGATTCAGATTTTTTCAGGGATCACTGCCCCGCAAAATGTGAGAGAAGTGACTTATTCATTGTCATGAATTCATGGTTCAAACCATACTGGTAGAATTTTTATCAAGGTAACTTAATTTTACTACCACCACCACTGCATTTACAAACTTTTTTGAGCCGAATTAAATTTAAAAGCATCCAATGCCTTATTTTGTTGATAAGAAAAAAAAATGATATTAAAAAGTTACAAAGAAAGGCTATTCCTCTTGCTTGTTTATTCTTTATATCTCATTGGTTACATAATCAAAAACATTTCCTACTTTAAGTTCCTTACCTCAAGTAAATAATATTGATGTATAAAATAGTAGTAGTATGTTGTACTTAGTGGATAAACATTTACCAGTTAGTGTGTATTTTTTTTGCTTATATACAACCTCGACTAAATGTTTGGTGTTGATGAGCTTTAAAATAAAGTATATTTAAAATATGAAAAATCATTCAACTGAAAAGCTTAATGTTTACATTTTCATTCATCTGTCTTTTGTTCATATGCATTTCTCCGTATATTTCTGAGAGATCTGACCTGACAGTATCCAGACATTTTGAATATATTGAGAACTGGTTCCAGGGCCTTAATATAACTTGGCGACCAGGTAAGATCAAACTCTCTCCCATGGCAAAAATGAATTTGTGCCCTGTGTGACCATCATGTTCACAATGACCAAGCCTATTCATTCTTTACATCTTGTGCAGGATTTTTTGGCAAAACATTGCATCCCCCAGGTCAGTCAGCTCCCCTGAAATTCAGATTTAGCTCCCTGTCACTTTGGGCTTTTCCAAAAGCTGAAATCTTTGTTGAAAAGATGGATTTGTGATTGGTTTGTGATTGAGAGGAACACAACAAGGCAGCTGATAGCAATCCTGAAAAAGGACTTTGCAGACTGTTTTGAGTAAATATCAATATAAGCAAGATGACAAATTGAGTGTCTGGAATAGAAGGAAACTGAAAATATGTTGGTCTTCAATAACCAGGAATGTTGGTATGAAGAGGTGGAGTTGTTAGTGGCTTAATGGTCAAGAGAGAATGGGGTCACTAAACTTAGTTCAAATATCAACTAAAACAGTTTGCATACACTTTGCACTAATGTCCTTGGGAAAGGCAGGAATACATCTCCCCACCTCCCTAGCCATAGGTAAATAACTTGGGGGATTTGGCATCTAGTCATGGTTGGCAACCAGTCTAGAAGATGGACAGCTCTGATACCGAATCAGGGATAGAAGCTCAAGATGCTCAAGATGTTTAGATGCTATCTTTGTCTTCCTTCTCGTAGCTCCTGCAGCCAAGCTGGTACCAAATATAACTTTTCACTTTCCTTTGGATAACATCAGTGAATCCAAAAGAAGGATACTATTGACTGGGCATCCCATGGTCTCCATATGCTTCACTCAGGCTTGTGCCCAAGAGAGGTCATTACAGAATTGTTCCATCATCTACAGGGACAGAACGAGGCCTTGCTGTGAAAAGATACAAAAATACTTAGAAAGTGCAGAAAGACAAAATTTTAAAAAGATGTAGGTGGCAATTTTGAAAGCAAATGCAGGACTACTACCACCTACTGGAATTTTTATGAAAAATAGATGGAAATTTGTCATCTGTTTCAATGTGACGAGAGAGAAATCTTTAGTCCAATTTACTTATGAATTGAGTCATGACTTTCGATTTCAATTCCTTTTTAGAAACTGTCAACCAACACTGTCACCAAAAACTATCACCAAAACTATCAACATGTTTCTTCAGTTTTCAAGTCAGTCTGGTTGGCTGCCTGGCTGGCCATCTATGTGTCATGCATACAGGCTGCACCGATGGAGCTAGAAGGCTAAAAATCTAAACATTTATTCCTTTCTAAAAAAATCTTTTGACTCCTCCTCCCCCAACGTTTTCAGTTGGAAATTCAATTAACAGTGTAAGTTTATGCAAAATCGATCCCTTAGTTTGTGTCTGGAAGCATTCATGCTTGTTTTTTGAAAATTCTGACTTTTTTAGTGATCACTGTTCAACACAAGACAAGAGCACTGGTACTTATTCATTGATCATCCTTTTTTTTTACAAATTCTTAATTCATCACCCCCCACATGCTGCCAAAAACTATGCATGACGGCTTCTATTGAGTGACTAAACAGACCTGAACAACTTCTTTTCCTTTTTGCTTCTATAGATTTTTTTAACATTTGTCATTTCAAAAGGAGATTGGACGATATAAAACTCATGCAGAAGTTAACAATGACCTGAGAGGGAATAAATCCAATCATCATAGAATAACCTTGTTAGTTGCAAGCAGTCTAGTGATGGTTGAATCTTATTGATACTCATAATTTAAAGGCTTTCCAGTCTTCTGTGAGTTTTTTTTCACATTCAAGATAATTTAATTATCCTTTATTATTTCTTCTTTGTACTCCATGTAGTCTATTCCAACTTTTCTGCTTCTTTTTTCTTTGCTGCCCGACTTTGTCTCAGTCTTATTACTTGTGAATTAGGCAAAAGGAAGACATATGAAAAGAAAAAAAAAACAGGTGGAAATCTTATTATGGTGGAATTGTGATATACAAAGTTGCAAACATGGTGATAATCCTGCGTGACTGAAAAGGAACGACTGAAAAAACATTGAACCTTGCTGCTGCTTTTTCAAAGATGAGAAAAAAATGGATGTAAAAATCATGACCAAACCTAAATCATATGAAAAGAGAGATAGAGAGAAACAGAGAAGATAAAAATAATTAGAGTGAAGATTTGGAAATAAAGAAAGTGCGAGGGAATGAAAAGAAAAATGTGAAGAAAAAGCTGAAAGTAATAAATGAAAGAGAGAGAAAAGAAAGGAAACAACTATAAAAATGAGGAAAGAGATATATTGAAAATTAAGTGAAGAAGAAGAAGAAGAAGAAGAAGAAGAAGAAGAAGAAGAAGAAGAAGAAGAAGAAGAAGAAGAAGAAGAAGAAGAAGAAAATAACAATAGATTCAATAACATTAACTGTAAAATCGTGACAGAAATGAAATTACTGAACTGGAGAGGCCGATAACAACAAGCGAGAGGGTCTTTCCGCTTTGGGAAGGCTGAGGGAGACAAGCAGAAAAGGAAATTGGTAATTGATATATAAAGATCAAATTAAGTAGCAAAAATGCACGAAAATAAGTTGAGAAAAAAAATAAACAAATGTAAAAAGAAAATTAAAAAAAGTACTAACAATAATGAAAATAACAAAGAAGAAAGAAAGATAATGGAATGAAAAATGGCAGAAGATAAAAGTTGAAAACAAAAATCAAATAACAACATGGAATAGACAGTAACACAGAAGACAGAAGACATAATGGTAGAAACTGAAAACAAAAAAAAAAGCAGAATGAAATTTAAAAATACATCTGAATGTAAAAAAGAAAATAGGATTTAAAATGAAAAATTGCAAGAAAAAGATATTCACCAAAGGAAGATAAAATGGTTTGAACTATGAAATTAAGAAAAAAAGTTCTTAAAAAATGTGGGAGAAAAAAGGTAAAATATAATATGAAGAATTGAAAAGTAATGGAAGGATAGAATATTCTCATTTCAGTAATAGTAGTGGTAGTACAAATGGTAGTTGTTGTGGTTGTTGTGGGAAAAATAAAAAGAAGAAATAGCAGCAACATTAACTTTCTGAAATTATTTTTTTGGTTAATAGAGATGACTAACATCATCAAACTACTGGAGCCTCACAAATGGCCCACCCATCCAACCAGCCAAATGGGCAACAGATTCTTCACTCTTTGCTGGTTAGTGCGTATATTTCTCTGAGTGTCCCTCATTACAACCTTTGAATTTTGCTTGTGTACACCACTAAACATCATCTAAGAATGTTTTTATTGTTTTTTCAAAAAAGGCTTTTTGGGCTTTCTATGTCATTTTGGACCACAATGCTCAAATTTTGTCCAGTTTTTTTTTTTTTTAGATAATTTCAGATAAAAGATCTATTTTTTTAGATAACTTTAGATAATCTTTTCAGATAATTAGTTCTGGTACATACGGCTTCGGTGATTCATTTATACGATTCACTGATAGTATAAGTAATGCTGGTATCAGCATTAGTTTTAGATTAGAAGTAATGTTAACATTACATTTTTGGGTGGCAATGTTTATGTGTGATAAAGAAATAATACTAATAACAATTGTGATTATCATCCTTTACTCAAAATATTTATGGATCTTTCAATTTTTGAAGGTAAAATTTGAGGGGGTTTATTTTTTTTCCACATTTAAAGAGTTGAATTTTCTTTCTGCTCTTTCAGGGGTAAAAATCTAGGAGTCTGAATCGAGGGGGAATTCTTTTATTCCACTTTTAGGGGTCTAAATTGAGGGGGAATTCTTTTATTCCACTTTGCTGCTCTTAATAAAAACTCTGAGAATAGAATCAACAAATGAAGTTGAAGCTATTGAACTAATAGCAGTGGCATTGACAGTGCTAATTCTGCTGTAAAGGATATGAATCTATGTACCATATTGCCAGTTCCATCACCAGTCATCTCGATCTAATCATATTCCCATCATATCCAATTGAGAGGAGAGTAAGGGAATGACTACATGAACAATCCAATCCCTTCATAATTATTTGCTCATCTAATAGCTGTATATTATAACAATAACATTGTGAAAGATTGATGTGAAATTTACCATCAACCAAAACCGTTAACGTAGGTTTCTTCAGTTTTTCAATTGAGTCTATCTGACTGGCTACCTGGCTATGTATGTGAGTATTATACATGCACCAATGGAGCAAAAAGGCTGAAAATTTTAACATTTACTCCTTATAATATCCAGAAAAAACGTTTTGTGGATGTTTCTATTTGCCATCCAAGTTTCTGATGAATTGGTCCCCTAGTTTGTACCTGGCAGCATTCATTCTTACTCTTTGACAATTGAAACTTTTTTAGAGATCATGGCCCTGTAAAAGGAAAGAAAAGTAATTCATTCATTGATCACCGCTTTTTCCAACCTCTTAATTCATCACCCCCAACATGGTATGCTGCCAAAATATATCTGTCACATTATGGTCTCTATCGATTGACTAATTAGACCAGCTGTTGTTGTTATTATCATTCTTCTTATTATCATTATTAGTAGTAGTAGCACTGGTGGGGGCTGTGTGATGGTGATATTAGCTGACGTAGTAATTTTTGTTCTGACATTATCATATTGACAAAAAAGAGCCAAAATCTCGAACACTTGTGAGAGTTCCCATTTACTGATGTTTTCATTTTGATCTACAATTTGCTTCATACAAATGAGCCTGTGGAAGGCATGATAGGAAAATACAAAGGGAAGGAGAAGAGGAGTAAAACCAGATAAGTTTTCTATGAAAATGGTTGCTTTCACATTCACTTAAGACCAACGGATGCCATCAAGTGACTTGGTTGCTATTGTTATTGGTGTTTGTCATATCCAGAGATCCGTATGCATGTATGTATGTATGATTATATATGTGAGCGTGTGTGTGTGTGTGTGTGTGCATATATCTATGTGTACACACACATGCATAGGTAATCAATAAGTCCATCTCCTAATGATGGGAAGAACATTTATTTTACACAAAAACACTTTATTTTTCAGCATAATCTCTTTTTTTGTTGTTGCTCTTAACTGAACACTTCTCAGTATATATCACATAGATCAAACATTATACACAAAAAATAGATCAAATTCATGTAATAACATTGTCAGGCAACGGATTATTAATATTTATATTAACACTTATCTACCTATTTACCTATCCTTTTATCTTTTCACCCCCCCCCTATTTACACATGTGCACGCACATAACCACACACACACACGCACTTATATTAGAAACTGTCAACCAATCCCATCGACAAAATAGTCAACATAGATTTCTTCGGTTTTTAAGCTGATCTGGCTGGCTGGCTGGATACATGTATGCATCACACATACAAGCTGCACCAATGGAGCTACATGGATGAAAATTTGAACATTTATTCCTTATTATGTCTCAAAAAGAGTTTTTTTATATTTTTTAAGATCCCCCGATAGGATATCAGTCAAGGAGTTCAGTTTATAATGTAAGTTTATGCTAAATTGATCCCTGAGTTTGTGTCAGAAAGCATTCACATTTTTTTTTGCTGAAAATTCTTTCATTGATCACTACCCAACAAGCTTCTTCATTGATCACCTCTTTTCCCAATTTTTTTTCAATTGATCACCCGCAGCACGACATGCTGCCAAATGATGTTTGCTATGAGATAGTTTCTATTGATTAACTAACCAGACTTGTCTATATAAGAATTGTAAAGAATGAAATATAGAAAAGAAAAGGAATTGGCAAATGGTGAAATGATAATAATACGGCTGACAAGCAAGGAAAGTATGGTGGCTTGTTGGGGTACGAACTTCAGGGTCGGGACAGAGCTGCTGGGTGGGTCAGGATCAGGGTGGGATGCTGCTGAGGGAGGTTGGGGGAGTGGAGAGTTATAAGCAGGAGATTACAATGCGATAATAGCATCGCTGAAAAAACACGATATTTACATTAACCTTTAGCACGTTGCATTCGAAATTGAATTAATTCCCTTGTGATTGGATTATATTGCGTATTGCAATGGACGAATATGTTTTGTGAGAGAGGGAGATATTGGAAGATAGAGAGGTATGTAAAAGAAATATGGTAGTCTAGAAGTGATATAAACAATAGAATTGAGAAATTAGTGTGAAAGGAAGACAAGTATGGAAGCATGCAAGTGACATCATTTGAAAACATAACCAATGTGTATGTAAACAACAGAGAAAGAGAAATAGAGATAAAGAGAAAAAGAAAAATGAATACTATTGAGGTTAAAATTGATAAGAAAAGTACATTTTGAAGCAATCAGACGAATCGTGATTTTCGAGTATAAATTAGAGAAACAGAGAGAGAGAGAGAGAAACAGAGAGAGAGAGAAACAGAGAGAGAGAGAGAGAGAGAGAGAGAGAGAAAATAAGGAAGATAGGGGAAATACAAAAAATATGGTGGACTGAAAGTCACTGCATCAAATGTTAAGTTGACTTCTCCTTTTTTTGTAGAAAATATTTTTTCTAAACAGTTGAGCAGAGAAATAAGCAACAGCTTGGAACACAAACATTAATTCATTCTTATATTGTTACTCATGGTATTTTGCTATTTCTTTAGCCTTCTTTATCTTTTTACAGTCTCTGAAAATAGCCAATTTTCTACAAAATAATTACCATCATATTGGTGCTTTAAACAAAAATGAATCCTAACAAATTCTTCCAACACCTCTGTCTTCCTTTTATCCATTTTAATAAATCTCTCCTTCAATTAGAAATTTCATTCAGACCCGTCTTTCTTACTGAAATTCATTCAAATCTATTTTTCTTTTTCGCTTCTTTTCAGAATTTCTTGTCCTTTATGTCTCTCCTTCCTGTATTCATTTGGTTTCTTTTCAACATTCATTCATTCATTCATTTCCTTCTTTCCTTCCTATTTTCATCTTTTTATTTTCTTCATTTCTTTTTTTAAAAATTCATTCTTCGTTTGATTCCTAATTCATTGTATACAGCAACAAGATTGAAGGAAACAAAAACATCTTTCTGTATTCAGCCACAAAATTGAACCCCCTCTTCCAACCTTGATCAGCGCACAATACATAAAAAAAGACAAGGAAAACATAATGAAAAAACAAGAAAGAATATTTGCTGTTTACAAAGTTTCCACTGTTGTCTCTCTGGAGAATAAGGTCACAAGATTTGCATCACTTTCTAACTTTTATAATTCTGTTTCTTCCGATTTAATCAGTTGAAACGCTGACAAAAGCTTCAACTCCCAGGAATGTTTAAGGCTGAGTTTTGATCCTAATACAAGAATAATTTGGACAATAAGGCACAAAATGCAGTTTTATTCTTAATTTTGGCTTTGATTGGTTTAAATTTTCAGCAATTCTTAAAAAAGATATCCAGTTTCTGCATCAGAAAGCCGTTTTTTGCTGCACATGTAGTACATTGCATGTTTGCATCAACTTCAATTGTTTTATTGTTTATTTTTCATTTTTGATCAATGTATCTTCACTTTTATTCTGAAATTGACATTGAAATTTTCTTACTCTAAAAATGGTAAGAGCCATCAGATGAAATTGATACGGATATAGAGAATTGAAGGTAGTTTTAACAAATTGTATGCAAAAATTTATGCTTTTATGGTAGAAAAATCTAGAAAATTTATAGACCTGATATTTTGAATGTTTAAATTGGTTTTTCAGAACATTCATTTTCTTCTGGATTAAGACGAGATGTTGTACTTTCTTTTGTAATCTGTTTGAAATTTACTTTTAAATCTTGCTATATTTCATTCCATTGGGAAGAATGATAAGACTTAATATTGATACTCAATGATGTTGGCAAACATCAAGTAAAAACTATATTTCTGAGAGTCTAGAATGATCCAACTTCACGCATCCACTCCAGTTAAGAAGTTTTGAAAAAAAGGAATAAACATAACAGCACTTTCACTAATCTTACCAAGATGGTTTGTGGCAGGTTTAGTAACATGTAGACCAATGTAACTTTTTTTCTTTTTCTCTTACAATATGGAGATATGATGAGTTTCCCCTCTTTATACAAGTTCATACTCAACTTACCGGTAAGTACCCACAACACTAGAGCTGCACCATTACTTCAGTACCCCAATATCTGTGTTCAGAGTAAAAGTACGATATCTATGCTGATCGTTCATCCTGGTCCCACCAGTACCGTGAGTCAATGGCTTTGTTTTAGTGAATGTTTGATACTGTCTCTTTTATTTATTTACTATTTCATACTAAGTATAATTCATACACTTCATTCACAGGTCATGTACCAAAGTTCAGATTACTATCTAGCATAGATTACTTTCCTCTGGAGTTAGGATAGGCCTATGAAAAAAGTAACTTTTGTTTTGTAGGATGCAGGATAAATTTTCAAGACTCCTCCTGGGGTGAAAAATAGAGTCTTTGATGCTTCAAATTTTCTAAGTGGTCATATATAGGTCTAATAGAAACTGCCGCATGATCAACATCTTTTGGCAGTGTAATGTGTTGGAGTGATCAATTCGAAAATTGAAAAAAAGAGCTATCAATAAATAAGTTACTTCTTTTGCCTTTTGTTGGGCAGTGATCACTGATAATCTCTGAATATATTAAAAGCAAGTGTGAATGCTACTATACACAAAGTGAGGGACCAATTTAGCATAAACTTAGATTGTAAATTGAACCCCCATTAAAAACCAATTTAAGGGAAAATTTTCAAAAAACAAAAACCTTTTTTCAAAGAAATAGTGAGTATACTTCAAGCACTGTTTTTCCATTGGTGTGGCCTATGATACATGTATATATATAGCCAACCAGCCAAACCAACCTGAAAATTGAAGAAACCTATGTTTACAGTTTAAGTGACAGTTTTGATTGACCGTTTTTTATATTTGAAAGACCAAAAGTTCTGAAAACTACTATCTGCTATTGATCTTCAATCAATGCAATTAGGAATTTGTTAATTATATCCACTTTTTTTCTACCACTTGCTACTTTATTGTGATAGGAAACGAGATCCAATTTTTTCATGTAGAGGTATACCTTGATTAGTGCTGTTGATTTGTTCCAACATTTTCCGTACTCTTTAAATTTGCAACTTTCAAGGTTTTATTATAATTTAATGTGTTTTTGTTTTCAACTTATACTTTATCACTACTTCATCAGAACCCGCACTTATCAAAATGGCATTATTCAAAGTAAATAGCCATTGTCTATCAGACAATTCCTAAGCAGAAAAGTGACTGTGTGAAAAATGCTTGTGGATAATGAGTTTTGATTAACAGGCAAAAATATTTATTTGGCTTTGTTAATATTCAAATATCTATCAACATCATTCTTAGCACATTATTATTAGAAATGACTTTATAACTCATTCAACTGAGTCAATTGGTGATCATTACTGAATAACAGTGTGTCTAGATTCTAGCAATTTATAATAAAGAAGTCCTTTCGATTCCCACCAAACAGAGTCATTTTTTTCTTTGGAAGATTCTGTTTATGGTGAGATATTGGAGGCTACCTGGTCATTATTTCACAGACAGAAGGTTTTTGATATTTTTCAAGTACAATGCAATGACAAAATTATTTTAATACTAACATCATTTTTGGAGACCTTGGTAAACTAGTTTACAAATATTTCATATCTACTAAAAATCAATTTTGTCACATAATCTGAAAACAGTGGTAACAATGCTACGCCCCCCCCCCAGCAAATACCCGTGCATACTACCTTAATCTTGCACCTGTGTCAAATCTGGTTCAAATAACTTAGATGCCATGAAACAATCAAGTGGAGTCAGACCTGGCTCATCAATTTCTTGATTTTACAGCTAGAAAATTCCAATTCATCTTTTCTTTGCAAGCATATTGAACAAGAGAGAATCAAATTTATCGCCCAAGAACAAAAATAAATTGAAATATAAAAGGGTTAACCTTTTATTCTTCTGAATGCCTGCCATTGTTTCCTTCTCTTCTTCAGATTTCTTTTTCAAGTAACACTTGGCTAACAGTTTCAAACAATTATTCCTGTATTCTTCAATTTAAAATTTTGTTATTTTCCTCTTTTACCCTTTCTTTTCTTTACTCTGGCAAAAAAATAAAAGCAGAAAAAATAAGTGCCAAAAGAATTACTTCTGCTCAGTGCCAACACCAATTGGTAAAATGAAGCTGACGGTACAAAAGAGAGATATCTTATTTGAAGCGAAGATGATTTATACACAATTTATTCGACAATAGAAATACTAGGAATGAATCAGGATTTAAGGAACACTGCTCTTTCTCCAACCACAACCACAGAGGACTTTTGTTCTATTGTTCCTTTATTATTATTATTATTATTATTATTATTATTATTATCATTATTATTATTATTATTATCATCAATAGTGTTACTGATTCAGTATGATCTTCCCTTTCCTTCCCCTCCCCTCATTCATTGCTTCTTCTTGTGAGGAAGAAAAATGGCTGAGTAAAGAGCAAAATAAAAAAAAATGCAGAAAAAATGAAATAAAATGCACCTTAAGTCAAGCAGGAAATAGAGAAATTAATAAAAATTGATGCTCGGTTTGAGAAAAACAAGGTGGTTTATTCATTCGTCGGTATTTTTGTAATTTTTTATAGCTTTTTTTTTCTTCATGTCTTGCTCTTTCTGATTTTCATCCCGTTTTCTTTCAAGTTTTTTTCACTCTCTTCCCTGCCTTCCTCTATGGTGAAAATTTAATATGAGTTTGTTAAGGATAAAGGGCATAAAAAAATTTAGTCTTGACTGAGAAAGCAAGAAGCAGAATGAAAAAAAAAAAGAGAAGAACAAATGGATTGGTAGCATGAAAGAGAAATGGAACTTTAAAGAGAAAGGAGCACTAAAATGACTAAAACGAGGCGTGTCGGCTGCGGAGCAGATCTAACAGTGACAGGAAAGGGTTGGTCTGGGATTCGAGAATTAAATTGAAGTGAAGTGAAATAAAACGAAGAAAGAAAAGGGGAAAATAATAACAAAGAACAAAATGCATAAAATGGTCGTGACAGAAAACAGACGTCTCTAAACGTAATATAAACCAGAGAGCACTCAGAGAACACATGTCTCTATCAATGCTATTGTCACTAAAAACTAGATGAAAATTAGTTCATATACGTATAGCAACGATGCAGGGAAGGTAACTGTAAAAAGTTTCCTGTATTCACTCAAAAATTCAACCTTTCTTAGCCCGTTGCTTACCTTACAACAAAATGTTTTGAGATATTTTGTGGACAAACATAACTGAATGCATAAATGCATCGAAAGAAAGATTTAAAATATCTCTCAATTGGGATAAAAACTCCTGGATCTGCCATAACCTGTTCTTATCTAACTAATTCTTCTTTATCCCAAGGCCTACTCTCACAGAAAATTTTATCAAAATTCATTGAGAACTTTAGGTGATATTGTGTGGATATGAATTTACGATGTGGACGAGGTAACTGTAAAGCAATCCTGGATCTGTACGAAAATTTGATCGATTCTTTTTTAGTTTTTAGTCCACGGTCCTCACTTCCACAAGAGGTCATTGTAATCAGTTGAGAACTATTAGAAATATTGTGAGGACAAACAGACAGACTGACACGAATGATTGCATATACCTCTTCCAACTTCGTTGACAGGGGTAAAAAAGGCGGAAGGTATGATAAAATCAGAGAGAGAGAGAGAGAGAGAGAGAGAGAGAGAGAGAGAGAGAGAGAGAGAGAGCATTTGGAGACAGGAGAATAAGAAAATGAATTCGAGGGAAAGTGAAGAAAGAGGAGAGCGAAAGAATGACATAGCTGAATGAAATTTCTTCAGAAGAATGTGAAAACTTGAATTCAAAAATAAGGAAAATAATCGGATATAACTATAACTTTTCCATTTTTATTGCTTTTAATCTAATTTTTGTTTCATGTACATCCTTCGACGCCAAGTTCTTTCAGGTGATATTAAATGTTGCTGAGTTATGATTGAAGATTGGAAAATCCCTTGTATATGAACGAATCGAATCGACATTTTTCCTTTTGCACAAAAGCAGTCTAAGCAAGAATCCTCCCCTACCCAGCATCCTTCCAATCTCACCTTCCTTATTATCCCAACCCCCGATATCCGTAATGATATTTGAATACTTGGAGCTCATCATACGAACGAATTAGGCATACCGTTTGATAAATGCGTCCTCTGTCAGACGTAGCGTCGATTTGATTCCCGGTCACAGATATATACTGATTTGTGTCCGACCACTGGGAAGGAGCCGGAGACCGAAGCTTTGTACAAGAGAATAGAGTCTGATGCTTATTTCCCCCAACATTAACACCTTCTCTCGCCAACCACAACCTTCATGCCACCGTGTGCCTTGCTTCACCCAAAATTATTCAATTTTAAAAATTAGGTTACTTTCAGAAACGACTTCCATTAGCGACCATGCAAGCCTGTGTGGCTAAACTTGATTATTCACAAGAAAGGTTCGCGTTAATTCTGTTCCAAGTACAGCTTGACTGCCCGGTGCTTTCCTACCGCCCTGGGTTTGGGAACGGCCGCATCTCGTGGACATCCCCAGCTGTCTTTATCTCTCTCTTTCACAGAGGATGGGAGAACTTTGTAAGGCAAGACATATGTCGAGGCTAATACTGGTCGTGTCGGGGCTCGTAACCCCCCATAGTAACCTTGCAAACTGACTTAAAGATTTCAAAAGAAGGAAACGTCGAGGCACAGTGGAGGAGAAGGAATATTGGAATGTTCTTACTTTACCACGGAAGCATCACATATTTTTCAAGTACCAAAATGACTACAGGTAACCCATCCTTATTTTAAAATCAAATCAAATCGAATTGATCAATTCAAGTGTTCAGGAATTGCATCGACTCCGCCCGTAAAAGCTAGAGCCTCCAAGCTTATAGTTCCTTCTTCTGATCTTCCTGCAAAAAAAAAAAAAAAACAGTATATAATGACAATAACTGATCCTGCAAACGGGGCTGACCCATGGTACTGTGTACACAGGCAGTCGCCCAGGGCGGCAAATACTAGGGGGTGCCTGTCACTGGACACGTAGCTGATACCCACCAAATACAAAGGGAAATTAGGAAAATGAATAAGTTTAACTGAATGGAAACAATCAAAATAAGAAAATTCCCTGATGCGGGGATTACAGGAATATCTGACAGTTGAGTACTTCTGTGGTGAAAGTAAGGGAAACGATCGGCAAGGGATATTCTCATGACCAACGAAAGCTCATTTGATTAATGCAGTGTCCTTTGATTTATTGATGCTTAGTATCAATCGGCATCGCAGAGTACCTATATATTCCTGAGTATTTAATCTTCTCATAATAAAACAACTAAATAGATAAGATAATATTATATTTTAATGGACACCGAAGTAAAGTTTTCTTGAGACACCAGGAACTGGGGCCATATCATCAATTAGGTACAGTGCCTAGGGCTTACAAACAAATTGGAGCCTACTAAAAGTATATTTTAAATAATTCAAGAAATTTAGATATGATAAAATAATTAAAGTATTTTCATTTTGGAACATTAGTGAGACACAAATGTTATCAGGGCCTAGGGCCTCCAGACATCTTAATCTAACTCTGCCAGAAACCCTTGGGCCAGTCCTGCCAACAGATGACAAACTTGAGACCTTTCCGCTTCCAATCTAATGCTCTATCCTTTGAGCTGCACCTGCATCTACAAGAAGGTAGGGGTTGGTCCATTAATCTAACTGGTGATGACTACGGAGCGGCCATGGCAAAGACACTGTCAAAGAACGAATGAACAAAGTTGGGTGGAATCCAATTTAGTAACAAGAGATTTGAAAGAAATTATTCTTTCTCTTTCTGTTGAAAGGGTCAAAAGGGGGCGTGAATAGGGGACTGGGGGAATCTGTTTTATATTCCTACCCGGCTGCTTCCCCAATAAACCACCATTTCCTCCAATTCCCGTTCGGGCCCGTGTTCCTTAACGCCCGTTCTCCCCACTCTCTACAGCTCTTCTTTTGGCTTTGAACAACAAGATATTTCAAACCAAACCACTTTTGTGGATTGATAACAGTTGGAGAAACAATTTTGGCATAAGCAGCAGCCAAAATTTAAGATCTCAACAATATGTATTAAATAAATATCTGTCTATATTTGTCTGTCTGCCTAGGGGATAGTGCTGCTCTCGGTATAAGAGCCGGCAAGAGTTGAATGTTAACAGCGGATCGATCTTATGCTACGTTGTGTGTACCACGTTACCTTGCTGAATTGTTGAGGATTGGTTCTTGGTAAAGACGCTAAATTTCCTATCGAACCAATTAGCGTGTTCGATTTCCACCTGAGAGCGACGCAGCATTAATAGAGGGATTAAATACATGGGAAAATGAGTGTCCAGTCACCAAAAGTAGGATTAGAGATCTCTTCCGAATGGAAAATCATTTCAAGAATTTAGGATCATTTTAGAAATTGTCAGCATCAACACGGGTTTCTTCAGATTCAAGTTGGTCTGGCTGGTTTTGTATGTATCGCGCATACAGACTGGATCAATGGAGCTAGGAGGCTGAAAATTCAAATATTTACCCCCTTATTATGTCGCGAAAAAAGTCTTTTGTTTAATACTAAAAAAAACGAATAGCTTTTTTTTGTTGGGATTCAATTTACAATATAATTCATGATAAATTGGTCCCTTTGTTTCTGCAATGCTCGCGCTTGTTTTGTTTGTTTTTGTAATTCAGACTTTTTTAGTGATCACTGCTCAAATAAAAAAGCGAAAGAAGTAACTTATTCATTTATCACCCCTTTTAACAATATTAATGGATCATCCTCAATAAGGCATACTGATAGACAATGTTGGTCACGTGACAGTTTCTATTGAATGACTAACCAGACCTGTTTGTTTTTAATTTTACATTTAAACTGAATGAATTTTTTTGGCATACGTTTTTGAAGCCTGCATTAATATCGAATCACAGTAGCCCCACAAATGTCCGACCAACTAATCAGCTTCAGATTCTTCTTTCTCTCTGTCTGTGCGTCTATGTTTGTCTCCGGGTGCTCCTGGCCACATATTTGGGGTGACAATCTTGGGAATGTGCATGAGTACACTACTAAGCACCAGCTAAAACGTTTCTTTTTGTATTCTTATCAAAAAAAGTGCTTTTTGGTGTCTTTATGGTCATTTTGGATCAACAATGCCCAAATTTTAAACCATTTTAGATAGATCTTTTTTTCGATGATTTTCGATAATTTGTCATATAATCAGCTCTGGTACATGCATGGGCTACTGTGATTCATTTATGCGAGGTAGGGGTATGCTTAGGGAAATTTTATCAATAAATCATCAGGTCACTCATCAGGGTTTTTAAAAAAACAAAGACCTTTTTTTTAGAGACTTCTATCATAGATTATGAGTAAATGTTTGAATTTTCTTTTGATGCAGCGTGTACGCCTGATCTGTACATAGATAGCGACCCAGAATTACATAAAAACTGAAGAAACCTTTCCTAATACACGTATTTTCAATGACGCTTAAAATAAGTAACATATTAAAGAACCAAGATTAGTTATGGACAAATAGTTGGGTTCCATGCATAAATCTGCCTTTTTCTTGAAACTAATTTTAGGTTTCAGAGAAGAGTCTTTCGGAAGAAGACTTTCTGATTATACCTAGATAAGTAAATATCCAGAAAAAGGTATTCGTTGCGGATACTTAACGTTATTCTTATGAATAGAGAATGAAGACGAAGAAGAGGTTGAGGAATACAATTACTTGGAACAGGCGATAAAACTTGAGAAAGATCATGGAAGTGAAATAAAACATCGTATAACGATTGGTTGGAAAGCATTTAGTAAACATAGAGACATACTGTAATGCCCTTTGCCAATATGCTTAAAACGTAAAGGGTTCCATGAATGCATAATATATCCATACGAAAATTACTGGAAAAAGGCAGTGCTAGGAATAACTCTTAGGTGAATCCGAGAGCAGACCAATGTAAAACGTATTATAGAAGGGATTAAGCGACAAAAATGAGGTAGTCATGGTACCTAGACAGAAAGAAATATAATGGGGTGTAAAAGTTTGGTTGAATGGTGCCACAGAGATAGCAATCGCAGTAGGAGAAGACCAGACAAAACATGAATTAGACAGAAAGGATGGCTGGTAAAACATTGCAAATAAGTGCACAATCACGGTCGGCATGGAAGGAGATGGGAAAGGCCTTTGTCCAGCAGTGAACAGGAAATGGCTGGTGATGATGATAACACTGAATCTGTTCAGAATCGGTCTTAGTTTCCTGTTTTCGGATTGCTACGCATCACGTGTGTGTGTGTGGGGGGGGTTAATATGGACATTCAGAGATGGGTCAAGCGACACTTTCGTACAGGTCTCTTCAAATCACACGATCAGTGGATTTGGTAAATTTATCCTTTTTTGTATAAGCATGTATAAAATCTAGCATCCTAATATACCATGAATCAGGATGTGTCTAAGAAATCTGGCTGCGTGTGTCGGCCAACGGGGCCGATTATATGGGTTTGTATCGCCAGGTTCATCTGTGGAAATGTCCCTCGGAAAAGCTTCAACCCACAGAATCCTATTTCAGTCTCCCTCTGTCTGTCTGTCAGTCTGTCTGTCTCAAACACACACGGGAAGGAACAAAAAGCGTGAAGAGGAAATCACTGAGCAGAAAAAGCTATTGATCTCTTTCATGCTTGCTGGCACAGAAAGCATTCACTTAAAATCTTTATGGAACTGTTCTGCTTTTACGAGATCGACTCACCCACCAATCGTCCCATTCTCTCTTGAAGATAAATACTGTGCTAGGTAATTTTTCCTGTCTCTACCTTCAACAGGGCCGGGCCGACCCTAAGGGTCTTGGTGCCCCAGGCAAGCTGAATTTCAACGTCGTTTAAAACCTGACTGAGCTTGTCGACAGTCATGAGAACTTTCATTGCCAATTGTTTCTCTTTGTTTCGCTAAAACAGAAAGTATCTAACTGCTAGATATTCCTGAAAAATCCAACTTCATATCGGGGAATTTTGTTTTTATTCTGATAAATTCATTCATCTTCTCATTTCCTCTTTGCATTTTGAAAGCCCGACTGTCTCAGGCAGATGAGAAGTGTCACCTAGTACTAAGTGCCTCGACTAACTACCCATGTCGCAAGTACCTCGGGGCGGATCTGCGTTCAGGATCGAACGTAATTTCTCGTTGTTTATATGTGCGTAGATATGTGAAGCTTCATATGTGCCAATTTTCAAGTGCCTGTCCAGAGGGTATAAGTACTGAATTGTTAAAACGAACGATATTCGTTTGAAAAAGTTTTCCTACTGCAGAAATTGTCTTTAGGTACACAAGTAGCAGGGATGTAGTTGGAGATTTCCCACCTCCCTTCCAGGATCTACTGCTGTGGTTCCCATCCAGTGGTCTGCAGGCCCATTGAGATTCACAAAGGTATTACTGGGGGTCCGTGGGCAGACGTTCCAAAAGCCTTGGGTCCATAAAAAATTCATTTAAACTTGTTGAGTGGACAGACTGCTCTGGAGCCTGGGGTCCATATAAAATTCATTTAAATAAACGAGACCATTGGTAATGAAAAGTATGGAAACCTCCGATCTACATAGACATTACAGACAGGGTCCTAGTAGAGAGAGGAGGTGTTGAGGCGATTTTAAATCTAGACCCCCTTACCTTGCTTCCCGCCCTACCCTTCATAACGCTATAATGATGTTTACGATTGGTAAAAAATATTCTATTTACACCCTAGTCTCATTGCTAAATCTGGTTGAGGTATTGTTCTTCAATGCTGAGGGAATGAATGGTGGGAGGCAGAAGGATTTCGCCGATTAGTTTGTTTATTCATTCTATTTCCCGTCACGCTGAAGGAAACCAATATATAAAATTAGTGGAACAGCGACGATTACAACTCCAACGTGGACCTTAGTAACCTGATAACAAATTTGCCAAAGGGTATAAAACGGTGTTGAAATTCTTAGCATTAGGTATATCAGTCAGGTTGTATATATTGGGGAAAAGAGCAGATAATGACTTAGATGGATGTAATTTAGATATGAAATAGAACTATCATAATTTTTGACGACACGTATACTCTTAATTTGTTGATATTACTATAATTTATTTCAATAAAATATGTGCAACAATGGAAACGTGTAAATTTTCTTTGTGTTTTATGGATCTCAAACATCATAAGTTTATTATATGAAACTCGTACATTAAGTAAGTTTGGACACCCTTGATGCAATGTATATATATATAGAGATGCAAAATTGCCGAGATATCATCCAAAACACTCATGTGTACACTAGATTAAACCTGTTTTGACTTTCAGGTCCTCCTTCCACCTAGCCCCTATGTTTAGATCTAATCAGCCTAATAGTTTATCTGTCACTGGGTCTTATATCTGAGTCGACACTCGTACCCACACAGACACTTTCATGCATGTAATGCATACAAGTTAAGCGTGCTTTTAGAAATAAATAAACAAATCTGTTTCTGGTCGTGTATGTGTAAATGTGAGAAAATACGCATCTATGTATTGTATAGCAACTAAGCCACTGTTTGTTACTGCCGATTTCCAAAGGCCTTTGTTTGCTATATATGCAGCAGCTGTCATGGAAGAATTAAAGGCATACCAAGTTCAGCTTTAACCACGAATTCTTCCTGCATCGATCAACCCCACCCGCTTCCTGATATGGTCATCCTGTTCCCACCCTTTAGCGTCGTGTCCCAGTGGAAAATTCGTATGTACGTGACTCACGGTTCCTGTACAATGCCCAAAACTGTGAAGATAAACCAACGACATCAAAGCTCTTCCACACAACCGATGCGAAATGCAGCCCCGTCTCTACACTTACACCATGGACTCGATTGGTTCCGCTGTCGCTAACAAGCCTTTAGGCTTTACCTACTTATATCCCGACCTTACCTACCTATATACTTACCTTATCCAAGTCGTCTCCATTGATCCATTCAGCCAAGCAGGCATTTATCTACTCGTCCGTAGAGACACTGATCCTCTGTCTTTGTCCCGTAGTGTCATCTTTATCAACCAGGTTCTGGCAAAGGACTCGCTCTTCTACCGCTGACCCCACCTACTGTTCTGTCATCCCCCCTCAGCTTGTGTCGCTCTAATCAATAGTCGTTCTATTCTGCAATACACGCCTCTCCCTTTGCCGTTATTGTCGCTTCAAAACAGGAAATGACTTAACATCTGCATAGTCCTTCCTTTCTTTCTCCACGTCATTTTCCTTCCTTTTTTTTGCTTCTTTATCCTTCCATTCCCAGCTTCCTCTCTCATTTCTTTTCTCCTCCTCCATTTTCTTCATAAATCCTTCCCCCATGAAGAAAATCATCATCATCATCATCATCATCATCATCATCATCATCATCATCATCATCATCATCATCATCATCATCATCATCATCAAAAACTCTCCTCATCCTCGTCTGTCAGCTCCACATTCTCAATACTCCGTTTGATAAAAATGGATTCCAAATAAACTTGAACTGTTTATTATTTCACACTAAGGCTTCTTCCTTTCTTACTTTCTTCTGTTCTTTCTTGCTTGTGAACGTTCCTTCCATCTTTCTTTTTGTTTCTTCCTAATGAAAATTCTTTCTTTCTTTTTTTGTTTGTTGGCTTCTTTCTTTCTCTCTTATATTCTTTTTACTTTCCCTTTTCGTCAATTTTATTGCTTCCAGGTTCTATTTTTATTTCAATCAATTTTCTTTTCCTTTCTTCAATGCCGCCTTTCTTTGATTGAATTTGTTTACTCTATCTCATTCGGTTTTCCTTTTTTCTTATCTTTCTTTTTCTTCATTACATCCCTTTCCTTCTTCCTCGTTCTCCGTTCCATTTTAAACAAAAACATTTATTTCTGTTTAACAAATCTCTTCTCGATTCTTTTCTTTTTCTTCAACTAAATTTTACCTTTTTCTTCCTTCATTAACTCTCTTTTCCTCTTTCTCTTAATCTACCCGCTTTTCTGTCTTTCTTTCGTTCTTTCTTTCTTTTTACTCTACGTCTGCTCTCATATTGGAACTCAAAAGTTTCTCCTGTCCGTTTTTAGATGAGCCAAGCCTCGAACAACGTGCCCAAATCAAATGTAGTAAGGACATATGTCGCTACTCTTAGTGAGCAGTACCCTTTATGAGCGAGTAGACAATCAATAAATCGAGAGATCGTATTTTGTTTTTTTTTCAGTAAGTCATGTTTTTCAGTGTTAAATCCCGAGCTTTCTGGGTATCGCCTCGCATATTATCTTATGATTCCCCATTTTTAACGCCTAGTAATACTTAATAAAAACAGTGATAAAATATACAGACAATTATCAAAGGAAGATTGAACACAATAATAACTTGGATTGTACCCTGAATACACGAACGATAACATTGATTTTCAACTATTATTGAAGGAATTATAGCAGTAGAAATCACAGGCCTTATGCTTGGGAAAAATCAATGACAAAAAAAATGAAAACTCTGCTTTTGGGTCCTTTAATCTTGAGATCCTTGGGGTTATTACATTTCAGCCAGAGGAAAAAAGGATTTTAAATATGAATTGAGACTATTTGATAATTCAATCTTCTTCCCTGAACGGATATCCATTGTATTCTTTTGATTTATCAATACTTTACTTCTGCCAACGAATTTGGAAGGAGTATTTGTATTCACCCGTGTCCATATGTCTGTCCATATGTCCATACGATATCACCAATAGTTCTCAATGAATTTCAATAAAAAGGCATTTCAAGTGGCACTTCCATGAAAGACACTTCCATGTAAGACACTTTCTGTATATCAACAAAACCTCTACATTTATTTTTTAGTCAAATATAAATTATTATGGATTTACTTTTTAGATTTAGAGTCACTCTCTGCATCACTCAATATTAATGTCAAGGATGAAACAAATATTTCAATTGCTGTTTTAAAAGCATAGGAAAGATTTTGTGCGGCAATTTTAAAGTATAATATAATGGATTTTAATGGACTGGTTTTATCTTTCTGTTTTCTTTTTGCTTTATTGAACTTTCTTACCCATAGAACAAAAACATCACTATAACCCCATAGAAGCAAAAAGACAAGGTCTAATAGTTGGAAACAAGGAAAAGAAAACCTGCCACATTGGGAGGAAAACATGGGTTGAGATTGTACAGATTACAGAGTTTCTGGGGTCTACAAGAATTCTGAGAAAGGAGCTGGAGATTTGGGGAGACTTGCTGTCACTCAGTTTCCAGCAATGACCACCAGATATCTGGTGACAAAGTGCAAACCATTGCACAACCATGGGCTGTGGGAGCACTGACGGAAAAATAGGGAGCTTGAGGAGACTTGATGTCACTCGGTCTCCAGTGATGATTACATGACATCTGGTGTGAACATGCAAAAATAATGATGATGATAATTATGTTGATTTATGGAAGTTGATTTTGACCTGTATCTTAAGGTTAGAAGGCTCAAACTTGGTCAACTCTTTTTCCCTCTCTTTATTACATATTAATTCACTTTTTAGAGGTGACCCCCTCTCTATGAGAGACTCTGTCTGTCGGTGCATCAGTGGATGGGTTACTGAGTATGTAGGTAGGTTGGTCAGTCAGTTCCAATATTATTTCTTAGATTTGCATGAAACTTGGTAGAATGGTGTCCCTTGATAAAATGCTTCTTGCTTAGGAAAATCTCCCACTCAGGATCATGTGATCTGGTAATAATGGCAATAGCTATGTTTTAAAATCGATTTTCTCAGTTTTAAGTCAGATTTACTTGAAATTCGATAGAAAGGTGTTCCTTAATAAGATGCTTCTACTCAGGGTCACGTGATTCTGCAGTAATGGCTTAAACTTTATAGTGAACGCCTCGTTGAACGTTCAGTTCATGTTTTTATCATTATCTCTTCCAACCAATCAAGACCTGTGATAGTTGATTGGAATGAATAGGAAAGCTGCAGCTGAATGAGAATGACGGAGAAAGGAGAGAAAAAAAAAAGGAATGAGGAGGTCAACATGGAAAGTAATTTGGTCCTACATATCTTCCTGATTAATATTAATGCAAATTGGCTCATAAATATTAATTATTCTTCATATCACTTGTTTCTTGTTGTACTCATTACTAATAGACTACTATGTTCACCAGAGAAGACAAGGAAAGTGACCAGGCAGTACATACATACATGCATGCATACATACATACATACATACATACATACATATATATGTATTTCTTTTTTGATAATCTCATTGAAACCGGTCAGAGAAATCTTTTTTATCAGTTGTGCAATACAACAAAAACACAGACCCTTTTTACTAAATATCCAAGTTATTGAATGTAAAATTATCTCCAACCAGTGTGGCTTCTTTTTACTTCTTTCTCATCTCTTACACACATACACATATATATATATATATATATATATATATATATATATATATATATATATATATATACATCCCCTTGAGGCCAATCATTTGAAATACAGGCTGGAGGCCAGAAAAATTTTAGCTGCCAAAGATGGCCACCTCCCCCACCAAAAAGTAGATAATTTTAAAACATTGACTGACTGATGATTACAATTTATAGTTTATCCACTGTATAGATTTCAGCTGGAAAAACACAAAAATCATGAAAAATCCATTGAAATTAATTTTTGTCTCAAAATCAAAGTAGAAATGTGTGCTGTACATTTGACGTGCTGAATTTGATTTTTTATGCCTTAGATGCATAGTTCTTGAATTATAAGAATACAAACATATACACATTACTTTAAGTATATGAATAACTATTTTGTATCCTCATCAAACTTATGTGTTTTTGGTTCATGGCTGTGTATAATGAAAACAGAATGAGTTATCTGATTCAGTAAGTCAATAACAAATCTGTTCAGAGTGTTAGTCAACAAAAGTGACAAAAGTATTGAAAGAAAAATGAGACAAGAGAAAAAAATAAGGAAGGCTGTAGGTGAAGAGGGAGTGATGTAAGAGAAGAAAAAAAAGAAGGGGCTTGAGAAAAAGTGAGGGAAGAAGAAGAATAGGGAAGGTCCACTGGGTTTTGCAATAATGACAGAGGCCATATATTCATTTTGGCAGTGTTTAATAGATCAAAGAATCCATCAAAACATTGGAAAGAAAAGAAAATACTGCTGGGTTGTCATCAACAGGGACACACAGAGATCCCATCATTGTTATAGTTATTGAAGTTGGTGTAGTCTTGTGTTGTAATAACACAAATGGGGTGGGATCATTGTAGTGGTGGTGGTGGTGGTGGTGACAGAAGAGGAGGGGAAGGAGGTAATAATAGAATTAGTTATGAAGCGAGCATTGGTCAGAAGGAGCATTAAAGATAATAAAGCCAATGATGATGATAATTATAACTCTGGAATGTAATTGCAGTTGGGTGAGGGTAGGTAATGATATGGGGATAAAGGCAGCTAATAAGCCGATGTCTTCTTGGTGTTTATTCTCAAGAAAGAGAGAGAAAAAGAGAGAGTGAAAGAAAAGGAAAAAAGAGAGAGGAACAAGAATTGAAGGTAAGTGCCCTTACACTGGCCATGGCAACAGCCATCCCTGCACGGGCTTAATATATCACAAGTTTCTTCTTGTCTCAGAGTTCTTCAAGGTTTTTTCGACATGTGAAAATAGACTTAGAGGTGACAAGCAACCGAAGTGGAGTCACTCACTTCATTGTACCAAATTTCATTCATAGTTGGGGAATTGAAGGTAAAGGAGAACAGGAAGAGAGAGAGAAAGAGAGGTAGAGGAAAGGAAGAGAAAAAGAGCAGGGAGAGGGGGGGTAAAGAAGAAGAAGAAGAAGAAGAGAGACAAATGAATAAGGATGAATAAGAGGAAAAAGGAAATAGAAAAGTAAGGTGAGAAAGAAGATAATGGAAAGAGTCTGAAGGAAAATGAGAAAGAAGACAAAATAAAGAATGAAAGAACATATAATCAGGAAGGGGGGAAAAGAGAGAGAAAAGAAAGAGAGGAGATAAAAGGAGACAAGTTAGAGCTCAAGATGGTGGTGGAAAAAAGGAGAAAGGAAAGCTTAGAGAGACAAAAAAAATGGAAAAAAAAGCAGAGAGAAGAAAGATGAAAAGAAACTGAAAGAATGAGAATGATAACATAGAGTTATGTGGTCAAATAGAGAGAGAGAGAGTGGATGTAGAAGTGGAGAATATGATAGCTATCAACGGACTACAGCCAAACTCCTGATAGCTAGAGCTATCTCTCTAGTAAGGAACAGAATGAGGGATAGCTAGATATAATGGAAAAGAGGATAATGGTTGAATCAAAAAGAGATAGGTATCAGGTTGGTGGAGAAAAGAGGAAGAGAGACAAAGAGATGATTAGTCTGAGAAGAGGGGATTAGAGATGAGAGAACAAGAAAAGAGAGAGAGAGAGAGAGAGAGAGAGAGAGAGAGAGAGAGAGAGAGAGAGAGAGAGAGAGAGAGAGAGGACCTGGTTAATTAGATCGAAGTGGAGATTTATTCACTTCATTTCCTCCCTGTTGGTCACCCTTGGGTCATTTTTCTGACCACTGCTGGACTCTGGGTAATGGCAGTCATTACGCTTATCTCTTCATAATGCAAACTGCCCCAAGGCTGAGGGGAGGGGAAGGGAATTACAGATAGTTGAAGTAGAATGGTCATGTGTTAAAGGATGGTGGGAGATGGACCTGAAGTTGGGAAGTTTCTTTCTTACTAATTACCTGGCATTGATTCTACAGCAGTGAGGGTGGCAGTGGTGGTAATGGTCAAGGTAATTCTAGAATGAGAGTAATAATTGTGGTAGAGCTGTTAGGGAGAGGATGCTGTTTTACAGAGGTGGAGACAAATTGGTTTGGAGTGAGGGCTGAAGGAATCCTTTGTATTTATTCTTATTGGTATATATCCCTTCAAGCTCCTCTGAATGTTTGTTTTTTTGCTGTTTTCTTTCCATTTCTTTTGCTTTTGTCTGTTATCTGATCAGAATAACAACTCTTTGTTTTTATTTCCACTTTGTTGTTGAACAGAGTTTCTTTTCTTCCATTTTCCCTTTCTCGATTTTTTCCCCCTCTTGATTCTGAACATTTTCTTCTTACTGGTTGGACATTTTTTCTTCTTTTGTTCTCTGTCCAAATTCCTAGTATATTTCAAAGGTTGCAAATGATTCCTTTCTGGGGTCTGTGAGAGTATTAATGGCAACCAGGTGTGGAGGAATCGTTGTATTTTTTTCTTCTCTCCCATTTCATTCTCTTTATTTTTTGTCTTTCTTTCCATTTCTTTTTCCTCACTTTCTTTCAATCACTTCATTCTTTACTTCCATTCCCTTCGATTTCCTCCTTTCTCATCACTAATTCTTTCTTCCCCAATTTCTTTTCCTCTTTGTTCTTTACCTCTCTTTTCCTTAATCTCCACTCTCTTTTCTTCTAATTCTCTCTCCCTCATTCTTGCTCAAATCTTTGTCTCTCTTTTCCATTTTCTTCCTTTTTCTTCTCTTTTCTTTTTTTTTTGCTAGTATCTATTTCTGTCTTTTTATCTCTGAACCTTTCTTCTCTGTTTCTTCTCAGCTCCCTCTTTCTACTTCCCTCTCTCTAACTTCCCCCACTCTGTCTCAGTCTCTCTTTGTCTGTCAGTCTGTGTGTGTGTGTCTGTCTCTGTCTCTGTCTCTGTTTCTCTCTCTCTCTCATTTCCTTTAACTATTTCTTGTTATACCATAACTTTTCTTTACTAAAATAGAAGAAGAGTAGAAAGAAAGTTGAGAATTAAGCAGAAAGAGAAATATCTTCCTCTCTTTTACCATGGTTCATTTGTACATTTTCCCTCTCAATCACTTCTTCTTTTGCTCTCCTCCTCATTCTGTCTACCTTCATCTTCACCTCTTCTTTTCTGTTTTTTCATCCCTTTTTTACCCAAGCTCTTTGTCTCTGCTTCTCTTCTTCACTTTTTCTTATTTCATTCTTTTTTTTCTTTGACCACTCTCTCTGATTATCTCTTTCTCTTACTTTCTCTTTTCCTTCTCTATTGGCCAGATGCCACAATTCACAGCAAGAACAGCATAGCTCTGCTTGTTTCCTCACACTTTCTTTCTTTGCTTTACAAATTATATTTGGGCTAATTCTTCTTTTGACTAACAACCCTGACCAATTGATCTCATAAAAACTCCGGCTTCCTGATTAATGCATTTTTTATATTTGCCAATGTCATACCTTTTCCTCTTCCGGTGATTTTTTTTGTTTTATAAAAGCTAGTCTTCTTCAAAGACTACTTGGTGTTTCTACATCATATAACCCGACCCGTTCCTTGGCCCCTAATTCTAAACCTATTACTCTTCTCTTCATGCAGTTTCAAGTACACGTCCTCAATGACCAACTTTAATAGTCAGACTATTTGTCTCTTTGTAGGTCTCTACTATAATGACAGCTAGTATGAAAAAGTCCACTAATGTTATGCAAAGCCAGTTCAGTAACTAACTGAAAAAAAAGAGAATTTCAGAAGGAAGAATTTTCTTCTTCAACCAGATCAAAGATACTTTTTTCTCTATTTGAACCTTCCTTAGTTGAATCAAGCCACTTCTATTCCGCATTAGGAATAATAATTATGAATGCAAAGCTGACATCTTTTTACTATACTTTCTGGTTCCTAATTGTCATCTCCCCAACGCTTATTAGTTTTGGAGAAAAAATTTCCAACCCCACCGCTCTTATTAAGACTCTCCCGCTAATTAATTTTCCAAAATCCATCTTAACTTTCTCCTCATAGTTGGAAGGGTGAACACCAACAGATTCATTAAAATTTTCCTGTCAAAAGACAACTATTGAAAAGTGCATAGGGGAGAACTAACCAAGCTTGATCCCAGCGATTTCAAAATTTTTGTCCCATCAGAAGATTTTCCAGCTCAATTTTTCTGCAGAAACAAAAATTTTTCTTGTTTCCATTGACATAATGTGTTTTTACTTCCCATGTGTCTATTCTATCTTCACTATAAATCTTTCTCAAATGACCTTGTTTTGTTCAGATCTTACTAAATTATGTTAGTGGCCATTGTTTCCTACCCCCACAACACACTTAGTAAATTGTAACAGATTTTCCAACCCCCTGCTTATTTCAGCCCTATGGTGATTAATCACCTGAGACGTTAATTTCAAAGGACATCTTCAGACTCTACTCCTGTTTGTTTCCTTCTATTACAACCTCATATGAAAGATCTATCAAAACTATACATATAACATATATATATACATACTTGCAGATTTGTAGATATATATACTATAATTCTAATTGTCTTGATCTATGGCCATTACACACTGATTGATCAATTCATCAAAAACTGACCAATCATGAGAGAAAGAAATGAAAAGCAGAAATTTGAATAAAGCAGACAACAGAGGTGGCGAGACTATTTTGTTTGTTTCTTTATTGCATTTAGGGTTGCCAGATGTGTCCAATTTCAGACATTGCGTCTGTTTTTAGCCTTGTATGTCTGATAAAGATTTAAGTAAATTGGACATCCGAAATTGTCTGAATTAAGGGCTTACATAAATTCAGATTGATTTCTAAAACCAAAATCTCTGTATACAAACCATCCTTAAGGAAACAATAATTTTGGTCAATTATTAATTTTTGTTTTGTCTCAAAGGAGAAAGATTGAAAGGTTAATTATTTTCTTGGAAATAACTTTCATTGCTCTTAGTTGCAAAAAGAATAACCAGTGTATTTCTGACTGATTTTTGGAACATCCATGTCATATCTTGATAAAACTAATCTGGCGATCCAGAGATATACATATATATATATATATATATATATATATATATATATATATATATATATATATAAAAATATATATATATATATATATATATATATATATATATATATATATATATATATATATATATATATATATATATATATATATATATATATATATATATACCCACTGTCAAAGATACTATTTTCTCCTTGAGATAAGTCTTGGAAATTTACTCTGCATCCTACAAGCCAAAAGTTACTTTATTTTTATGTTTTTTCTCTGGGGTGCATTCTTGAGGCAGGAACATTCTTAACACCTGAAAATATGGTGTATACAGTGGTTATTTTAAAAAGATTTAATGATCAAATTGAATTATTATATTTGTAGCCATTTTTCCTAATCATTTGCTTTTTCTAAATATTTTTTGCTTTCGATACCGAGTAAAATTTTCCAAAAACAAACATTTCAATTTGATCACACAGTTCGATCTTCTTGAAAACAACTTTTCTCCAAAATGAATAAACATTCACATAAACTGAACCAAAGAGGTGAACAAAAATTCAAATTAAATTTTCTACATGAATGATTCCCATTTTTTGAGCTCTATAATTCAGTTACCATTCTGTGCATCTCATCTTGTCAATGTAAAAACATCAGGCACCTCAAAGTCACCTCTGTTGGGTGTGCAATTCAACTCTAAAAAAAGAGCAAAACAGTACTCTGCTGAAAAAATGTTTTTTTTTTCATATCTGTTTTTTCTATGATCTTCTCCTGCATGATCCTATAGCAGCCTGGGTGCATGCACAAAATATCCTCATTTTCTTACCCCCAACCCTAACAGCAGAAAAAGCCTTTTACTTGGACCTCCCATCATGTTTTTAACATGTTAACACCAGGAGAAACACTCACTGATTCACAGGCACAAAATATGAGAGGGAAATGATTAATTTGTTAATTTTTTTTCTTTTTAACAATCTTTATTGCCTCCCTTTTAATGGATCAATTTTAATTTGTGTTTTTTTTTCTCTTTAAATTTGTTAGCACTCTTTAAAATTCCTTTTCTCTTTTTTTGTTTAGAGAAAAATATGTTACAAAAATAAGAGGAAAATTCTTTTTCCTTTTTAGAAGTAGAGTTTCCGGAAAGTTCTTCTCAATCCTTAGTCATTCACTATCATAGATTGTATAAGCTTGCTGCTCAGTGGGTATCTGAATTTAAAAGAAGAAAAAATGCGTTTAAAGTGAAATTCTTTTTGTGAGAGGCTTTAAGTTGTTTAAAGATTTACCCCCTATAAAGCTTATATTCGATAAATACCTTTGAGGTTTGGGCAAAATAGCAAGCTGTACAAAAAAACATCAGCTATGACAAAAAAGAATTCCTTCATGGTCTTATTCATTGAATTCTTAAGTGAAATAGAAACAGTTTAGAAGCATGAAGAGCCATTGCCATAAATCAAATGTGACACATGTGCACATGTTTTCACACCAATCAATGAGTGAGATTATAGAGTCAGCATATACCCTCTCTCTCTCTCTCTCTCATACATCCTAGTCTCCAGTACCTCCTGCCAAACTCCGACAACTCAGCCTAACATAATATCATCACCATTTTTTAAGTCTGGGAATACTTATAGATTATTTTGTTATATTTTACGGGCAAATGTTGAAATTCGTATGAAACCAAATTTAAGCATTGGTCAAAGCAGGAATAATGTCAAGCCAAGTTTAATTGACTTTGAATTGTTATAGTCATTATGATATTTTTGTTTAGTAGTAAGACCAATGCATGTATTAACGGACTCACTCAGTCAGCAATGAAACGTCATTGAGTGAGATTATGTACTGTATGACTATTGTATCCACAATGAGTGAGAGTCGCTCTCTGTGACTTCTGATTTTTTGTCATTGGAAGGGACTAGATTTCAGACCATGGACAAGTTTAAGGAGAATGTGATGAGGTAACTGTTTTGAGAAATGAAAGAGAGGCTGGAATAAGTGCAAAGTCTGAAGGGGATACATTGAAAGGGACCAAAGTACCATTGCCCTAGGTAGGTTACTTTCTTCTAATATTAAGTGCCTGGATACTCTATGCGCAGTCATTGTATATGACATGAGTATGTTTTTGTTTCTAAAATTAAAGCCAAAATCGATAAGCTATGAACATCAGAGCCTTAAAATAGCTTTAAATTCAGAATATTCTCTGTCTAAAATGAACATTTATCTATTTTTTTGTGTGTATGTATTTAATCTTCTTATTCCCTTTCAATATCTTGATATGCTGCTGGGATTTTTGTTGTTTTTTAAAGGGCGAGGAAGTTAAATTTGAGCAAAATTAAAAAAAGGAATTCTTGATAAATACCAAACATGAAAAAAACACAAAGTGAAGTGTATCATATATCGAAAATAGCTTCTTAACTTTACAGATGTTCTTTGAAGCATTTTGTCTTGGGAGAATTCTAAGTATGGTTTCAAACACGAAGTCATTGGTTTGTTTGAAGGAAATTGAAAAGAAAAAAACTTGTTATTTGATTAATTTTGCGGTTTTTGTTTTATTTTTGTGTATCAGGCCGAATCATAAATTTGTAGATAAAACTGTACATCTTGAAAGAAGTATTTACGTATACATTTTGACATAAATTAATGGATGCATATGTATATGACATATATATATATATATATATGTATATATATATATATATATATATATATATATGCAGGCAAATGCTATTGTACATTCACATACTACTTGTGCATGCACAAACGCTTATACATGGACATGTAGACACTGAATACTTGAAAAATACTCTGACATATATACACACTGACACACTGACATACATACACTCACACACAAACGTACAGAAGCACATGTGAAAAACATCCCACATTCATGCATACATATATATATATATATATATTTATATATTTATATATAGGTATATGCGTGTGCTATATATTCAGATATATGCATATAAATTTGAAGATTCTTAAATATTTGCCTTAACATGATTCTCAGTTTAAATATGTTTCTATATACACATATGTTTGCATGTATAATAGCAGATATTCATTATATATGCATATTGGCAATGTGCTTTTCAATATTCTTGAAAAGCACCTTGCTGATATGCTTAAAACATAAAGTGTGCAATGTCATGTGTATTTGAAATATAGAAAGTAACTCACTTGAAAACAAACTCATAATTTTACAAAGAGCAATGGAAAGTGCAATGATAGGAATAACACATGGAAAAAGATCAATATAGATTAGAGGGCAGACCAAAATAAATGAAATCATAGATATAACTGAGACAGAATAGGAGATTGGTTGGATATATAGCAGAAAGTAAGAATATGAATGGTGCAAAAGGTTTTATAGACTGATGCCCAAGGGATAGAAAATGCAGTAGGAGAAGACCAGACATTAAATAGTGAGATGAGATAGAAAGATTTACTGGTAAGACATAGCAGAGGTTAGCATAATCAAGGTTAACATGGAAGGACCTGGGAAAGGCCTTTGTCAGTGATTTTAAGATGGTGGTGGTGGTGGTGGTGGTGGTGGTTGTTGTTGTTGTTGTTGTTGATGATGATGATGATGATGCGTGCGCTTGAAGATATATATATTAGCTATATACATACATACATACATACATACATACATACATACATAAGAATATATGTACATTAGTGTGTCTGTATGCGCATTTATGTAAATATACATATATGCAGGAACATCAGTATGTCCACAGCCAGACATTCAGCTATCAGATGAATTTTGATCTGAAATATTCATTGTATAATGTTTGATCAATGTAATTAGTATTCAGCAATAGAAATGAGAGGATATGTAGAGGTATGGCTTGTACCTGCTTCTCAATTTTCAAGTTTTTTGTATGTTCACATTACCATCTACCTAGTTCACAGAACCAAATCTTACCATATTCCTAGTTTTCAGAACCTATTTCTATCATGGCTAGTATTCACCTCAGAATTGAAGTGTTTTAACAAAGAAGGAGATTATGTAAAAAAATGAATATTTTTTCAAAATTCAGACCTTTTTAGTGATCACTACCCAAAAGAATGCTAGAGATTTAAGTTATTCATTGATAACCCCCTCCTTTCAATCATTTAATTGATCATCTCCAATATGGCATGCTGCCAAAAGATGTGCTCACAGGACGGTTTCTATTGAGGGAATAACCAGACCAGTATCTATTATTTTTAGATCATACTTAAAAGAAAGAAGGAGTTTGAAAAAATAATTCACTGAGGCAACAAAATGTTGGAATATACTCAAAAGTTGAATTCTTTGGTAAGAATAAGATAAAACATTTAAATTGCATCTTGTAGAAATCATTTAATGCTAGATTTTTTTTTTTAGAAAACAAGAATTATCTTTGGATAAACAGAAGTTTAAAATTAATTGTTGAAGTTATTGAATCTTCTTTGTGTTTTCCTTCTTGATTTTAATGTTTGAAGAGAAAAATTTCATTGTTAAATAATGTTGTAAGCTAAGTATAGATGTTATTGAGTGCCACACTGAAATAAATACGATTGATTCATTAACTGCTATTGATTTGTAAGATTGGTTGAACAATAAAATGAAATGAAAATGAAAAGTCCAGTGTAATGACCAATGTCAGTAATTGAGAAGAAGAAAAAATGAGACAGGAATTGAGAAGAATGGAAGATTGACCGAGGGAGAAATGTCAGGGGCGAATTAGAGAGAAGTGAAAGAAGAGAACAAATAAGAAAGAGAAAAAGAAAGAGGGTGAGGAAATATGGGAAGGAAAGACAGAGAAGATATATCTATTAGAAACCGTCAACTAAAACTGTCACTAAAACAATTAACAGAAGTTTGTACAACCTTTGAATTGGTCTGTCTGGCTGGCTGGCTGGCTGGTTATATATGTATTCACATACAGACCGCACCGTTTGAGCTAGAGGGCTGAAAATTAAAAGATTCACTTCATATTATGTTTTCTTTATTTTTTCCCCAAAATAAGTTTTTGGAGACTCCCATCGTCTAAAAACTGATTTAGTTTAAAATTTAATTTTATGCTAAATTGGTCCTTCAGCTGGTGTCCAGCAGCAATCACGCTTGTTTTCAGAAAATTCTGATTTTATAGTGATCACTGCTCCACAAAAGAGAGGAGTGACTTATTCACTGATCACCCCTTTTACCAAATTATTTAATTGATCATCCCCAAAATGGCATACTGTTAAAAGACATTGGCCACATAACGGTTTCAACTGATTGACTATGTAGACCTGTCTTTCGTAATCATTATTTTGGTAATTAACAATTCTCCTTTCCACTTGGATAACTACTTTGGTACAGTTTTAGACAAATCCTTACAAAACAATCCTTTCAGAGAAAAAGTAATTCATCAAAGACGATTTGATTACAACCCAGACATTTTTTTTTTTTAAATTCTGGTTATTGGCAGTTCGAAGTTATCTAGCAGGCCATTTGTTTTTTGATAGATTTTCTAATTATGCTGTCACAGGGAAAGAAGAGTTACTAAACAATCTATTCTTCCATGATAGCCTGCTTAGCAAATAATTAATTAAAGCTGTTATATCAATAGTCAATTTCAACAGTCAGTACGCAATACGATTTGCTGGAATTTGCTTGATTCATTGATATAGCCTGGGCTGTCTTATCCTATGGGCACACTGGGAGGTTGTCTGAAGCCCGACAATTTTTAGTGGACCTGATATTCAGTTTGAAAAATAGAAATTAAAGTTTATCTTATTGGATAACTGGCTTAGAAATCTTTGTATTTCAATCAGTTTTTGATTCTTTATTGAATACATCAAATTAGGGTTGGCACTGTGACTTACAGACTAAACCCTGTACATTACCCAAGACCTCAAATATTCTTGAGATGGCCCTGGATGTAATGAGGTATGAATTTTACAATGATCAATGATTCTTTCAATCATTTTAACAAATACACGTCTGTTTGGTTGTATTTATGAGATGCTAAGAAAACGTGAAGCATAAAATGGCTCCCTCAATGAAAGAAAAAATTAATAGAAAATGAAGTTTAATATTCTGTTGTTGAGTAAAGTCAAGAGGGCTGCGTATCGTCCAGATACAGACCGGGAAAATGTTAGGTAACTTGACAGATAGATAGATTGACCAATCTGATCAAATACATACATATATATATATATATATATATATATATATATATATATATATATATATATATATATATATATATATATATATATATATATATATATATCTGTATATATATATATATATCTGAATATATATATATATATCTGTATATATATATATATCTGTATATATATATATATATATATATATATATATATATATATATATATATATATATATATATATATATATATATATATATATATATATATATATATATATGACCAGTGTATTGTCATGGATTATAATTCATCTGACAATATTAGAGTGAAATTACAAATCAGAAGAAGCCAGAATGGTCTGTTAAAACATCAAAAGCATATGAAATATATGAAAGATATATATATATATATATATATATATATATATATATATATATATATATATATATATATATATATACATGACCCCAATCAATTAAGGCAAAAATCATATGGTGGATGTTACCAATCAGCCAATAGTATTGAGAATGTCTTCTTGAAGATGGCAACTTCAAATGAATACCCTGCTTTGATCAAGGGTTCAAATACCCTTGGTGAACATTTATTTTCCATGCATCCATATTTAATGTTGAGCCATACATTTGATTGGTGATGTATTTTGGCTCAGAATTATACCCACCTACTTGATAGGATATCAAGCAGTGCCACAAATAAATTTTACATTGGATTCTAATATGAAACCTTGTGAGAAAGATGGGATGAAGTTCATTATTTATTTATACTAAGGTTTTATGACTTTCTATATTTGTAGCAAACGGACAGATGATTTGTACTTGCATTAAAAAATACAGAACTGAGGGACCTTTCTCTTACCAGTTTTCTATTCCATTTTCTCTTCTTACATACTATCAGGATTTTTGTCTATTAGAAGTTGTCAGCCAAAACTTTTAGCATCAACATAGATTTTTTTCAGTTACCAAGTTGGTCTGGTTGACTTGATATATATGTATCACATGTACTAACTACACCAATGGAGCAATTGAGTTGACAATTTAAGAATTTACTCCTTATTATGTCCAGAAAAAACCTTTTTGCTCTTTTAATATCTGCTCCCCCATATAATTTTAGCAGGAGGTTTGATTTACAGTGTAATTTCATGCCAAATTGATCCCTATTTTGTGTCTACATGTTTTTTGAAAATTTGGACTTTTTAGTGATCATTCCCCAACAAAAGGATATTCTCTTGGCTTTTGATCACCCTTTTTCCAATATTTTAGTTGATCATCCCAACGCTGCATGTTGCCAAAAGACATTGGACCAATGAAATTTTCTATTTAGTGACTGATAAGATCATGTTTTGAAAATAATATCCAAATGGATATTTTGATTTTATTATTGATGTTAATTTAATAACGATGGTACCAGCTGAAGTCTAAATCATTAATACAAGTGATCCTCGAGTCTCCCTTTCTTACTTTTATCTTCTTTCATCTTTTGCTGAGGATTTTTGAGTTGTAAATTTCATACAATTAGCATTTATTTTAAATCTAAAATTTTGCAGTCAGAATTCCTTTCTTATATTTCGGCTTTTGAAATGCAATCCAGTGTTTTTTTTAGGAAAATTGAGCTATCAGTATATTATTTTGACTGCATGTATAACATTGCCTGTGGTTCTGGCAGGGAATACAAGGGCACGAACAGCCCTCCCCTGTAAATAAGACTTGAGGAACATCAGAAAACTCTAAATCATGGATGAAAAGCTATAAACCATGAATAAAATCAGAATAGTAGACAGGGAATAGCATTATAGAATAAGATGGTTGAAGGAATCAACACGTGCTATGCTCAAATAATTTGATCAGCAGGTCAAGCATAGATATCGATAGCATTTGGGAGTCACCAATAAAAAAGGAACAAATGATGTATTTTAGGTTCCCAAAACATGAGCCAAAGAATGGGAGTGCTTGTAAAATTCCTCTAGATCATTTGGAGAAAAAAGGTTCACTGCATAAATCATGGGGAGGACATTTCCGAGAGCTCTTGAAGGAGAAGCACTGGATGTGACATGTATAGGAAAGGAAGTATACACCTTTCTGAACTAGGTTTGTCTTACAAAATATAACAGATCTCCAAGACACACTGCAGTATACAGTAGCCAGAAATAAACAATGAATTCAGTTGCTTAATGGTAAGAACAGTCATGCGTTAAGCAAGCCAACTTACATAGAGTATAGAGGGTGATGAGTTCGATTCACACCTGGAACTTATTATTTATTCTGGACTGCACTTTTAATTCATTTACTCAGTGATGAAGAGTACCCAGGTAGGGTTTAATTACAATGAAAAGCAACAACATTTGAGATGAAGGTAAATAGTAGCAAAAATGATTTATAATACTTCATTTACTAAAATGTATAAAAAATGAAAAAAGCTAAAGAAGTCAGTCAAATTCAGACCAAAATATGCAGTATGCTGTGTATCTTGACTGAAAAGTCTTTTGAATTAAAAAAATGTTGACGTCAGTACTGCATTCTCAACCAAGTTTGGTTTGAAAAAAAATAAAAAAAATGTTTATTCTATTTTGTTAAGCATGCCAAAAGAACTGAAAAGTCATATAATAAAACTCTAGACAATGTATTTAGCCTAAAAGATTCAGAATTTGGTACTGAGCTTCAAAAATTCAAACTTTCTCACTATTGCTGGCCTTGATTCAGAGACAAAGAATGTAATTAAAGGAATAAAGCTTCAGAACCAGCTCAGATTTGCTTGTAAAATTCAGATCAACTGGAAAAAAAATTCTGTATGTGTATCCCCCCAAATTCTCCAGGGCTGTAGCAGGTAGCAGACATTATTTTTATTCTATACAAATTTCCCAAATCAAATCAAAATAAGGAAAACAATAAAAAAAATAATAATTTGAAATGATTTTCCTTGCCTCCAAATTTATTTGTCATGTTTTAGATTGACTTTTGTTCAGTCAAGAGTGAATTTAATGACCCTGATGTGTTTATGCAGATAATTAGAGAAGAGAAGTAGGCAAAATTCATAGAAATCTAAAAGGGCTGATGATGGATTGGTGGGAGACAAATGTATCTGGAAGAAAAAAAAAAGAAATCTTTAAATTCTATCAAGTTTTGCATGTTATTTTAATGAAGAGTTCTGAGAAAAAAAGAATTTACATGTACATCTAAGAATATACATTTGTTTATATGCATATATATTCATATGTCCGTGTGTGTATATAAATCCATCAACACACATACATATATATGTATGTGTATTTATATATATATATATATAAATGGAATAGATGGATAGATAGATCCTATATACACTTGAAAGATTCAATTGTGTATCCGTGAGTGAATATTCATATAAATGGCTTATATATTTAAAATCATTTACATTTAGTTGATTGAAAAAGTTTTAAACATTTTATTTCAACTTATATACTAAAATATATAATATATGTTAGTGTGAATAAATTTATATCCACATGAATGAATTCAAATATAATTATTCTGCATGGACATGCAGCCATGTATTTGTAAATATAAATATGAATATAAATATTTTTTACTTATTCTTCTATACTTGTTCAGACTAATATTCTTTTATTCAATGCTGCATTGCTCTTACCATTGAGCTAAACAGCCACCAGCAATGCAAAGGCCTAAATAACTGCTCTCACTCTAAATTCTCATCTTGTTTATTCTTGGTCTATTCGTTCCTTTCAAATATATATTGAGGAATAGATATATGCAGCAGCCCTAATTTTCTTTCATTGTTTATTCTATTTACACTGACTAGGCTAAGTGATACATTAATTGTGTAACAATGGGAGATCATTTCAAATAAGAGTTTCTGTATAATATAATTCATTCTCATACTCTTCTATATGTATACATGCGCATGTTTTGTACGAAAAAATTATGTTCATCACATTCTTTTGACCCCTATCTCTCTCCATTTGGCTTTGTGCAGTACTGTGGACTAGATATGAACAAAAGCTAAAGCAGACTAGTGACTGAACCTGCTATAAGCAGCAGTTGTTCAACCTGCACCTGCTGTTTGTTTGGTCGGTTGCTAACTTGTAACTTAATTTCATCCAATATTCAGGCAGTGTAAAGTTTGCTTTGTGAATAGGTACTAGATTGCCTACCTCCAGATCAGATATTCAAATCTCATCAAGAATATAAATGGATAAATATATAAGACCATGGGTATTTATTTAGCTTGCTATTTAGGAGGACTACTGTACATTACATTATTAATGTTGGAACCCCATGAATACACTGGACAAAAAGACAAAAATCATTTATCTCCCTCAACCTTGTCTCTTATCATAGCACAGACATAAGCTAATACTTGGCACCCATGTTAAAATAATGGGGTGTTGCATCCTGAAGGAGGGGGGGTCTCCTGGGACTAGACATTATACATTGTGGATGAGTATTGACTCCCTTTAAAATGAATAGACTCTGTGAAGCCCTGACCTTATGATCTGTGACTTATTCTTGTTGAGGTAGGTGAAGGAAGAGGTGTGCCATACCAAACCACAAACTCTGGATCAACTGGAGGAGTAAATTCAATATATTATGACCAACATACTTCCAGACTTACTACAGAAGTTTCTCAAGGCCACAGTGAAACACTTACTGAAATTGGAGTCTACTTTGAAATTTTTTTTCTCAGAAGACAAATTCTATCATTGTATGGTCCAAAATAAAGCTAGTTTAGGCTACGATTGACCAATAAATAATGAAGTTAGGGCCCAATTTCCAGTAGGGAGTTTCTTCCCTTCCGTCCCGCACTTTTTTTTATTTTCCTGGCTCACAGATTGGCAGATAAGCAGATAGCTAGACTTGTAGCACATATATTCAGATGTATCCATCTATCTAGTTTGCAAGCAAAATAAATGTCCATTTATCAATCTCTGTGAATAGAAATTCAAATACAAATGAAATTTTTGACACATGATGTTTCATATAAGTATGTATACAATGACAGAATTATTTGAATAGGTATGCTGTGATATGACTTCATACATCTCGCTGTAAATGTACATTGTGTACACGATGAGGTTCAACTTTAATACCTACCATGACAACCACACATACATACAAAGACTCATATACATGTCTCTATATATATGTGTTTATGCATGTATAGATACTTTTGTATTGACAGCAGCTTGTGCTTTATGTTGACATACATAATAAAATGTATTAATACACACATACGCACACATGCATATGAACGCGCACAGACACATAAATACATACAAACATGCAAAGATACACACATACATTCATACACACAAATAATAATATGGTGTTGCAACCTAAAGAAATGGGTCCCCAGCAATTAGATACACGCACGCACGCACGCACGCACACACACACACACACACACACACACATATATATATATATTTATATATATATATGTATACATATATATATTTATATATATATATATATACACACACATATATATATATATATATATATATATATATATATATAAGTCCTTACTCAAATGTATATGTATATATATATATATATATTGCTAGCGGGTATCAATTTTATTTCTCATGTACACACATATACATTTAAGAATATCATCATATGTATATAATATATATATATATATATATATATATATATATATATATATATATATATATATGTATGCAGGAATACATATATAAGGACATGCATATTGACAAATATTTATCACTTTTTGGCTTCCATTTCTTCTCCTTTCCTTCCAATATACAAAATGATGTCAAAAAGTCAACATTCTCAAAATAATGAGGCTTCTTCAGGTTTTCAATAAATTGGTCTTTATTAAAATTTGTTATGGGAAGGGAATATTTTGGGAGTGTAAGATTTTTCTTTTATAAGTCATTTTATAAAAAAATGAATATGAAAGGACAGAAACAGAAGAAGGAGAAGAAAAGACATTTTTATTTCAACATCAGATTCTTTTATCTCTTTATTTATCTAATTTCTAATTCAGGACTGGTTATATCAGAAAAAAATCTTATTTGTACAAATTTCCCAACAAATGGGAAAAGAACAGGCCAATTTAGAACATGTTTTAACTTGAAAATGCATTTTACACCATGACAAAGAAAAACAAAACAATGAAATATAAAAAAAATGATAAAAATGAATCAAAAATCAAAAAGGTGAGGATAATAACAGAAAGTACGTGCGAAGAGAAAATTGCAAAACTCAAGATAAGATTTATCTTTCTCATTTCCACATTCTTCTCTTCGTTTGTCGATCAAAGCTTTTGAAAATTCAATCAGCTTATCTCGCATAACCTTCTCGCACCTCTGCCTTTGTCTAATTTAGATTTTTGTCAAATTTTCATGACTTTCCATATCAACAATGAGAAGTTTATCATTTCCTGATGAGAAACGTGGTGATAAGATGGTGTGATTTTCACCAATTTCTTTCTATTATTTCCTTTCTGTTTCTCTTTTTCATCATCTTTTTGTTTTTCTTTCATGGCCATGTTAATCTAGTTTTTCTTCTTCTTCCTTTTCCTTTCTACTCCTCCATCCTCATCATAAATCCTTCCGCACCCCCATCATCATCATCATCATCATCATCATCATCATCATCATCATCAACCCTCCCTGCCCTCTTTTGACAACCCCGCATTCTTTGCACTCTGCTTGATATAAATGGATTCCAAATAAACTTTAACTGTTTATTTTTCACACTAATGCTTCAACTGTTTCCCCATCTTATCTCCCCAGGTGGTAGTGAATAATTTGAAAGAAAATTTTAATCTACCTCTGCATGGAAGTCTCCATCTTTATGATCAAACCATCATCATCATCATCATCATCATCATCATCAGTAGCAGCAACCTTTTAACGTCCGTCATTGCACATAGATAGTCCTTCCTAAGAAATTGTCAGACCTCATTATCGTGGCGTCAATATCTCCAAAACCTATCTAAGTCATCATGCCATCTTATTTTCTGCCAGCCACAATTTTGCGTATGATCTCTTAGGGTCTTCGTTATGAGTAGCGATGTCCAGTGGTCGTCAGACATTCTTGCTGCCTATCGCAATATTTCAATGGATTTTATGACATCTCTGATTCCTGTTTTATACCTAATATACTGCATTGTCTTGTGATCTCTCAAGTGATCTTAAGCATGATTCTCCCACGTACACACTGCATGATTCTCAGTTTGAGAATCCATCTTATACAGCAGCTGTGAAAAATGTCCAGAGAATATAATATTTATATCATGAATGGTTCTTCCGACCATTATTTCCTCCTGATGTAGCAGTACATACGGGATGTTAACAAAAGCAGTGACAGCAAAAATGTAATTAGCAGCAGCCATTAAAGTTTTGCTTGCTGCTTGTTTGGTTGGTGGCTAATTTTTAACTTTATTTCACCTGATATTCAAGCAATGCTGGCATAACAGATGTGCTATTTGCTTGTTAACCTCTAGGTTGGATGTTTGAATCATAGCAGGATTTATTCAATTTTATATAGCTGTTTGCTTCAGAGTGACAGAAACCAACCAACCAACAAACAAAAAAGTAACAATGCTTTGATAGATTATTGGATTTTCAAGTAAATTTCTGCGGATGTACTTTTCATATGAAGCAGTGAGAGTTCAGAAATGTGACCAATTCAAAAAAAAATCCATTTTATCATAAATAGCTGCTCTAATTTTAGAAAAAAAGTTAATCAGAGCCTTTCTACAATATATTATGAACAGGTCTTTCTATGATATTGTATCATTTACGAAAAAATGACAAAATATCATTAAAAGGTCTCTTCAGTTACTCAAATAATTCGGTGAAAGCAATGTGTGGACAAATGTAATTTTTGTATTTTATTGCCACCAGTCAGAAATATAGCTTTCAGGGGTTCAAATCCTAATGAGGCTGATCCATAATGTTTATTTCTTTTTTTATTTCATCTTTTTTCTCCATCTCTTTAGATTCTTTCTTTCTCTTTCTCTTGCTCATCCTTTCTTATTTTCTTTCTCTCCCTCTCTTGCTTTCCTACTCTTTTCTTAACCTATTTATTCCATTGTCTTTTTATGATAGAAAATACAATATAAATTTCTGAGAATTTAATCTTAATTTTAGCTTTTCTTCAATATATATATAAATCAGTTATATATATATCTGAGAAAAAATATTCTTATATAATTGTCCATGTTCAAAAGGGTTGTATTTAGCAAGTTGCTTTATTCTATTTATCATGAAACAATTACTACAGTCGTCTACAGATTCTAAATTCATTGAACTAATCCCTTTTTATGGAATTGAACATTTTAGATAAATCATATTAGATTGATCTTTCCTTGAATAAGAATTCAACAAAATTCAAGTAAAATGATGTTTTATTGAGGGAAAAAATTACAAATCCACATTTTGATGGTTGCTCAAAAAAAGGTTCTTTGAATTGGAAACCGTCAACAACAACTGTCAACATAGATTTTCGAATTTTTTGAGTTGGTCTGACTGGCTGGCCAGCTATGTATGCATGTATCACACATACAGGCTGTGCCAATGGAGGTAAAGGGCTAAAAGTTGAAACATTTATCCATTATTATGTCAAGAAAAAACATATTTTATGTTTTTTGAACTCCCCTCTAATAGACTTTTGGTGGAGGGTTCAATTTGCAATATAGGTTTATGTGTAATTGGTCCCTTAGTTTGTATCCAGTAGCATTCATGCTTATTTTTCTTAAATTTGGACATTTCGAGTGATCACTACCCAACAAAATGTGAAAGGAGTTATTCATTAGTATTCCCTTTTCCTGATTTTTTTGATTGATAACCCCGACAGGGAATGCTGCCAAAAGACACTAGCAGTTTCTATTGCTTGACTAACCAGTTTTCTATGATGGTTTCTATTGAGTGACTAACCAGACCTATTTTGGGGGGGGGGTGTTTATATCAATTGCCTACCTTTTTGAATAAATGTCTAGCAAAATTAATCCACTCCTGCTTATAAAAATCCAAGATCGAATGGGCATAGATATTATGTAGACACTGTAATTAGCTGTTATTCGACAATCAACTCGATAATTTTTTCAAAAAAAAATCCCACCAACCTTATCTAGTTAGGGAGGCTCTCTCTCTTTTCTTCTTTATCTACCAAAAAGAGACAAGACCAAGCATGATAAATTGGGTAAAGATTCATGCCTTTCTCAAGCACATTGGCAAAAAAAGTAATGATAACTACCTCCACCAGAATTTGTAGCCTATATACTTATTTCCCAGTAACAACTGTTCCAATTCACACCAAAATATCCACTGAACAAAGTAAGGTTATGATATAAGTAAAGAAAAATAAAGACTAATGATTTATCATTTTCACTGTCACATCGGATATTGCCATGATAAACAGTTCACTATAATTGTAGGGGAATGCACAAAGAACAAACAATTTGTTCCTGCATATATGTCCTGAGGATGGATTTGTAATATTTCTTGTGTTGACGTTCACAGTCCCCCCCCCCACCGAATCTTCCAGGTTGTTTCACTTCGGGAGGGAAGGGAGTGAATTTCCCTACCCCAGCCAAGGGCAATAGTCATCAATTTTAGACTATCCAAATTTCCCTCAGGACATTTTAATAATGAGAAATAATTAAAAGCAAAAGAATTACTGGGAATGTTATTCCATAAAACCCACTTGAAATGCAGTTACTTTTGAAATCTTCAGCATACAAGTTACACTCTGAAAAAATTGTATCTTTCTTTAAAATCGCTCACCTTTTCCTTTCTATACACATGAGCTCATCAGCAATAGAATATATATATATATATATATATATATATATATATATATATATATATATATATATATATATATATATATATATATATATATATACATATATATATATGTGTATATATATATATATATATATTTATATACGTATATGAGTACAAATGCAGTTGAAATTATACATCTCTCAATTCTATCTCAGATTGTCCATCTTTCTCTCCCTCTGCACAAACACACAATCACTTACCATATATATATATATATATATATATATATATATTTGAATGAATTAATATGTATATCATACACTAAAGCATATCAGTTGGAACAAGATATAATTACATTATGCCCTAAAGGCTACAATATTTTTATTTTGCCATACTCCATATGACAAGTGTTTACTCGGTCACATACACACATAAAAATGCACAAGCTGAATAATGATATAAATAATACAAAACACATAATATTTCTTGATAAGTGCAGGTTATTGCAAAAGTTCCAAATGCCATCCTTTATGAAATGTTAGATAAATCTAAGAGATATCTCAGCTCTTTTTTTCTAATTCAATTTGTTCTTTTTTGCTAATTCAATCAGTCAACTTTAGTATACCATTTACAAGCTATAGTAAAAATTCAAAGACCATTGGTCAGTGTTTCAACACTTGTATTTTTCTTCTTGCTAAATATAGGAAAAGGACATTTTTTGAGAAGATAGTCACTGGTGATATAAGAAAATAATTCTGAGAATCCAAAATGAAGAAAATCCTATCCAGATCCAACATAGGATTGCTTCAACATCTCAACCTAATTAGAATCTACTGGGGACAAACTTTTCTCAACACCAGCAATTTGTTTATTGACAAAGAAATGAAGCTCGTAAGGGAATGAACACTCTACCAACAGTTTAGCATGGAGGAGGATCCATGATCTTTTGGGGTTGATTTGCTGCCTCTGTTACTGGAGACCCTACCCATATCATCAGGAAATCAAAGGATTACCAGGGTAGGTTTGGTCTCAAGAGAGTGAGCACTCAAAGGTGATAAAAATCTAAAGCCCCCCCCCCCCACAAAAACCACAAAAATACTTGAAAAGGAAATAGAATAGTTTAAAACTGCCCAGCAATGCATCTTTATTCAATCTCATTAAAAATCTATGGAGAAAGAAGAATCTTGTTATTGTTTCAATGCGCATCATATGCCATAGGAAACCTGTAGAAGTTCAAGAGATTAAAGAAATTGCATTTTGAAAAGTAGAAGAAACTACCAGGTAACTGATGCAAAAAAGATTGTAGATTTTACATCATGGCTACAAGAAACGTTTGTAGGCAGGCATGATTTCCAACAACCAAATATTAAGAACGATGCCTTGATTACTGTCCGGGTTATATTGCAATAACTAAATATCTTTCTTGAAAGGTTAATTTTGATTATAACTGCAAGAAAATAGCACATAGCCGTAAAAAAGATGAATTCTTTTTCGTAATCGAAGAAGATTTTTGAGCCGTGTTTACTTTTTGATAAAAAGAAATGTTGATTTCGCCGTAACTGACGGAACAGCTATCAGAAAAAAATGTCGAATTTTATAATTTCAAATCTTCAACGTATGCTTTAGTTTATCCATTTATACATTTGTACATCTATAATTTGGGAATGGTTTATCAAAGGCGTACAGTACAAGGTGTCAGGGGACTGGAAAGGTTGGGGGTCAGCAAAAATGACCCATGGATTTAGCACACTCGCATCCCACTGGTGCCCACACCACGGCAAAGGGTAAGTGAATTCTGATGATTTAAATTTGGAAGATTTCAAATTGTTTCTGAATATATTTCGCGGGTTATACGAAAAATTCAAGTGTGCCAATCATCAGGACTAGTATGATCTATTTATCTACATGGACACATGATCCGACAGAATGATTATAAATTGCGTTTTATTTCATTAGAACTCTTATTTGAAATGATCTCCCGTCATTACATGGTTAATGTATCACTTACGTTGTTAAGGCCAAGTGATACATTAACCGTGTAATGACGGAAAATGATTTCAAATAAGAGTTTCAATATAATACAATGCAATTTAATTATATTCGTTTATATAAAATATAAAAGGATAAAGAGAGGAATAAAAGCCAGGTTTTAAGGTGCAGAACGTCCCTTGTCCCAAAAAAATCAACCCTGGCCCAACAGTTGAAGTTGATATAAACTACTAATGACTGTGGACTTTTTCGAAACGAACATCAAGAAATCTGATTGGATAATTTTTTGACGATACTTTAAATGACGTCAAATAAGGATTTTTTTTCTGAATTCCAACCATGCTTTTGCGCTTTTCCAATCACTTCTGAAGAGAACTCGTCACGCGAAACACAGTGTCAAGATTTAGCAACAATTATTGTAATGCTCCAACTATCTGAAGGTATTGAGCACTCAAAATGAATTAATTAAATCAACTTCACCGCTCTCTTGGTTAATGTTTACCTTGAAACATCAGAAAGTAGGATCTGTGAAGTATATATATATATATATATATATATATATATATATATATATATATATATATGTGTGTGTGTGTGTGTGTGTGTGTGTGTGTGTGTGTGTGTGTGTGTATTAAAAAATGTCAACCAACAGTGTCACCAAAACTATCAACGAAGGTTTTTTCAGTTTTCAAGTTGATTAGCTGACTGGCTACATATCATACATCATGCTAAAAATTTAAACATCTACTCCTTCTCATACCTAAAGAATGGTTTGTGCGTTTTTTTTATAAATTCCCTCTCGATACAATGTAAATTCATGCTAGATTTATCCCTTAATTTGTACCTATTTTTTGAACATTCAGACGTTTTTAGTAATCACTGCTCAAACAAAAAACGAGAGAAGTAACTTATTCATTGATCACCTCTTTTTCCAATTTTTCAATGAATCATCTCTCAACACTGTACGTTGCCAAAAGACATTGGTCGTATGATGGTTTCTAATGAAATACCAAGTGTTTTTCCCCCTACGCTTTAAAAAAATCATCCAGTGATTCCCAACGGATGTCCTCCCGTTGGGATTTAGCCTTTGTTAAATAAACATTAACCAAGTTTCCGCAGAAATCATTTAAAGCAAAAACGTTTCTTTGATTCTTTTCACAGCTTTTGTGTATGTGTTTATAGCAGAGTAGACATTATTTTCGTTCCTACTCTTTGATTCACTTAGTATTACAAGTTACCCACTTCTCTACCAATGGAAGATATCCATGGACGTGCAGCAAGAGATGACGGATTTCCTACCATCCTTTTCCTTTGACAGCTTTAGTCAAGCTATCCTGACCTCCTGATGAGTATTACTTCTAAATATTTCTAATTAGGAGCCTAATTTAGAAAATGAAATAGTATTAGCGATAGTCCAGGTATGAAAAATATAAATGTGAAATATAACCCCAAATGCTCTCCTGTGCACTCAATTAAACGATTTTTGATTGGTCTGGATTTTTTAGACAAGGGATCATCATTAAGTATCGATTTTTCGGACTGTTATCCTCGTCTCGGTTCATCTTTTGGACACAACAGCTTCCTTCAAGTGGGTGTCGTAATTGGGGAGGGTTCGGAATGCTAAGACGGGTACAGTCATCGAAGCATGGGGAAGGAATGTTCTTTTGCCTTTTTTTCTTTTTACTTTCTGGTCCTCTCTCTTCTCTGGAGCCTATCCAGCCAAATGGTTGATCTTCCTCGGGCTGCAAGACGTTTCATTCAATCATCTAAATTCTGTATCTCTATAAAACGAAACTAATTACTCTTCCAAGAAATGCCCACTAAAGCTATTTGGTGTTTTGTCTAATATTGGCATAATAAAAAGGACAGCTTCGGGATAAAGAAGCAGATATAATTGACATATAGAGCAGAAACCATGAAAATTCCACGATTTTAAAATGGAATTCAAGATCATTTATATATTTGGATTCATTGAAGTCGTTTGCCGTTTTCAACAATTACCAAACCATTTACAGATGATATAAAATTCATATCCTTATTTTCAAAAAAGAAGGAGATATGCCTTATAAAACATTCCTCATCTTCTACCAGGCCATTTTCTCTATCACTTTTTCTCTTTCAACAAGCGCCCCCAAATAAGAACAGAAACGAAAACAAAAAAGACATAAGAACAAAATGTTTTTTTTGTTGCTAAATATTGTCAGTATTACCAAGTTAGTGAAGTGTTTGGCCTTGCTTTATATTGAAATTTACTGCATGGTATAGAATTCTCCATTTCAAAAGAATCATCAATGGATACGTGGGTAATAAGGTAACTAGTAGTAATAGTGTAAGAGCTAGGCACACCGCGGTACGTAGGTAGGTACAAATATTAGTCTGCCGATTTTTGGTTCCGAAAGAAATATTCTTACCAGATTAATTCTGTGTAGGGAGAGTTGAAAAAAGATTGTCATGACAGATTTCCAAAGGGACAGGACTGAAATATAAATATGTATATACAGGGAGGGGTGGGCGGGAAGAAGAGGAAAGAATTAGATCGATAGATAGAAAGAGACGGGAAGACGTTCAGATAAATTGACACATAGATAGGTTTGGTTAGTCGCTTCGTATAAACCGTCATATGACCAATGTCTTTTGGCAGTATGCTTTGTTGGGGGTGATCAATTTGAAAATTGGAAAAAAGGGGTAATCAATTAGTTTCTTTTCTCGCCTTTTATTAGCCAATGATCGCTGAAAGAAGGGTACAAATTTAAAGAAGAAAGAAAGAAAGACAGTGTATGCCGCCGGACAAAAACTAAAGGAGCAATTATGATTAAACTTACATTTGATGTTGAACCCCCACTAACAGCCCATTTAGAGGTATTTGTTTTTTTTAGAAAAGAAGTTTTTTTTCTAGACTTAATAAGGAGTAAACGTTTACATTTTCAGTCCATTCTAGCTCTTATTGTTCGACCTGTGTACGTGATACCTACATAGCCAACCAGCCCAGCTAAAAAACTGAAGAAACCTATGTAGAGAATTTTGATGACAGTTTTGGTTGACGGTATCTCATGTCTCGTGGATAGATAGAAAGATAGATGGATACTATAGGTTGAATATTCCCCATGCCCCCATCTAACAGCCAACCTGATGTGCCAAATTCTGTGTCCATCAAATTGTGCAAACATGTAGATATGCCAATGCAAACATGGCCGACTTCCATTCAATCACACTTAATTATTGTTGAATGTTCGTTATTTGCATTGTCAGCAGGCCCTCTGTGTGTGCGCATGCGTGGGAGGAAGAGAAGGGGAATAGACAATGGTTTTCTTCAACGCATATTCATGTTCATGGGTATACGTAAATGTCTATGTACGTGGAAGTAGGATTTCTGATCACATATACGCGTTTGAAATTGGGTCGTTTCTGTATACATACATGAGAAAGCATTTTTTTTGTGAATAAGTGTTTTATGAGGCAGTGTGTACAATTTTCTGTTTTTTTTTTTTCATTTTTCGGTTGTGTGTTTCTATGCAATTGTTTGTAGACATAATCGTATCAGTGGGAAACTGTTTCTCTGTATGGGAATGTGTGTATGTAAAATTATCTGACTGCGTGAATGCATGTGCACGTATATTTGCGTGCATGTTAATGTGGATGGATGCAGGTGTCTGTGTATGAATGCACACACGCACTCTCTCTCTCTCACACACACACACACACATATGTATATGTTAAATCTTAAATAGCTGTACATTATAATGAAACTTTTATTTAAAATGATCTTCCCTTATTACACTGTGAGTGTATCATTTGGCGTAGACAACGTATATGGAATAAACAATGAAAGAAAATGATGTTGAAATCGGGACAAAACACACACACGCACGCGCACACGCTCACACACACACACACAGACACACACAGACACAGACACACACAGACACAGACACAGACACACACACACACACACACACACACATATATATATATATATATATATATATATATATATATATATATGAAAAGTGCTCCATATCTCTGTTTAATGCAGATTCTAGGTGCAAGCGAATGGGTGTGTATATCATGACTGAGAAAAATAGGAAGACAATGTTGATCTAAATGCTTGTGAAAAAATTATGGGCAAATAAATCAATGGAGTAGAGGGCAAGTGCCCCACCCTAATTCGTGCCAATCAGTGAGGGAAAAATTCGGTAAAACAAAAGAAAAATCGGTACTTGTGTTTTTATCTATGTAACATTTCTGGCAAATCATGTCCTCTGTCCACTTGACTGAAGAGTTTCCATATATATACATATATATATATATATATATATATGTGTGTGTGTGTGTGTGTGTGTGTGTGTGTGTGTGTATCGTATGACCATTGTATTCACAATGATTGAGCAAATTATTCTTCACGTCTCGTTCAGGGTGTTGTTGCAAAACACGGCGTCATTTAGGTCTGTCAACACTCTACTCGTATTCCAGATTTGGATCCCTGCGTCTCCTTGCTTCTCCTATAGAGATATCAGATCATGGACGATATCAAGTTTAATACAACGAGACAACTGATGGTAATCCTAGAGTATGTGTATACATGTATACAGGTCCCCCAAGCAGAGATTTATAACGCAGTGCAAAGCTACCCCACACCCGCCTCAATTGCACTGCGTGTTTGTGAGTGAGTATGAAGATCTCTATAAGTACGTGTGTGTGATACTTCCGTAATATTCTTAGCATACCTTCATGGTTATGTTTTGGTTCTCAGTCAACTTACCTTAGTTTGGCAGAAGGCTAAAGTAATAGAGCATTAAGTGTCTACGAGATTAGTTTACGAATTGTAGTTCTCTTGAAGGACCCAACACGCATAGCTTGCTAGATTCGTCAGTGCACCATGGTTGGCATCTCTTTTTTTCATCTCTGTGTAAAAAGGGCCTTTGCATAAAGTACCTATCTATCAATGGTGACAAGACATTAATGTTGATAAAATGAAATATGCTTATGCATGTGTAAGACAAATTGAATAAAGTATTTTAATATTTAGTCAATGAGCTGTCTATTATTTTGTGTGCAAGCTTATATACATGTTTATGAATGCGTTAACGTTTATAACTGTATCCATACGAACACTTACGTGTTTCATCAATGATATGTGTATATGCATGCGTGTGTGCGTGACTCTTTCTATGAGTTCTTAAAATTGTATGCACGTCATTGTGAGCGGGTTGTTTTTCATAAGTGCGCATATCATGTATTCGAAAATGTATATGAGCGTGTGTTTCAGAAATAATGTGTGTAAGTTTGACTATTTTCCTGGTGTTTCATCTTTTATATACACGGCTGAATGTTTCTTCAATTTTCAGAGTGTTTAAGTGGATGTTTTTTATGTACACATATAAGTAAATGCATTTCTGTGTATGAATATTTCTGAGCATATATTCTATTAATCTTCGTCAAATGTTTATTGTCTGCATTGCAAATATTGTCCCCAATAATGCAAAATTTGTAACCAAGAGAGACTCAAGTTTTATCGACACTGCCGAATATAACTCTCCTTTGTTGGGAAACATCAAAAGAAACAAAATATGACTGCACAAGTGGACTCTCAATTGAACTCTCTGATAATAATACAGTACATTAGTGAGGCATACAGTTTGGCCCGTGGAGATTATCTTTCCCTTTTAGACTATTTTCCAGTTTTTGCTCCATTTATCTTTTTCTACGTTTTTTTTCTTTGATCCCAGGGACACAAACACAAAATATCGGATCCCATTGGCTGGGACAGGACTGCTTTGTTGAATTGAGCTGAGTGAATCATGAATGAATTTATTTCCTGCTTTTTTTTTCATTTTTTTTTTTCATTTATTGCTGCCATCAATATATAAACGACTTTGATTTATATCGATGTTCCTGCTGTGACTTGCCAAGCCTTGACTTGCCGATATTTATTGTGGTTATTAAATGATTAATTAATTATCTAATCTTTGATTATTGCTTCTTTATGTTCAGTTCGTTTCTCTCCCGTGATTTATAGCGATTTTCCTACATGGCTAATTTAGTCCCATTTCAAACTTTATTAACAGTTTGTTGTAGAGAGCGAATAGAAATTAAACATAGATGTAAAACGAAATAAGCCAGAAATGTTATCTCTCTTTTAGTCGTGGCAATCTGAATGACAAGTATGTTCCGCAATGATTTGAGTCTGTCACCTTGTCATCTGTATTGTCGACATGATACAAATCAGCAATTGTTGAAGTCGCTTCCTTTTCTTCATAGGAAAATGAATCAGTTTGCTTCTTCTCATACTTGCATATAGAATATCAGACCGGTAAAACTGAAACTAAAATTGTAGCCTTCTGTTTGTTTGAGTGTTTATCTATTTGTGCCATTATCACGCTAAAACAAAGCCAATTGACCTATTTTTTGGTAAGAAAACTCGCAAGATTTCCAGTTGTGACAAAGTCTATTTGAGGTTGAGCTCAGAGAACATTCGTAGTCACCAGAGGTAATTTCTGGTCATTCCTAGCCTATCGAAATACTTTTAGCGTAAGTTTGCCATGGAGTATTTTTTGTCTTTGACCACAAATGGTTGGGCGAGCAAGATCAAATTCGATAGGATCATTGGAGGTCATCAGTGGTCAATTTTGCATTAAATAGCTATTTCGGTCATACTACTGCCAAACTATTGCATTGTTGGAAGTAAACGGGTACGTTGATCCTACTCAGGCAAAAACAGATGATGGGATGGTTGGTACTGACCATCAACATAATTGTAAGAATAATGATATCAAAGAACATATTTTGCCCATGTGTTTATGATTATAATTATTTTTCTTCGGATAAAGCTTGGTATCCTTGCTAGTATTTGTAGTATTTGAATTTATTGATTATTATTTTTTTTATAAATGATCTTATTTTACATTTTTTTTAAGTGACAACATTTTTTTTGCACTCATCCCCATCCCACATTTTCCTTCGTTGTTTTCCCCACTTTTTAATCCATCTTATCAACTCTCTCTCATCCTATATAGGGTTGGTGAGAATTAACTCCTTATTAGAAATTACAGGTAACTTTTGTAAATGTTAATTTTGATAGGGACTTCTTCCTATGGGGTGCTCAAAGGGAGAGGTATACCGCACCATACAACAAACTCTGCAAAGGTCTATCAAGATCATACCAGTGCTGATGGTCAACGCTGGTGCTTAGGCAAATTCTACCACCCATATGATCCTAAGTAGAGCTAGTTAGACTAAAATTGACCCATAAATTATAAAGTTATTACCAATTTTGGAAAGTGAGTTTCTTCCTCCCACATCCAGTACGTATGGGGTTTCTTCACACCCTTCCCATTGACTATAGTCTTTACATGATCATTATTTCCAATGTAATTGATCTGAACGACTCAAGTGATCTTTTTTTTTTATAACTTTATCATTTGAAAACTACAAAAATAATGATATCAATCTTTTGACACACATATGCACACACGCTTACGTGCTCACACAAATGCACACACACACACACACATACACACACACACACACAAACAGAAATATATTTGTTAGACTCCAAGAACCTTGGAATTTTTATCACTTCTTCACCAAGGCTGGAACCATAAACCTTGTGGCCTCCAGTTCAATACTTTAATGCCAAGTGCTACTTAGGTGATATTTACACATAGATTGTTCTAAAATTAAATAATGATATTAATGCTTTCTTTCCCTAAGTTATGAATTGGGCCTTTTGGCACAGTGATATTAAGACCACTAATAATTCGGAAAACTCACTCGTTCGGAACTCGTCAAGCCCCGGGGGAAAGGCGTACAGAGCTGTGACCTCTATTAACCTTTCTATGGCATCTTGCCCAATACCATCCTCAGTTACACGTCATGTTCAGAATTCCCTGGAATAAAAATATTTTCATTTTCAGTGAACAATAAACAGTCTCCTATTCATGATGTTTTTAGTTTTCATATACACTTCTCAATTTGACGGCGTTTATAATGATGTGGTCGCCATAAATCCCTGGCGACAAAGACCTGACAATCATTCCTTTTATTCAAAATCCCAAATACTATATACTTAATTCTTTTTACAAAAGTTGTTTTGATTTATTTGTATTCTTTCTGTCTTCCCTTTAAAGTAAAACTATTTTAGTACATTTCTGTCGCTAAACTCTGCTACAAAATAGTAATATATAATACTGTAATGATTGTACATATGATATTCCGATTTTGTCAGTAATGCTTGCATTAATTCCTGACAACTGACAATTGCTTTTTTCTCAGTAACAATGCATTACCATTGCAGAATGTGCAATGCATTTCTGTAGTAAATGTTTTATGTTATGTATATATTAGGTGCATGCAAAAGTTTCCTGTGAAAAACAGCTTTCCAACTGTGTATCCAGTTTCTGGATAATTTTTCATTAGGGGACTTCAAATAATATATTTTACAAGAATTATTTTGAAAAGAGTGCATTGTCTGTTCTGATTATTTCTTTACGGATTTAGCAAAGCTCTTTTCTCACCAAATCCAAATGATTATCCATTGACTTAAGTTCGCATTGAGCCCCTTGTGGACATCTTATCCTTCTTATAGCTTACATTTCTTAATTGATGAGGAGATAGGGCGGACCTTCCGAAAGAACTCCAGCCCAACGATCCGTCGACATAGAAATGAAGTCCAAAAAGTCCGAATGGCCATTCCTATGAATTGAAAAACAGATTTTTTTACTTGTCGTCTCGTATTTTACATTGACGTCTTTTTATCATTTAACTGTTCTAGAACAGAGAAACATCTTCATTTCATTTTTTGACAGTATTAACTTTATTTATTTTTGTATGTCACAACAATGACAATGATCTTACCAAAAACCAGTGACGTCATGTACGCAAAAACTGATGACGAATTCACTCTCCTAACTGAAGTCGACTTGTTTGCTAAAGTTTGCCAAGTTTGCAAATCCAAATAATACAGATTTAAAATAGGATACACAGCTTTGGAATAGTATTGTCTGGAAAGATGTATCCTGTTTTGTCTATCTGTTAAATTTTGATGAAGCTTGGTAGTTCGACAGTAGCGCAGACAAGCTTGTCCTATGTCTTATTGTCAATGATTTTACTCTCTTTTCAGATACCTTGAAAAATGGCATCAAACGCGCTATTAGTTCTGTATTTTAAGGGTGGACATTAATTATCACTACTGTTTTCATTTTGTAAAGAATTCATTGATTTTATGATACGTTCACCAAAGCAGCATATTACTTTTTTTCATATCTGGCCACAAAAGAACGCGTGCACCATTTAATCGTTTTCTTTGGGTCCACACGCGTACGTGTGGATAATGACAAAGTCTCCAGTCCTCGCCAAGTCGAGAAGGCGTTAGTCTGACAGCGAAATGTGGAGGTGCTGTCGTGGGGCAGTGGGAGCCCAGCCTGGACATTTCATTCTGTTTTGGTCGGTCACAGGACGAATCCAGGGCTAAGAGCGAGAGTAAAACTGATAGCCAAATTGAAAACGTTCGTAATTAGTTTTCCACTCTTTTTGTGCAATTTCATTTCTTGCTGTTTTTTTTTCTTCTTCTTCCAATCATATATTAGTTGTTCGAAAGTAGTTTATTCGCCAGCAAAGGACACCTGACAAAATGACCGGATGTTGGACTGGCCACTCAACCATGAGAAAATTAGGTGGGGAAAACAATTGTTAACAGGGATTTTTTTTGTTCTTGTTATAACAATTTTTGTAGTATCACATTTCCTCTTCTTATTATTTAATACAACTTGTTTCCAAAAACGTGTGTACACTCTTCAGTAATAATTGATAATACTTCATTTAGGAATTTCGACATATATTACGACTATATCAATTTTATCTTTAATTAGCGATTACTTCAAATTAAGACCGTGGATATTTTGATGAACAACCATAAAGATTAAGAAGAAATAACTGTTTCCATTATGAAGTGATTTATCTAAAAATATTTTTTCTTTATTTCAGATTCACCTTTGCCGCTCTGACTTTTGATCAGGAAGCCTACCTTTCTGCACAGCGTTTCGTCACAAGGCATGTTGAGTCAGGTGTGCTTGCTTTTAACAATGGCTGTTCTGAGCCGATGCCTGGGTGAGGACCTTACCTATAGTGTTCAGGAAGGCAAGAGTCCTGGCACCTACCTGGGAGACATTGCCACCGACTCACATCTAATGGACAGCGTCCCTCAGCAACACCATAATCTTATCCGATTCAACCAGATACAGCAAAGTGGCACTTCTCAGCTGTTTCGAATCTCCAAAAAAACAGGCAAACTGTACACTGCCCAAACGTTGGACGCCGAGACACTGTGCAGGCACAACAAAGATTGCTTTGAATATATCAAGGTGGCCGTCCGACGACTGGAAACGTTTATGCGGATCATGAAAATCAAAGTTATCATCGAAGATGTCAACGATCACCAACCAGAGTTTCCAGAGCAGCAAATCAATATTGAATTTTCTGAGGGTGACCGAAAAGGAATGAAGAAGTACATACCGAACGCTTACGATAAGGACGTGGGCGAACTGAACTCTCAGATCATCTATCAGCTGAAGAAAAAGGTCAACGAGCCATTCACATTGTCCGTGTCAAAAAGCGTCGACGGAACATCAAAACTTGGCATAAATTTGGATGATGGGCTTGACCGAGAGGTTAAAGATTCTTACATGGTCCAAGTGATTGCCACAGACGAAGGATTACCCCCAAAACAAAGCGTCTTAGACGTGCATATTACCATCACCGATGTCAACGACAATTTCCCAGTTTTTTCGCAAAATGTCTACAATGTATCAATTCGGAATGAGGATTATGATGGCCTTTCGCCAATCGCCATATTGTCAGCCAAAGATTTAGATTCCGGCAAAAATGGCAAGATTTCGTACGGTTTTAATTCTAAAACCTCCAGCATAGCTAAAACCTATTTTAAAATACACGAAGTTACCGGGGGAATCTTTTTGCAGAAGAAATTACCCCTCGGACCGGAAGTGACGTACGAATTGTATGTAAAAGCTACAGATGGAGGTGAGCCTCCTTTGAGTTCAATTGCGATGGTCTTGGTCAATATAATCAACCAACAGAATAATGCTCCAAGAATCGACGTCAATTTTGTCTCCGCCTCGACTGACAACACAGCCAAGATATCTGAAGACGTAGAAGTGGGCAGTTTCATAGCTTACGTCATGGTCACCGACAATGACGCCGGCTTGAATGGAGAGGTGAGCTGTGACCTCCATCATGATAAATTCCAGCTCCAAAGTCTTGGAAAGAAGGAATACAAAGTCATCGTGAAGAACTCGGTCGACCGTGAGACGGAAGACCATCACGAGATAACGATCAACTGTCAAGATAGAGGTTCACCGCCTTTGCACAGCGAAAGTAAGTTCTCCATCCGAGTGATCGACGTGAACGATGTGCGGCCGCAGTTTTCAAAGGAGACCTACAGGTTTCAAGTGTATGAAAATCAAAAGTCGAAAATCGTTGTCGGTAGCGTAAACGCCACTGATCCCGACCTGGGACTCGGCGGTAAATTGACCTATTCCCTTCAATCAAGCAGCAAGGATTTCCTCCCATTCCAAATCTCCGAAAACGGACTGATAACGGCTGTAATGTCATTAGATCACGAGTTTCAGGATGTGTACAGGTTCCACGTTTTCGTCAAGGATAGCGGCGAACCCTCGCTAAACAATTCGGTGAGCATTGTTATCGAGGTGAGAGACGAAAACGACAACGCCCCTTTCTTTACCTTTCCTAACATCAACCCTTTCACAATGGGCCTCGTTTATTACCCCCGTCGCACGAAAAACATAACAGTCCTCAAAGCGACTGACAGCGACAGCCGCGAGAACGCGTTTCTCAAGTACGAAATAACTTCGGGCAATGACAAACAGTTATTTGCCATCAACCATTACACAGGCCTTTTGTCTTTCAATCGGGTTGCCATGACCGAAGACGCCGGCTCTTATGACCTTGAATTTGTGGTCAAAGACAGTGGCAACCCTGTTCTATCGGCCACGACGGCCATTGCCCTAAAACTTACAGTTAGCAACAAAACTACTGAAAAGTTAAACCCTGTAGACATGCAGTCGGATGATAAAATCCATTTTCATTTGTTGATAGTTATTGTTCTAGTGGCCGTACTGGTGTCGGTCCCAGTTACGGCTGCCATCTCAGTGTGTTACATTCGGTGTAATGGTAGGCGAAATACGCAGCACATTTGCGAAGAGAACCCCTGTGACAAATGCGAATGCGAGCAGCGGAACTCAATGTGTTCTTCTTATCAAACCACCTATTTGCCCAACGCCCCTATAGCCCTGACGTCAGACCCGTCCCTGCCAAACAACACTCTCCAGAACCGGTCTCGAAGAGGAGGGCACAATTCTGGAGACGATCTTTGCGGAGATCACGATTCGCATCAAGGAACACAGCTTCAGACGGCGGCTAGGGACGTCATTTACGAGGTAGGTGCCCGGATGTGCTTGACTCGGTCTTCTCTGTCGTCTTCTTAACACCCCCCTCCCGTCCCCGCAACAAACCCTCTTTTGCCAATTTGCACAGTTTCATGCCTACCTCCGCCCCCACCCGTCTTGATAAGTCCCTTCCCTCTTCCTTCATCTACCAAAAGTTCTTGCCTCTCTCCCTCTCTGCACTATATTAAGAATTTAATAATTCCAGGGATTATTTAGATAGTTCTTATCTTGAGAAAGAAAAATGAAGAAATTTTGGATCGGAGACATTTTAACTTATTAACAAATTACTTTTTCTTCTGGGCAACAAAGATGGATGGGAAGAAAAAGAGAGAAGGAGGAAGAAAAATGAAAACATTTTTTGATTAAAAAAAGTAAAAAAAAAAACAGAAAGAAAGAAAAAAGTTTATGAAAAAAAAAATGAAAGCCAAACAAAACAGCAGTGCTTTCTTTCCCCCGCCCCCCACTTCGTGCTTAACATGTGCTACCATTCCACAGAACGAAATGAGTTCCAAACATTTATCTTTCATCGTTGTTTTCTTTCTGAAATCAAAACTCTATTTCCAATATCTATCGCCTGCAGAAAGAACTTGGAATTACATTTAGTGTTTTCTTTTTACCCTGACTTTTTTTTTCAAGGAAGGATTTCAAATTTCTTTTTTCTTTCTCTTTTCCCTGAAATGACTCGTCTCTTGGTAAAATTCAACAAAACTTTCTTTCATGTGATAATGGAAGCGTCACAGCTTGCGCCAAATAACAATGCATTAATATCTAAGATTTGCATAGAGTCTAAAAACTGCAGGAGGTGATAGAAAAGACAGTGAAAACAAGGAAGAGGAGATGGAAGATGAGAAAAAAAATCAATTATTAAAACAGACAGATGTAATATGATAACAATACAAAAAACAGTATGAACATTTTGGCCATTTATATTATATATTTGTATGTATGTATACATGTGTATAAGTGTGTATACGCATTGAAAACTGTGTGTTTCAACAGTTTAAAAAAATATCTGTACATATAAATTTGTAAGTGAGTAAATGTGTGTTTGAACGAAATGACTTTATGCGCTTAATTACTGATCGTTTGTATTTTTACAAACGTTGGTTTTAGTTTGTATTTCTGTGTGAATGTGTATACAATATATTTGTATGCATTTACTAGTGAGTGTATAAGTTTTTTAGACCAGTATGTGTATATGTGTGAGTGTGTGTTTGTGTGCGTGTGCGTGTGTGTGTGTGTTGTGAGGAGGAATATGACATCTTTCTTTCTCTTTGGTGTGCACACACATCACAGCTGTGTCCAACTTCCTTCTGAAGACAAATTTCAAAAGACTGCACTGCCACCAAGCAATTTGAAAAATTCAATAGTGGACAAATTATTATCATCATCATCATCATCATCATTATTATTATTATCATTATTATTATTATTATTATTATTGTTACCTCGACATTTCTTTTTGCCTTTTCTCATATACTGAATATGTATTTCTTTTTGACACTGTCAAAAATCTTTTACAAGAATTTAAAATAAGGAGACAACTTAGGAGCTGTCACGATTTAATCATTTTGTTAACAGGCACAATTGGAATAAGACATTCTTTGGAAATCATTCTGTAATTAAAGAACATTTTCTTTTTTCTTACTTTCATTCATTCCTTCAATTGTTTTCTTTCATTTATTTCAATTTCTGTTTCTTCTAGTTTTTTTTATATAACTTGTATTTCATTTTTTGATTCCAATTATTGAAAAAATGACTTTAGCCTGACAAGAAAACAAAGTCTTCAAACATGGTGGATGGGAGTAACAAAATAAATGCAACATAACTGCATGTATATAAAATAAACAAAAAAGTTGTGAAGGTTTTTTTATATGAGTAGTGTTCTTTGTTTCTCCGCCTTGCAATTTTTATCCTTATTTTTTGGGGTAATATATTTTGTCAACGCCTGCAGCCTGTGAATGAATAATTTCTCAGAAAAAAAAGCCTCTATCAATTATTTTGGAACAATTTATTATGACACTGCTGAGGAATTAGATGCCATCTGAGACAGTTTTTTTTCACAGTGAATGCATGATATTTATTGGAAAGAAGTTCCAAATGTTATATTTGTATTTTTAAAAATCTTTTGAGCAAAGAAAGAAAAAAAAGAAAATTAACCTTGGTGAAAAAAGTGACAACATAACCAAACTTGATTTAATATGACATTGAGCAGGCAACTACAAGAAATAAAAATCATTCCTCTTAATTGACATTATTCGCAGTGTTGATGTGGCTTAGATATATATGTGTATATATGTATACACATTGACATATATGCTTGTAGGAATATAGTTCATATATATATATATATATATATATATATATATATATATATATATATATGCAATCTCGATTTGTAATAGATGCATGGATTTTATTGTGTTTATATATATGAACGTACACACTCATAGATATATGTATGTATGAGTGTGTATGTGTGTGTGTGCATGTGAGTGTGTGTGTGTGCGATATTAGTAGTTGACAATATGGAAAGAAAAACTGAAATTGTTTTCAGCACATATGAACATTTCAAGTAAGTATTTCACTTACGTAAAAGCATCATGGGGGAAAATGGCAAAACAAAAGCTGACTTATATATAATGATTTTAAGATGTTAATTAAGTGGAGATGGTTATTAACTTCCAACTAATTAACACCTTTGATCGGTATATATAGGTCTGCGTTTGTTATTTATTAATAGGTTATCTATTAAAGATATACCAGGACTATAAGAAGAGAAACAATTTCCAGTAGGCCAAGGGGTAACCACACCAAATCTCAGGACCAAAATTGTTTGCATTTTAGTTGTCTGAGATGATAAAAGATATCATTTTCAGCTGTCAAACATTTGCATGAAAACATATCTTGATCTGGTTTATGCAGATGTAAGAAAGGCTAATAATTGCATAGTTCATGACAAAATGGTTTATTTTTACTTTAATGTTTTCTTTTATTCCCATTTCTTTTTCTTTTATTCGATTTTCAAAAGGTTTGGATGGCTGGGACTTCCCGGCCCCCTGCTCATTATGGCCTTATATATGCATAAACTACTCAAGTTATTCTAAAACCAAAAGAAAAATTAACTGCACTATCAGTTCACAATGTCTTGTATTTCAAAAGCAAAGGAATCGTTAGTTTTCAAAAGATGGAGTGAGCCATCAAATAGCATTGAAGTCAGGAAGTCCACTTTCAACCATAGAATAAAAGAAACAAAACCATTACTTCACAGTTTGGACAATCTATAACATGAGAAAGACATTTTCATGTGATAAGACAAGACATTTATAGAAAAATCCCTGTAGCAGGATGACAGACGTGGAAATGTATATCCAAATCCAAGTCTAACAATGGAATTATATCTTCATCGCTTTTATGGTTATTATGGCTGAGCAGAAGGGAGAAAGTAATTTCTCAAATCAGTCAACATTCAGCAGAGTAAACTCGGCAATTGAAATAGTCAATAGATTCATAGAGTTTTGGTCCATTGTTATAATTTTAGATGTTTCCTCCTTTAATCAATTTTTAAAAAAAGTATGGGTCAGGAGATTGCCATGTCAAGGATTTTATTTTGGCCACCCATAGCCCACAATCTACTATGCTGGACTTCTGGTTATAATGTGGGGAGCAGTTTAGAGCACTGATCATTGGAAAATTTTAGAGTGCATGAAAATATCAATTCTGAAAAAGACATAGCCATTTTGCAACAGGGATTCTTTTGATATTGACTGGCAGTCATCTGAACACTTTTGCAGAAAATATAAGTTCATGCCATAATACCAAAATTAGTTGTGAACAGCCAGTCTCAAATGTTATTAAGTGACTTTTGTGGCTAAGTCAGACTCTTGAGATGAATATTATTGGATTTATCTAGACCAGTGATTCTAAACATGGGACACATACCCCACAAGGGGGCAACATGGATATATTAGGGGCATATTGGAATTCAGGTGTGAAGGGAAAAAAACATTCGGTAGCTTGAAACCGAATAGCATTATGGCTTAACTGATTGATTCCTAATTATTCAGTATCATTAATTCCCATTTTGTCAGGTAACTGACCAGACTAAATATATACACACATATAGACACACACACACGCACACACACATACGTACACATATAGATATAAGTATATACATATATATGCATATATATATATTAGCTGGGATACCTGGCATTACCGAGGGAAAAAGTTGTCAACACTGAAACATCATCTACTAAATTATTGAAGTAGGAATCATAACTCTTTAGGCGAGTTGAAAATACCAAAATTGACCTTTTTTGAAAATACCAAAATCAATTTGAACTTCAATTGGCCTTTAGGTGTCCCCTGATATCAAAGCCACCTATCCTAAATTCATCCTGGGTTCAAGTCATCTATGTACATAAATTTGCAAGACATAGGGTACAAGTTTGGAAAAGCACAAATTGACCTTACCTAAAATTTATCTCTAAAGGTCACCAGAGGTCAGCACCATCTATCTTATGTTCATCTTGGTGTCAGGTTGTACTTTTAAACACATTTGCAGGCTGTTAGATTTGAAAATGCTTGCTAAAATTGATTTGAATTATCCTTTAGAAGCCATCAGAAGTCAGCGCCACCTATCATCTTGGGGTGAAGCTACCTTAATATGCAAATTTTCAGCAAGTAGGATACAATTAGGAGTCTATAAAACATAAAATAACAAACAACTATTTATTTTTCTTTATATATATGTGTGTGTGTGTGTGTGTGTGTGTGTGTGTGTGTGTGTGTGTGTGTTTCAATATGTTAATTAATGAGAATAAAACAAGATGTTAACTAACGTAAGATGTTCCAATTTTTTAAACTTCTGACAATCTATCTCATTAGTTGACTAATAATAATAATCCCTTTTGGATCTTAAACATTTATCCCAGTTTCCCTTCCACTTATTTGAAACAATCTACCTTGTCACATTCTTGTCAATCTTGTCCACAGTCTGAGATCTCCTTGGGTAAAGCCAGAACTCACAGGGGGCTAAATCTGAACTGAAGGGTGGCTGGTTAATATGATGTTTTGCCAAGAAAACCTTGATGAATGTTCAGTGATCTACTTGCCCAGTCATTGTGTATGCAATGATTACATAGTATATAAGTCCCACTGCTAATTGAATAACCCCATGAGAGAATGCTTGTTCATTCATGTGCAGGAAGATTACTTGTGTTTGCTTGCCAAGATATGCATCGTCTGCCTTTCAAGTTTTTGAGATATTCAAAATGGCTGATACTTTTTGGACAGACTTTTTGGACAGACAGTGATTTTTGCCCCTGGGCAAAAATGGTTATGAGCTTATACACCTCTTGCTACTTGGGCCTCATAGTGCTTCAGGCCCTTGGACACAACCTGATTGCCTGACCGCTCAGCCGCCCTTGTCTAATATATTCTTTTCCAGCCAGACCAATTTACAGATTTCGACCAAACAAAAGAAGCTAGAAATCTAAAAATGAAATTTAGAGAAAGGAAAACTTTTCCATTTTTGTAAAAAACAAAATTCGACATGATATTTTCCCGATGAAATATCCTGCCTTGATGTTTTCAAACCCTAGACTTATAGTCCCAGCCAATCTTTTCTGTAAATGTTATTAGAATTATAGAAATGAACCCAGAAGAAAAGTTGTTACATGACTAATGTCAGGAATATCTGACAGTTAAATACTTTCCATCATGGTGAAACTGAGAGAAACAATTTTCAAAGGAAATTCTCATGACTTTTTTTTTCTAATATATCCATTTTTCTCACTGTAAAACATGACAAATAAGATAATGCTATACAGTAAAGGAAACCCTTGGACCAGTCCTACTGGTTGGCTAGATTCCTAACCATTGCTCCACAGTGAGGTAGTGTGTTTGGGCAGCCATTAATGTGAAGAGTGGATTTCCCATATAATCCACTCTGCCTCTCTCTCCTGTGTCATCCTTGGTGGTATGCCTGGAAGAAGACTAAATTCAAGAGTATGATGACTGGCAATGATTTATAACCAAGTTATCATGCTCCAGTATAATGTATTTTGACTTTTTATTGTCTGCTGAAATCTTATTCGATTGAAACTATTCAAACCATCTGCAATTGCTGTTCAAATTTGGCAAAAACTTTCCTTGCTAAGGATCTTGCAGTTTAAAATCAATCAAATTTCATGGCGAATATGCAAACGCTCCATTTAACATAACCTCAGGGCAAGACCGAGCCTTGCATTTGATTTGCAGTGAAAGTAGAACCCCAAACAATTGCTCAAAATTATATCAACTTACATTTTACAGAAGTGAATGTAAATAAGATTAGATCAATTTAATTTGTGATGAAAGACATTTGTGCATTGCTATTTCAGCAGTAATTATATTCACAGCCAGTTGAGAAGGAGGAGAGATTTCTTTTAGCTGTTCTTCATAGATTTCAGATTTTTAAAGCCCAACATATATTTAGTTATTTTCTCCCAAGCATCTTCCGTTGCCACTCAGTCCCAATAGATTCTACTCAGCAGGAAAACAGGACAAGCAAAATCATTTTCACTCAACTCAAACTAAATTCAAAACTACTTGTCTGGAAAGTGCAATATTTACATCATTATATAAAACTCAAAAATTTAATCTATACATCTTTTATTTGTCAAATTATGAATGATTGAATTTTATATTGTATAAATACTCTTATAATAAGCATTATCACTATAATGGTTGCAAACTATGGGTGAATATCTTAAGTGAATATTGAAATTCCTTTGTAAAATGAAAAAGCTTCTTTTGAATTCAGTTTCTTAATTTGATAATTTATTTTCATGAATATAATCTGAAATGTCAAAATGATCAAGTGCTGTGCGGTTCAATATGTAAATATTGAAACATACTAAAATATATGTATAAAAGATTGAAAAATAATATGAAAATTATAATTACAGGTGATCAATAATTCATTAAAAACCTACTGACATACACACACTTATGCTTCAGAATATGGCTATGGTTATTATAGTTTGAAAGTTTAGCCACAATTTCCTGAGATCAAACTGAGGCTTTGTTTATTTCAGCAATCAGAAAATTTTGTAGTGCACTGTATATATGCATATGGATACGATATATATATATATATATATATATATATATATATATATACACATAATTATAAATTGAGTTATGTTATATTGAAACTCTTATTTGAAATGATCTCTCACTATTACACAGTGAATTCTCATTTGGCCTAGACAATGAAGATAGACCAAACAATTAAAAAAAATGAGACTACTGCAAGAATCAAACATGCGAATAATAGGGTAGCTACTTCAATGTAGTGTTGCTCTAACCATTGAGCTGAACAGCCATCAGTTATGCATGGGCCCAAATAATCATTTTAACTCCAAATTCTCATTTTGTTCATTCACAGTTTATATCTGTTCTACTTGTTTCTTTCAACACGATTATTATGTTAATAAGAAATGAATATATGACGTGACAGAATGATTATAACTTGCACTATATTGTATAGAAACTCTTATTGAAAATGGTCTCCCATTATTATACTGTGAATGTATCATCGGGCCAAGACAATTTAATTGTTCACTTTATTCTAGTTGCTGAATTTTTTAAAGTCTCAGCTTAACTTAGGCTGTTTTAAAAGGTGATCTAACATGAAGTCTCAAAACCAAATATCACATGAGAAAAAAAAATCACTGATATCATGCGGTATAAAAATTCATGGGAAGAAACTTATTTTATTAAAAATATAGCTTATTATTCTATGAACAACCATCATTATTTTTGCTTTTGATCGTTTTTGGTCATTTTTGCGAGTCTTGAGCCAGAATCTATGCCGCAACTTTCTCGTTATCCGCAAAGTTATCATAAAATTGGTTACATTTAAAAGAAGAAGAAAGGAAAGCATTATTTAAGTATTTCTGTGACATAACAACAAATGATCACATTTTACAAGCCTTTTATTTTTTTTACCTTTGTTAATATATTTTAAATAGACCAATCCTTTATAACTTTTATGATATAGCAGGACACTGACTAGAAAGAGAATCATACAATCAATCAACAAACATACTAATTTGCATATATATGTACATATATATATATATATATATATATATATATATATATATATATATATATATATATATGTATAATGAGTATGTAGATACAATATCTATCAATATCCCACACATATATGTATATATATGCTCTTCCAACATAGAAATAGAGCGCTCTGGTGGATGAGGAATATATGCTTGAATGAATGTATTGCTTAAATTCAACCTTACTGACCGTCCAGTTTCATGGGGCAGAGAGGGTGCCAGCCTCTGGATCTGAAGCGAAGGTTTCAATCCTACTTCGTGGTACTGGATGGGATAATGGATAGTCTATAGCCAAACTGAAGAGTTGTAATACAATGAAACAGATGTCTGTGGATGAAACAATAATATATATATATATATATATATATATATATATATATATATATATATATATATATATATATATATATATATATATGTATATATCTTTACTGTTTTTAAATGTTGCTTTATCTATGATGATAGTGCTCAATAATCCAAAGTAGCGTCTGAATGGAAGTATCTAACTCTTGAATAAAGCACTCTGGTAGATGGTAAATGATAACGTATGTGTAAAAAGCGTATCACTTAATTCGGTCCGACTATCTATCGGCGTAGATTAAGGGTAGATTACTGGATTCCTGGTCTGGAGTGAAGGTTTCAATCCTGTCTGGTAGCACTGGAGTAAATATCCATTCAAAAGCCACACTGAAGAGTCATCATACGATAAAATAGCTGTCTGTGAATAACAATATATATATATATATATATATATGTATGTATATATATATATATATATATATATATATATATATATATATATATATATATATATATATATATATATATATATATATATATGTGTGTGTATGTGTGTATGCACATGTTTGAAAAAATAAACAAATATGTCAATTTATATGTATGTATATGAGCACACTTGGGAGTATGAAAGCGTATTGGCAACTCTTTAGTGGGAATGAGACAGACATTATACTTATACTAAAAATTTTCTAGGCTCGAAGAACAAGTTTAGTTTTTTGAAAAAATTTGGGAGATAGTTGTGGCACATTAATGTGCTGTTACACACAGTTTGAGAACCACCACCTTGAAATATCATTATGGATCAAGTTCAAGCTCATTATTTCTGGCTGTTAAAACAATTTGGTCTTTTAAAAGCAAGTATTTTTGCTGAGATTATACCCTCAGAAAAAATGTTCCTGTCTGTTAGAAAATTTAATCAGTGAACCCTCACATTGTAATACCACCATGAGCTGCAGGGTCATAGGGCAAATGTGGGGTGAGAGGGGGCAACCACTAATTGTCACTAATGTTTCTTTCCTGATAATATCTCAGATGATTAAAAGTGATTGTAAGGAATTCTTTTTTTTTTGTTCAATCAAGCTTGTATTTCTTTGAAGCATTGTGTCACTGTATCCTTCAACCACACCCCATTGCATCGGTTGCCATATTTTCCCTTGTATGTCCTTTACTCCCTTTTCTGCAGAACTGTGATGTGTCAACAATTGTAATATCATACTTCTTTTTAAACACTGTTTAAAGTGACTACTTTGGAATTTAAAAAGAAAATAGTATTAAAAAGAAGTCCCTCCCGATATTCCTGTTGAAAAGAATTAATAGTAATAAAAGAAAAATCCTGGATTTTATTTTTACACTTGGTTTCGTATAATTGTTCTTTTTTTCAAAAAAGAGACGTAAGGATTGGGTGGGGAAACAGTGAATTAGGTTTTTAAAAAAGAACTCTTATTGCTTTTAAAAAGACTTCCAAAAGAAACTATAATTTGCAGGAAATAATTGTTAAAAGAAATCAGTAATTTTTGCCAGCAGGGGTCAGCAAATTTTTTCTTGAAATAATTAAAAATAACAATAGTAACATTAATGAAAATAAGATCAATGATTCATTCCCCTCTTCCTCCCTCTCCATCCAAGTGATAACAATAAGAGGATTAGTGTACTAGAACGAACTACAGCAAAGCCAAAATTGACAGAACTCAAGAAAATCGCAATCGTGCAACGTTTGGAGACAGAGATGAAATTATTTGTCATAAAATGATTAAATGCAGCAAATTGGTTCAGAAGTATTCAAAAGTAGACATGATTAAATAAAAAAGCTGACCTTTTGGGAATCACAAAAAAGGGATAGAATTTGATGCAAACCAGCAAGAATATTAACAAAATTGGGTAAAGAAGAATCTTGCTGTCACTTGATTCTCAGCAATAGCAACCAGATAGTACTGAAAGAAGAGATAGAAGAAAACTCTAAAACTTAACACATTAGATAATTGTACAAATGATTATGAAATGGATTTATCAGATAATGTTATAAAGTGGAAAAGATTCAAATACACAGGTGGATCAATAATTCTGTAGCTTGACCTGTAATTCTATCTGAAATTTTCACTGTATAATGTTTGATCCATGAGATAAATATTTACTGCTGAATGAAGAGAATCTACAAGGAAAGACATAATGTTGAAAACTAAATACTTGTTGTGTATTATAAATGCCTTTTTCATCATTAGGCTACAGGATTAGTGATATATCTGCATAAAGAATTAGATTAAGAATAAAAAGAATATCCATACTTTGTATAAATGAATAACCATGGCTTGTGTACGAACCAGAACTAATTATCTAAAATTATCTGAAAAAATAGATCTTTCATCTAAAATCATCTATAAAACACCAGCACAAGATTTAGGCATTGTTGGTTAAAATGACCATAGAGACCTGAAAAAGGACTTTTTAAAAAAAAAAAAAAACCTAAAAACCTATTTAGATGGTATCTAGTGTTGTACTCATGCAAACTTTCAAGGTTGTAGCCCCAAAAGTGTGACCAGGGACACACCTGTACACTGAAACAAGAAATAGAGATCAATCTGTTGCCTAGTTGGATGGTTGGGCAGGAAATTGATGGGGCTACGGTGATTTGATGACATTTTAAATGTGACATGGACATGAATTGTTTAAAAAACCAACAATAATAATAATAACGATGATAATAATAATAATAATAATAAAAAATTTTTTTGAATTTAAAAAAAACAAAAAAAAACACTGACAATCTTTAGATATTATTCAATAAATTTAGAAGAGTAAAACTTCTAGAAAGATTCTGTGAAATCATCTATTTAGAAGTACATACCTGAAAGATGAGTTAATTTGCATGGAATAGAACTGAGCTGCATCATACAGACACAAGACGATGTTTAAAACATTTCTAACCAAGTGCTTTGTTTACAAATACATGAATAAAACTTTCATAATTAATAATAACACCTAAAAAGATTGTAATGATAAGGAATTCAATAATTCTTTTGGAATACGATTGTCAAGAATATATTCAGGAAATTAATGCAATCTAATTTTAATTATTTACAAGAATAATTCTGTGATTTCTGTTCATCTGTCAATGGAGATTTTTTACAAAATTATATTTTGATTAACCGGCTCATATTAATATCAAAATTCTTCCATATTCTTCCTCCGAATTCCAACAATATAATTTAATAAGCTAACAAATCTTATTTTATTGTTTGCTTTTGTGTGCAGATTTACAACTTTCTTGTAAAGCTCAACAATTATGAACAAACAAATGATTGACACATGTTAAACTGTTTATGATCAGGGAATATTAGTTTCAAGTATTTGTCAGAGATCCCTACACACACTCTTTTGCACAAATCACCTCAAGTATAAATAAACATTTGTACACATGTATATTTTGCTGGCAATGAAATTCTGTCATTTTGATCACTCACTTAATTGGTTTGAGTTAATTTCTCAAGCACAAAATGCACTTCAATCACAAAATTGTTCTGCTTTTGCCCATATATATCTATATATTTATACATGTAAAGAGTGAGAAGGGAAGAGAGTGAGGGAGAGAGAGAGAGAAAGAGAGGAACAGAGAGAGTGAGAGTGAGAGTAATACCTTGAAGAGTGCAGTTTTGATTAGTGTGGGTTTTGTAGTATTAAGGTAAAGGTAAATCAATAAAACTTACAACAAGCTGAAAAACCAAGCACATCAAATAATAACAAGACCTTGCACAGTGCTATTTTGAATAGAATGGAAAATTTGGGTATGAATTAACCACACTAATCAAGGCATACCTGTATAAGTGTGCATGTATATGCTTGAATGCATGCAGATATATGTATATCTATATATGTGTGTGTGCATGTGTGTGTTTGTGTGTTAATGGGTTTAGGTGTCTATATGTGTGTCTGTTTGTGAGTATGAATAGGTTTGGTAAGTGTTTATCTGTGTGTGTTTGTGAGTGAGTGTTTGTGTGCATGTGTGTCCATGTATATATTTGCCTACATGAGTGTCAATACGCGTGCATGTTTATGTGTGCGAGTGTCTGTATGTGTGTATATGTGTGTGTTTATCCACAAATGAGCTTGTGTGTGTTAATATGTGTGTGCGTATGTATTTGTATGTTCATGTGATAGTCCGCATTTGTGTGTCTATGTGTAAGTGTGTGCTATTTATTTACTCTCCCACCAGAGCAAAATGTGACACAAGGTCAGGGCTTTATGTGGGGAAAATAGGAGACACCCTTGAAATATAGCTCAACTTTGGTTGCTAAGCAGTTGTGGTTGCTAAAACAACTACTGTCACGAGAGTGTCAGGACAAGTCTGACCTGTCCCTTTAAGTGCAATGGGACAGTGTTGCCCTGGGGAAACAGATCCCCCACAGCCGGGCCGAGTAATAGTGGGAGAGCCCAAGAACAAATTCAAAGACTCCCAATGTGCATAGCAATGTGCAGCCTCAGTATAACCTCATTGGCTGATGCATTGCACCAGCTCTCTCAGTCTTTGACACTCACCGCAATACAATCTCCGGCTCATTTGGCAGGCAAGTACCAGTGCCTCAGGTTATGCCGGGGAACAGGTACTACACCTTAATCCATGCCAAAAAGGCCAGAAAAAATGTGTAGGGTGTGTGTCTATGTGTAAGTGTATGAGTGTTTGTGAGTATGTTTATGTGAATGAGGGTCTATATGTATATGCATATGTTTATGTGTGCATATGTTTTTGTGCACGTGTTTGTGTGTATATATCTTTGTATGTTTGTGTGTGCGTGTATGTGTGTGTAAACATGACCATTCTAATAAAATGATGTATCTGATTTTCATTTGGAATCTAATCGTTACTGAGAAGTAAAGATAGAATTTTAAAAAAAGGTAAACTACAATAAATGCCTTGGAGGACTGTATGTCATTGCTTTAAGGATTAAGTTGTTCATCAGAAATATTAAGTAGGAAATTCTTGAATTTTCCTCCTTTGTATCATTCTCTGCATAACCATTTTATATTCACCTTCGTTCTTTTCATTATCTACACCTTTTATTCACTGATTTCTGTGTTTTAAAATGATATCTTTGGTTCATCATTTTGTTAATCATGTTAATAACATATGTAGTCATAAAGTTTCTTATTTCTGTTTCTTTGTATGTATATTTGATATTATTACTCTTACGATAATACAGGGTGTTTACAAAAGAAACTGACAGATTTAAAAATAACCAGAGCAACATTATTTAAGATAATGACACGAAGCAAAATTTTGTAGAAAAATACTTAAAGTTTATAACTGCAACATACAATTGCTTGATCGATGCACCGCTTGTCACACAGCTTATATCAATATTTCCATTGAAAAATCAAGTCGTCACTGTTTTAGAGCAGTTGAGGCATCAATTAGTAAAACTGTTACAGTGTCTTTTTCAATGGGCCATACACAGAATGGTCCCAACACTTTTTTCACAGGGCAAAGCACAGAAAAGATTAGCCTCTGGGGAATCTTACATGTGTTCCATTGTTGCTCTAAAATTTTCAGAATCCAATATGCGAACGTTCCGTTTGTTTACCTTCCAATTGATGTGGAATGTTGACTCATCTCTGAAAATTCGACTCTCCATAAACTCATCTTCATCTTCACAATGCTCCACTATTTCTGTACACAAATCACAGCATATGTTTTTGTTCTGGTCACTTAGACTTTGTGATAACAGCAGTTTGTTGGGAAAGATTTTACCAACAGTTGAGTGTGGACTTAGTTATCTTGGGAATGTAAATTGCAGAAATAAAATAAGTGTTTCTCTACAACATAACCATGCATTGTGAGTGTCACTATCATAGATAGTTTTGCTTTAATCAATCTTTGAATCTGTCTATTTCTTTCGTAGATACCCCATATAAGTGCCTGGCTGTATGTTAAGCATCATGATATATATTAAAAACATAATGAGATCTGTTCTTAACCTTTTCACTTTTAGCTGAGTCTTATATACATAAGATAAAAAGATGAAGCCACAAATACAAGAAACTATTCTCTTGGGTATTCTGATTCCCAGTCTTTCCTCTCTATAATAATCACATATTCCTGGTTGATCCAGATGTCTGTCTCTATTTATCAAAAGCATTTGTCTTTCCTGCTGTGGAGATATTTTGATTTTGAAAGCCAGGGGTTGGCAACCTATGACCAACAGGCCAGATCCCACCCTCAAAAGTGAATATTGAGATTCTATGCTTACTTTTAAAGTTTTTAGAGATTTTTGTATCTTTCGAAAGAAGTTTTGATTGAAATGTATTTCAACTAAATTGAGTTCTCTTATTACTAATTCATATTCTTGGTTAAGCATAAATGATTTTCTAGCTTGTGTTATTCATTGATTTCAGGTAAAATACAACTAGATTTATCTAAGTGGATGATTTATATTTCCAGACCATTTTATAGCATTTATTTGCCCTATTGGGCCACTCATTAACACGAAATCTGGCACACAGGCAAAATGGTTGCTGACCCCTGATGCTATTGATAGTGAAATCATTCCTTACTAAAAACCACCTGGAGGGAACCAAATTTGGCTTCATCCAATAAACAGTCATCCTTTCTAATGAAACAACTGAATGGTTACAACAATATGTCATAATGTAATCTATTTTACTGAAAACATTAGAATCAGATTTTTTCCAAATTCAAACTTTTAAAAGATATTGAAATATGATAAATAAAATCTTAATTTTGAAAGCAATTTGAGGCAAAAGAAATCTTCAGACAAAACCTTTGTAAAGATGTAAACAATATTTTTGTACTAATTAAATTGTTTGTGACTCATGTGTATCACCAAATTAAGAAGTATGAGTATGATGAAAAATAAAGTGCAAATATCTAGACATTAGTTATTCAAATTATTAATACTATTTTCTCACATGACTGAGTGGAACATCCTCCCACATACACATACATATGTATATACATATATATATAAATGATATATATATATATATAATTCATATATAAGCTTTCATAGACTTTTTCGGATTAAATTCCTTCATGTTTTTGTAGTTTTAAAAGTGTTTTGGTCAATTAATTTTATAGCCTTCTTCACATGTAATATCTGAATGTGATACTACAATGAAGAAATCAGGTAATGTTGATTTCTTCCTCTTTCCTCGTTGGGCCTGGATTTCCATACTTTGTCCCTGTTGTGCAATGGAAGCCATATAGGGTTGAACTCTGCTCTTTTCTGACTAATACATTCAGTCGATGTAGATATGGGCTGCCTCCTTGACTTTCATCAGTTTCCCACAGTGTTCCTTGTCTATTATACAAACTTCTTCATAAGTCAGACAAGTGCAGAGTTCAACCTGATGAGGCCTCTTCTTCTCAAAAGGGACAAAGTATGGAAATCCAAGCCTAACAAGGAAAGAGGAAGAAAACAAGATTACTTAATCCTATATCCTATTATCCTATATTATTATCCTATATTGTAGTGAAGCAACCATCGGAATATTCTGTTCACTACCACCATTGGAAAATTCTGTTTATCACCATTACATTCGAATATCACACCCAAAGAAGGCTGTAGAATGATCAGGCCAAAACACTATGTAAACAACACAAACAAGCAGGTGTTCAATTGTCCTCAAAACTCATTGAATGTTAATAACCCTTCTTAAAACAATTGATGTTATCGTTACAATCAGTACAAACCAGGAATTAGCTTGTAAATCTCATTGAAATATCAACAAAAATCTAATGCAATTCCTTTTTATCTTTTATAAATTTGCTACAAATACATTCCTTCAGAGTTACTTTCTTGCTTCATTTTGCAAAATGATTATCAAACATTGTGGTATATAGTGAAAGGAGAGATTCATTCTAAATGCAAGTAAAAAGAAAACTGACCACACGTTTTAAACCCACTATTTTTTCTCTTTATTCATCCTGACTATATCAGAATAATCATCTTTTTGCAAATGCAAGGTTTGTCTTAAGTAAATTAGATTACTTTTTATAAGATCTGAAATGGAGAATCAGTTTTGTGTTGGAGACAGGAACAAAACTAACCTTTACTTTACATCCACCAAGTACCTAAAGTGGTTGATTATAAGAATTTCCCAATCCAAGAATAATGATCCATAAGTATAATAACTTACCTTTTTGATATTCAAGAGAGAAGCACACAGTGAGATATCAGCTTAGTAATGATAACAGAAACACTAACGGAATTAGACACCTACTTAATGATTCTCAAGTATGCATTCATTTAAACATAAAGAGAGTTATCAGTTTAGCACTTGCATAATAACATAACTGGCCATCTGTTTTATGTTGATTAGATGTAAATTGATTTGGATATAAAGCACGGGAATGAATGACAAGAAAATGAATACCCTCTTTATAACCATCTAGTATCCATCTCATTGGCTACAAAGTGGGTAATCATTTTAGTATGTGAATAACACAAATATTAAACACCCACTTTATGTCCATTGAATCAACGCTGATCATCCACTTTGTGATTTATTGAAGACAAAGTTGATGTTCAGTGCTGTACTTGAATAAGAAAACTGATTCACCTGTTCTAGTTGCAATAGTATCATATGCATATTGAATATCAATCACATTGTGAAACTGCATCTGGTTCTTGGTTGTCTGCAGGAAATAGGTGGGTCATCCCATGGAATGGGACAGAAAGAACGAACATTTATGGTTCCGGATAAGGTGTCTTCCCAGGTTGACAGTGGAGATGGCTGGGGTAAAGGAGAGGTGGCACAGAATAAAGATATCCAAGGTAAGTCAGCCTTTTATCTTGGATCTCAGGAGGAGCCATAGGATTTCTTCATTGTTTTTCTTTACCATTAGGGCTGGGCCTTAGATGCTAGCAACACAGGTAGTCCCTCAGGGTGCCAAGTGTTTGGGAATGACTGTCATGTGTCTGAAACAGAAGAACTTTCCAAATACAAATGGAGAAATGAATAAATCAAACAGAATAAAAACAGTCAAAACAAAATCCCTGATGTGAAGTGAGATTTTCCAAGAATATCTGTCAATTAAATACCTTTTATTGAGGTGAAACGGAAAAAAAATAATGTGTATTTTTCTCACTGTGAAGCATAATTAAATAAACAAGATCATACAATACTTGAAAGGGTTCTGAAGTTCAGCTTGCCTGCGGCACTTGAAAGCCTCGAGCCGGCCCTGTTAACTATTATTATCTAAGCAGTTCATTTAAAAGTTCCTTTAGACAAACAAGCAAATACAAATACTAATCCTGACCTATCAGTATTAGTCTTGCTTTAATTCAAACTTTCATGATTGATTTCTTTTTCTTTTTCAAAAAATTCAATGACTCATGAATCATGTTAATTATAACCCAGAGGGTAACAGTTTTTTGCAGCAATTACCTGGACTGATTAGGTAGTTATGAGAAAGTGGTTCTCACCAACTCTCTTCTACATCAGCCATTGTGGCATTCCGGAAAGGATGTCTAGATATTTTGCAATGATAAAGAGGGCAAGGAAAAGAGGGTTCATGCCTGGGAAATACTTAATGTATCATCATTTAAATAAATTGTTTATAAATCATTTTCCTTGGTTAAATCTAGTTGATGATCAAAACTTATTTAGTTCTATCCAGGTGACATATATATTTGAAACATTGCTTAAATTCCTGCTAGTGTGCAAGTTTATATTTACTAATAAAGTCTGCTAAGGTATAACTTCTAGCAATATGTATTGAGTATGGAATAGTCTCTCTCACTCTTTCTGCATATATATGTATACACTGACCTATATATACACACATATATTTACCCACATATATACACACATATATCCACACATGTATATTAACACAAGAGTACACGTATACATATACACACACACAAACACACATATATATATCTATATCGTTTTTAGATGTTGCTTCATCTATTGTGATAGCACTCAATAATTAAAAAAAAATGTAAATCTTTCTTTCTATATCTATCTATCGATCTATCTATCTATTTATATATCTGTCTATCTATATATCTATCTATTTATCTATATATATCTATCTATCTATATATATATATATATATATATATAGAGAGAGAGAGAGACTGCTGACCCAAATTATTTGTACAGTCTGATTTTTTCTAATTTATTGGAAATAATTACAAAGATAATTGAGCAGTAAAGATTTTCTGAAAAATAAAGCTAGCCCTAGGTATTAGGTTATTAAATACATAAACAAAGATTTTGGATAAATGCAAATAAAGAAAAAAATATTTTTACGTCCAAAAATTAATGGCACAAGAAAATGGACAGTCAATTGTACATCTTTTTGAGCCATAACTTTTTCTAATTCTTTTCGGTAACCAACTAAATTAGCACAAACATATTATGCCACTCTTCACGTGCATTCCTTGGTTTTCTTGCTCTTACGTATCTTTTCAATTCACCCCCTAAGTTTTCAATTGGATTCAGGTTGGGACTTTGAGGACGCCAAGATAAAACTTTTATATTCTTATTCTGAAGATATTTCTGGACTTATTTAGAAGTATGTTTTGGATCAATGTCATGCACAAAGCTCGAACCACGCTTCAGTTTCAGATTTTTAGGAGACACTTGATGACATCATCATCATCATCATCATCATCATCATCATCATCATCATCATCATCATCATCATCATCATCATCATCACCATCAGTAGTCTTTTAATGTCTGTTGTTGGACATAGACCTTCCCCAGGATTTGCCACATTTCTCTATCATGGGTATCACGCAGCCAGTATTTTCTGAATTTGTCTTGTTCATCTCTCCATCTTGTATTTTGTCAGCCACAATATGACATTGAATACTTCACTATAATCCCCTTTTTTCATTATACCATTAACTCTTACCAAGCTTCTCATTCCTTTTGCAGAGAAACATACCCAAAGTAGGATACTCCCCCTCCATGTTTTGTCATTTAGATGGTGTTCTTTGGATTGAAAGCCTCAACATGATGTCTCCACACAAATATCTTGTTATTATGCTGAAAATGTTCTAGTCATGTCTCATCTGACCATAGTATATTCTCTCAGATTGAGACAAGCTTATCAATATGTTCATGTGCAAATGCTAGATAGGATTTCAAAGGACTAGCCTTTAGAAAAGGAGTCTTACAAGGCCGGCGTGCTTGTAGGCCTGCTCTGTGCAGGATTTTAGTAATAGTATTTCTTGTTACTTTCACTCCAGTGGCTTCCAAATTATTCCTGAGATCTTCAGTTGTGAAATTTGGGTTATTTTCAACAGTTCCTAGGTTACATTCAGCTCTGATCGACAGTTTCTTTTTCTTACAAAGTCGTGGTTTATTTGCAACAGTATTTCCTCTCTTTGTCTTTTGAATGAAGTAATGACATGAATAATAATAGTGCAATTGAAATCACCAACATATATTCTTCTGGAAATAGATAAATGTTGATATGTACTAATATTCATTACTTAATAATCATCAATTACTCAAGAAAAAATTATTCTTCTCCTGACTATATTTTTCTCGTGCCATCAATTTTGGACATTGCATTTTAAAAGTTTTGTTGTAAGTTGTTACACATACATTGTAGAAAGTTATTCTTGTGTATACATCCGTATAATACTTATAACTGCCCCCAACTAATAAAAAGACTCAGCTGCAAGAATATTTGAAAATGTATTCTCCATAAACTATGGAAACTAACACCGTGTCAATACATATATATATATATACATATATATATATATATATATATATATATGTATATATTTATATGTATACAGCATGCAGTAACATATATAGTATACAAATTTGGCCTACCGCTTCGGAGTTGAGATAACTGCATTTTTTAACCTCCACCTGATTGGTGTTCTAACTGAGGTAAAGCCTTGGATTTTGAATGGTGAATCTCAAGGCAGGAAGAATGAAATATTGTCTTGAAAAATTAATACAATCTTCCAAGCCTCACATTCCTACCTGCCATATATATGTGTGTGTATGTGTTTGAGTTGCATATATATAGCTAAACTTTTATATAAAATATTTAGACCTAACTTTGACTCAAAGATTTTCTTTTTAGACTTTTAGATCATGAGTATGTATGTAATTTCTACCCATTTCACTTTTTCTATTGCTCCATGTATAAAACCATGTGTATATTTTGTTCAATTAAATCAATTAAATGGTTTGACCAAGCCAAAATTGATATTCATTCATAAAGACTTATAAAATATCCACATGTCTCTCCCCAAATATGTGCTGTATATATTGCTTTTGTGTCTATAATTGTTCCTATGTTTGTGTTCCAGTCTCTCTATCTCTAGTTGTGTCTACCAAACTCTATATTTCACATGGTGGTAGTGATTTTACTATGTAGAAGAGAAAGATTTAAGAAATAGTATGTTACATAAAATCTTTTTATTATCATAAAGATAAGGTTTGATGCATTGCACTGTATTCCATCGGCATCATCAGAAGCACTTTCGCAATGCATAAAACTGGAATAAGCTGTATCATTATGATAATAGAACTTTTTTTAAATGTAACATACTTCTTCTCAAATCTTTCATTTCCACATTGTCACATCACTACCAACTATTCTGTCAGATTACCTTACATTTACAAATCAAACACATATGTATGTAGACTATAACACTGAAGCAAAAGATACTTGATCTTTACTGAGTTTTGTGTAATTTGTTTCACAGTAGTGAACAAGTAAGGATCAAACTCATTACAGTCGTGATGGTCAGCATCACATGCTTGTTAACCATTTCAACATTGATTGAGAGACTAGGGATTTCATGGATTTACTGAAATGTTCAGGGATTTCACAAAATCACTACCTTCCCAATCTTACTCTAACATATATAGGCAGATCATAGAATTAATGGGATTCCATTTTTTATTGAGAAATTTTTGCAACACTATCAGTTTCAGACTTTTCCTCTAAATTCTCTGCAAAGAATCACAGAAATTTTCACTTAGCATATATATTCTTGTGTATAAGACAAGGTTTTTTTCACTAAAACAAATGACTCTAAATCAGCAGTTCAACTTAGAGTCAGTAAAAAATCACAAATACTTTTGCATATATTTTCATTTAATTCATTACTATGACTTTGTATGAAATGCTATGTGGGGAGTATACAATGAGTATTGAGTGATGTTTTTTTTAAATCATTTCTTCAGGTAAATTCTTCATCACTGATATAACTTTTACAACCTAAAAAAAAATTGTCAATTTGTTAAAGATGAAAGAAATTCATATTTAGGTTACAGCGTTACAAGTACCATAAATGGTGAATTCATAAGAAGGGTATCCATGTCTTGACGACATTATGATGAAATCATGGATTCAAGTCAGGAGACTCATATTGTTTCCAAGTATTTCTTTTTTCCAATGTCTGTCAACAAATATCTTTGAAAGTGCTTGATGTATGTCCATCGAATTTCATAAAAACATGGACAATGTAGTAAGGGAGGGGTGGTCAAATTTTGAGGTGGATATGGGAATTTCCTTATGATTGAGAGATATTTTTCCGTTTTTTTCATACATTTATACATATATATATATATATATATATATATATATATATATATATATATATATATATATGTTTATATATATATATATATGCTCATAACTCTCCACCCAATATTTCTAGAAATTTCAATTAAATTATACCAGTGGATGGACAAAATGCTTCAGAAAAAGTGATTAAATTTTAGGGCAAATCCATGCATAATTACCTCACCTACGTCGGAGTTAAATCCAGGAATTTCTTTCTAATTGAGAGATATTTTTCTTTATGCTTATGATTGTCCACACTATATCTCCAAAAGTTCTCAATAAGGTTCAGTGAAGTTTGTAGAAAGGTGTACAATAGAGCATAAAGACGTGATTAAATTTTTGGATGAAACTAGTCACAATTAATTCCCCTACGCAATAGTTATATGTTAACACCACATAATATCATCAAAAGTTCCTGACTGTCCACACAGTATCTCCTAAATTCTGATTGAATTTCAATGAAAACTAGTTGTAAGATTGATGATAGAATATAGAAGAATTGACTGCGTTATGGATTGTATCCATGCTCACTTACTTCCTCTACGTCATTGTTAGATGTCCACACCATATAATATCAAGAGTTCTCTCCAAAAGTTCACAATGAATTTTAATGAGATTTTCGGAAGGTTGAGAAATGGACTTATGAAGAAGGGATTAAATTTTGGGGTGGATCAATACACAATTACTTCCCTTGACAATGACGTTGGCAGAGGTATGTGCTCTCAGAGTGCTTTCTAGTTTTATTGTATCATTTTTTTAAGATGCTGAATAAAAAACTTCTTCATCTGCACCTCACATAAACGAATCACTGTAGCCTGCTGGTGTACCAGGTGTAATTGTCTAAAAAGTTATCTGAAATTATCTTTAAAAAATAGCTTTTTTATTTAAAATCATTCGAAAAAATACCAGCACAAAATTTAGACATTGTTGGTCACAAAATGACCATAGAGACCCCCCAAAAAACAAAGCAACAAAACATTTTAGATAGTGCCTAGCAGTGTGAAAATTTTCAAGGTTGTAACCCCAAACCAAAAATGTCACCGTGAATGCCTGGAGGCACACATACCTAAACACAGACAAGTCAAGAGAGAAAAGTCTATCGTCCACTTAACTATTTAGTCAAACAGGCTGTTTGTGTGGTCAGTGATATGATTATTAGTAAACGTAGGCTTATGACATTACATTCAATAATATGGAAGATTCATGATTAATAATGAATAGTATAAATACAATAACATCACCAAAATTCTAGATATCCTGATGAGAGAGCAAAATCTCAAAAGGAATGAATGAAACAATGCGCTACCACCTGGGTTATACCAACCCTACGCCCGTCATTGTTTACAGCCGACATATTCAGAAAAATATGGTAATTCAGTTCTATGTGGGCTTTCGTGTTTTTTGTGTTTGTGTGTGTGAATTTTTTGCAAGGTATGTGGGTCTATGTCTACAATCTTCAATTTTTCTTCCAGTCAATGCCCTAAGTATAAACACATAAGTTGAGAGGTAAAATGTATCCATTAAGTTATATTTGATCATATAGTTATGGCCAATGGACACCCCGGTTCTTGTATGATCATTGTAATTAAGCAACATCAAGCCTGATCAGTGCCTAGATAGGTGACTGTCTGGGAATACCAGATACAATAAACAGCTTGGTATTATGTAGTGAGCCTCCTGTGGCGATTCTGTCAATCCCTCTAAGAAGGACCGATATCTCCTCTATGTTCAATAAAGCAAGCCAAACCTCAAGTCTCTGATTGGCCTGGCTGCGAATGAGGAAAAATGAATGAATTCAATCACTTAAACTTTATCTGTCTGGAATTTTTCAGAAACACTGCATAACTTATTTACTGGTTATTCAAAAATTCATCTCTGATCATTTTGAGAATGATTAATTTTTTTTCCAAAATGAATAACTCATTGATTTACTTAATCCTGAAACATGAAATTCTTTTCTATTTTGGTAGGAATCTGATATTTTATTTGAAATTCCAAGTGGTAAATCTTAAACTTTTGTTATTACATTCATGTGCAAAAAGGACAATGCACTCAATGAAACCTTGCCAAGTTTCCTAAGTATAATGATTGATGATAGATATAGAATTGTACCTATACTCATGGGGGTTGCGTATTCATATTGTATCTTCAATGTACAGAGGCTAAGGAGTTGAAAAAACTGACTTCTTCACTATCTGGTTTTGACAAAGACACAGAAATAATTCCAGTGAACAAATCTGATTCAGATGCACACATATACTTGGTTATGTTTATATGCAAGGCCTAGACAGAAAGTATGTCGCCTTTTGATATTGGCAGAAAAGAAAAAACTGCCTACCTGAGTCAATGATGCCTTAGTACCCTCAAAAGTACCTTTTGGGTATCACATGCACGTTTTGTGTTATATTGTTTGTTTACACCTAGCAGTAGTAGTAGACATAATAGTCTTAAAAGTTAAGCAAGCAGCATGGATCAGAAATTTTTAAAAAAAAGTGGCCTCTGATGAGATTTGAAATCATAACTTGTATTTTTGGGAGACTGTCTGACATGGACTGTCCTTTACTTATTTGGCCACAGAGACCCATAATCAGGCAAATTGTAAAATATGGTGATGTAGGAAGATTCCTCTAAACCCAATTTTCTCCACACCATATGTTCTTAATCTTTCTGCTGATCAACCATTACCTTACAAATGATTCAATTGTATATAGAGGCACGATTAATGTAGCAGTAATGGTATGGACAATAGAATCAGTGACCTGAGTTCAAACTCCAGTTAGGACCGTTTATGTTCACTTTACACTAATACCCTTTGGGAAAGCATGACCTCACCCCCAAGCTTTGGGTAAAATATTGAGTCAGATTGGGATCTCTATCCTTAGGAAGGCAACCAGACAAGGAGAAGGACAACTCTGATTTCAAATCAAGGAGTGGAGCCCCCTTAAAATGGTTTGACACCAAATTTGATGTCTTTCTGGTAGATTCTGCGGCCAAGCTGGTAGCAAATGTTTGTTTTTGTCTTTTGAGGTTGAGGGAAATTCTGATCTCTGAATCTCAGGATCTCCATATGCATCATCAAGACACGTGTCCTGGAGGGGACCCTCCAGTGGCGTTCCAATGCCTGTAGGGACAGAGTAGAGGCTATTCAAATAGTTGCAAATGATACCAAATAAAGAGGATGAGAATTGGCAAAAATTCTTTCGCTACTCAATTATTTACAGCAAAACTTATTTTACAACCGTTATAAGTTGAAGTTTAGGACAAGTCTCCTCGGCATTGCATGATTGTTTAGAAATATTTTGAGATAATGTTGGAGACTGTCTTTTTTGAGAATGAGACAAAACATTATATTTGCTTTCTGGTTCAACCAGGGATATAAGACAGGATCACATAATTAGTTCATAATGATAATTAGAAACATAAAAAATAACTGATATCAAACATATTTTATCCAAAGAAGTGCAAAGCGGCTAAAAATGAAATGGCATGGAGAATGGAATTAGCAAGCCGGCCTGAGATAGTTCGGGATCACTTTTTACCAATGCCCTTAGTAAAGGCATGACTCTATCTTCCTCCAGTTATTGTTGAATAGTAGAACAGATTGAACTCTCTAGCTAAGTTTGGCGACAAAACCAGCCTGAAGAGGGATGGGTTCTGTCAGGCTATCTTGCCCTTGACACTTCCCTGAAGAAATCATCTGTGATACCCCATAGAACCTGCATTAGGTTACGAGGGTGTGGAGCATAAGATAAATAAAATGAAAAAAATAATTATTTGTCCAGAGTATAAATTGTAAGACCTGATGAAATTGTCTTTTGTTGTTATTTCTCTTAAACTAATGTTTCTTTCTTTCTTTGCTGTCTTTCAGATCTGTTTACCTCCCATTTCCGGGAAGCCAACAAGTCACCGTCAATTGATCAAAGTCAGAACCCACACCTGAAGCCAATCTTACAGACATTTTCCAGTTCAGGAAACACAAATGCCCATTCTAAATCCTTTCACCGATCTGATATCAACCCCATCCCGAACTACAACCAGTGGGCTAATGGCAAAACAGCCTCACTTGATAACAGCATGTACGGTTTACATTCAAGGAGACTGTGTAACATGACAGGGGGTTGGGACCCCGCACCTTGCATTCCCCACAAGTTGCCAGCACTCCCACAGATTCCCCATAAAGGATATCTTGGACAGAAACCTCTGCAGTCAAAAATAGAGTCAGATTACATGCTTCAGGTGACGGACCATCCACAAAGTTATCAACTGCCTCAGGCTTGAATGAAAAACTCCCTTTCAATGTTTTTGTACTTATCTTGTCTTTTCCCCTTAAACTTTCAGTGGGAAAACACTTGACCACATGGACACAACCAGCATTTTTGTCATGGGGGGGTTTACTACTGGAAATATGTACTGGTCATTTTTTTAGCCTGGCCTCATATTCTGGACGTGCATTTTTTAAATGAATTTTTAACAATATCAAAAGATTTTTTGTATTGGAATTTGTCCAACCCTCTGGAAAACATAATGTTGCTGAGAATTCTTAAAAATGTATTCACAATATGAGGTTAGGTAAAAATGACCATTATGCTTACTGTCAAAATGAGGCATGAACCCTTTCTGGAAAAAGTGCAATAAATAGTCAAAACATAATAAAATCAATAAAACAAAATCATCAGGAGAGAAAAGACTTAGAAACAAAGGAGAAATTCCAAGGTGTCAATGTTATACTTTTATTTATCAATGATCCTTCCTTTGAGATGATGATGAGAAAGGAAAATCATTGATGGGAAAAAATCAAGAAAGTTAATTGGTTGTTTTTGCTATTCTTGCATTTTATTGGATGATGAAGAACAATATTTTTTCAAAAATTGACTGAATACACAAAAAAGATTGAAATAATCTGCTGCAAAAGGAAAAAAAATCAAATAAAAAAAATTGGTGTAAAAGAACAACTAATCATGTGAATGTAAATATAAATCACAAAGTCAAAAGAGAAATTTCAACCCAGCAACTTTACAGAGTGCTTGGTTACAAGTGAAAAAAGTCATTTTGCCATATTTATAGAATGTAAAATTCTCTGATGTTTAGTAAGAATGAAATTCGCAGTGTCTCGGGCAGAAATGTTTACTTTTCAAAAGATTCAGAGGAAACTTTTAGGAGATTAAGCAAACTTGTAAAGAATTATACAGTTTTCAAAGCAAAAATATCACTGCTACAATAGTTGATTGGAATTTTTTTCCAGTAAACTCTTTGTGGAGCATAGGGGGATATTGCAGTTACGGTAGGATTTATGGAGTGGAGTTTCTAGCTCATTGCCTAAGATAGTCTGTCTTACAGGACTAAAGGGCTCCAACTGCCCTAGTATTCAGCCATAGTTAAGGAGAGAAGTATATCCATGCCTTTCCAAAGGGCATTTAAGCAGAGTAGATGTAAGCAGTCCTGGCAAAAAACTAAACTGTAAAATTTCAAACTGCTGACAGAATTTTTATAAATCTTCTTTAAAAAATGATACAATAAAAAATGTCTAAACACAAATTGAAAAGAGCTTGGTTTAAGTGTATTATTATTTTCTATGACTTTATATGCAGTTTTTTGAAATCCTAATTTTTAAACTGTCTTTCTCTCTTCTTATGATGAGATAAATGAAAATCATTTAAACCTAGAAGCATAATAACTCTGACACTTATCTTTTATGATAATCCCTCGAGCCTACAACATATGCCGCAATAAATTTCCATGAATCAAACTGGTGGAAACATAATTCTTTAGGGACTCATAATTGCATTATAAGCATTATCATCTTCCTTTAAAGCTGCTAAACATTTACTGATATAAGATTATGGAAATAATCCCAAACATTGAATGTTTTCAATTGAAAAATATCCAGTGACTGATTAAAATGGAATTGTCATTACTTATCTCCTTATATCAAATCAAATTTCAAAAATCATTTGACCATTATCAGTTTATCAATTCTGCCTAAATTTGGGGATTTTCTTAAAGAATTAAACAAACTTCTTGATTCACAAAATATATCTAGAATTATGGGAGGTGTCTAAATTTTTGCATCTGAATGAAAATATATTTTCAAATCAAGAACCAAACTTATGTGGCATTATGGATCTTTTTGTTTTTTTTGAGAAAAGAAATAAAACTGTGTTGAAAATCGGGAAATCTACATGAAAGTATTGATTTCACCCGTCACCTTGGCTCTTCTTTCAAAAAAGTATCTGTAGCCATGAATATTGTGCTTTACCCCAGTGAAAAAAAAATTAAACCAAGTAAAGCTACTTGAAATTACAGACACCATCTTGCAAAAATAAGGAAACCCATGAAGAAGATGAATATCCTACGTCTCTTGGATATTCATTATAAAACGTTTTTCATGTCAGTAAACTTATATCAAATTTGGTGCATCACACTTTTCCCAAGATCTCCCCAATAATCCAGACTGCCTTGGAGTTTTTGATATTGTTCTTCTCTCTGGAATATCCCAGAACAGAAAAAAGAAAGAAAGGATAAATAGAATGAAGAATACATTTAGAGCATCCCTACAAGATAACTGACATGGTTATTTTCCTTGATTTCCTAATCAGATAATATCAAAATTACCATCCATGCCAATCTTGCAAGTTCATATATTTACTACTGGCTTTCACTATTTTTTGTTACCTTAGTACAAATAAATTTTTCTTCCTGAAAACTTTTTGAAATTACTGAGTTTACCTGTCTCCTGAATTTTTCAATGAAAAAGAAATTCTCAACCCCACAAAATCTTTATTGTTTGAGAACTGTTCTATTTCTGAGAGTCTAGATTAGTGAATCCAAGTTTTCCAATGTATAAAGTATGTATAACATAGCAAACAATAAAATACATTCTTTGATTTTTGACACACTTAGCAGATAAAGGTCATTTCGCTACTCCTTGAATTATGTATATAAGAAGAAAATCAACAAATCTATATTTACGGGAATTTATTTCCCAAATCCAATGAGTTCCTCAATGGAGTAAATTCTCAAATCTAAGGAAAATATGTGAATGCTTGGATCATGTAAATAAAAATGAATCTATTCTCAGATCAAGGAAAACCTAATGAGAACATGGACATTTCCTTTTTCTTTAGATCTTCTAAAATAAATCCAAGTTTGGGAGGTATTTATGAAATTATGAATGTTGCTGTTCTCCTTGAAGCTTTTTAAAGGAAAAATGAAACTTTAGATCTCAAACACCTTTAAATTCAAAAGAAAAAAGTATGCTGGTCCTTAGAATGAGAAATATTCTTTTGAAAATGATCCTAAACACAAAATTTCAAACATTTCTTCGTGATCACTTGAAACTCTATAAAGGAAAAAGGATGAGTAATTCTCAACATATCAGACATCAATAGCCATTTCTCTTCCCTTTGACTTTTTTATGAATAAGATTGATCTCGCACGATACAGGGCTTTTTTGATAAGTGCCAAGTTTGTGCAATCCAGGATGTCTGTATGACAGTGTTCTCACAAAATTTGCTCAATGGAAAAATCTTCTTGTTCAAAAAATAAGATTGTTTTAGCTTTCAAAATCAAAAATAACCTCAGATGCTCAAAATACAGACACTATAAAATATGGTATTAATTACTAAGTATGATATCTATTCCCCTTTGGAGAACCCATTCTCATTCTGAATCTTCCATTCTGTCTTCTCCATTTACCATCATTAAAAAGCAATGATTGAGATGGCAGTGTACAGCAAGGTTTGGATTCATGCCCTTTTCAAGAATATCAATAACAACTATGACGAAAAGCTATTTGGACAATGTTAAATCTAAATAAAGATATTCTAGCAACAAAAATGCAACCATCAATCTATAAAAAGATTAAAACCCTATTAGCTACACCTTCAGCCATCCATCCATTTTGTAGATAATGGCAAAGTATAGTAAAGAATTTTTTGCACTCAAAAGAAGTTTAAATGGAAGAACATTTCTGTTGCAACTACTATTGTTGATGAAACAAGAATAATGATGAATTTGAATAAGTGAGCACTTTTAGAAACCATGAAACAAAACTGTCAACAAAATTATCAACATAAGTTTCTCTGGTTTTCAAATGAGTCTGGCTGACTATGTGTGCGTTTGGCACATACTGGCTTCACCAACGGAGCTAAAAGGCTGAAAGTTTATACATTCACTCCTCATTATGTCTTGAAAAAATGGATATTTTTGTTTTTTTACATTTCCCCCCCCAGAATGCATATTTACATTGTGTTGAGGGGGTCAATTTGCAATGTAAGTTTATGCTTAAGTTCTTCCCTTTGTTTCACACTTGCTTTTTAAAAATTCAAACTTTTCTTAGTGATTGTGGCCTCAACAAAAAACAAGTAAAGTAATTTATTTATTTATCATGATTGTTCAAATTTTTCAATTGATGACCCCCTGCGGCTGAAAGACATTAATCGTGTGATGGTTTTTATGGAGTGATTAACCAGACCTGTTTCTTATTGTTTTTTTTTTCAAAATAAACTAAAACCAAATACCAAAAACATCTTGTTAGGACTATATTATAATACCTTGCAAAAATGAATAGTGAACAGAAAAAATGGATGAAGATAACTCATTTTATTACCTCCAAATTTTGCTGATTAGACAAGAATTAAAGGTCTAATCTAGGGAGAGTTTATGAATATTAGAAGGAAAGAAACTTGTAAATACGTGCTTATAAATGAGCAATATTTGATCCACAAATGAGAATTGTGGTTGATTTTGTTCATAATGTTCTGAGAATAAAGAAAATAAACATTGAAATATCTAAAAATCAACAACATTTCTTGTTTATCAATTATTAATTACCTTCAAGCATATTTTTTGAGTTACTTTCATCACAGGTGTTTTTAAATTGTCTAGTGAGCAAGACTCTCAAGGATATTGGCTTTCTTAAATCCAAATTAAAAGCAGAAACAGAAATTCAAATGATAAACTTGAAGCAAGGTGGTTATAAACCCTGGAATTGTTCATGTAAAACTTGGCCTGGTCCAAGACCACAACTGTGGAGCACCCAAAGAAGAATGAATTCAATAGCGTGTGCAACTAGCTTTCAAAATGTGTTTTAGCAAATATTCTTTTAGAGAAACCACCTCTCTTCAAGAAATTTTATCTCTTTTTACCCCTTCTTAATTGATGAATGAAGGAAATATTCCAGCATGTATTTGGATTGTTTGCCATGGGGCATTTGGGGGTTGTAGAAATATCCTAAAAAAATATCAAATCCAACTCATTTAAAATGCAATATCTTCTCACCATATACCTGTGTGTGGATGAATATATATGTATATAATCAGTGTTTGGATAAGATTTATCCAACATGATGATGTTGGTAATGATAATGTGGAGAGAAACTTATTTTTTTTATAAAATTGAACCATGTATTTCATTAACATATTCTGCCAAGGTAGGCTTTGTCAGAATCCTTCCCCAGGTGTTAACATCTTAGTAGGGTAAATTCCTTTAAAGAATCTGATACATTTGTATACACTTGCATGAATTGGGACAGGTGCAAAGACAACTTTCAGATTCATGACAAAATCTATCTTGACAAAATATGTTAATGAGATATATTGTTCATTTTTACAAACAATTCAAGTTTCTCTGCACACTGTCATTTTAAATATCATATATATATATATATATATATATAAATATATATAAATATATATATATATATATATATATATATATATATATATATATATATATATATATATATATATATATATATATATATATATATATATATATATATATATGTATATATGTATATATGTTTTTTTTTCTGCATAGGATATATGCATTTTCATAGGATATCTACTTCCCTCTTAAAAGTATTAAGTATTTTGGGGTCAGCTACGAATGTTGAAAAAAAAGGATCTCTAATTCAGATAATGTCATTGAGTATATGCAGAAGGTGTAAGTGTGATAATTTTCTTCAATTAGCCTGTACACATATTTTTAAAACATTTTTATAACAATTGTACTTTTACCAAAACTGAAATGAAAAAGAAGTTTTTAAAAATGATGAATTTTAATAAAAGTGGAAATACATTGGAATTTCACAACAAAATGTTTAACAAACCTTCCCCTAAGGGTAAGGATAATGACTGTCCTGTAAAGAATAATAAAGTTGGTCTCAGTTGAGATTTTCATTAACTTATTTTTTCTTTGTTGTGTTTTCTTATTTGTTTTTATTGTCGAAGTTTTCTTTGGGATTATTCAAAAAGAAAAGTGTTCTAACAAAATAAGACAGTAAAATTCAATCATAATATGCTTCAATTAAGGAGCTTCTATTTTAATTCTCCATGTTAACTGTGAATTATCAGAGACATTATTGGTTCAGTGATCCTTCCACTATTTTGCAAATCATTTAGAAAAAAAAGTTTTTCATCTTCTTCTCTAACTTCTGAACAGTAAGTTGCAGAATCTGAATTCTTCACTATAAATTCCATTGGTTCCCATTCAGATAAAAGTTCTTCAAATGTCTGTACTGAAAATTACTGTAAAACCATAAGAAGGAGAAACAAAATTGATGACTGAATTCCCCACGTTATGCTGCATCAATTCAGCCCACATGAACAGTGAAGGCATTTCTCTTAGAAAATAATGTTAATAATAACATTATTTTTATTTTGCTGCCCTACTTGTTCAGTTTCTCATAATCAAACATTATCTTTTTTAAATTGATAAAAATTGCTTGATTTTATGTTAATTTTTCTTCCTACATGTATTATCACTTGATTTTTCAGAATTTAGTAAAGGTTTTTTTTATCATTTTTTGCTTAAACCTAAAATGTTTTTTTTAATTTAGTTAAAAGGCTGCATGGAAAAAAGGAGAGAAAAGTAAAGGAAATGAAGGCTTTAGAGAGAATCAGATGAGAAAGGGAGGGTGAGAATTTTTGAAGGATAAAGTGTGAGAGTAGAAAAGTTTGGAGAGAGAAACAGAGAGAAAGAGACAGAGAGACAGAGAGACAGAGAGAGACAGAGACAGAGACAGAGAGAGAGAGAAAATGTAAAAATTTAAGAGGATGAAAAAAGAGGGGTAATGAGAGTGAGTAAAAGAGGAAAAGTGATGGAAATTATCACGAAAGCAAGGAAGAAAGGATGAAGAAGAGAGGAGTATAATTAGAAAAATAGGTGGAGTAAATTAAGAAAAGTAAGGTGAGAAGAGAGTGCATAAAATGAGCCTATAGAAGATAGTGAAAATGAGAGAAAATGAGATGAGTGTCTGGCTTCATGGGATATATTGAGAAGGGAAGGGAGAGTCTGGAGTATCAGAAAAAAAGGTCTTTTTTTAATTGATTAGAAAGCTAATGAGATTCTAATGTTAACCAGAAAAAACAGAATAAGGTAAAATGAGTAAGAATGAGGTAAAGTGAGAAATGAAAGTAAGAAAGGTGGTTGGAGAGTAAGGTGATGCTGCAAATAAGTAAGGAGAGTGACTTTGAAAAGATAAAGGTAAGAGATTAATTAGAGAGGGAAAGAGTGAGGAAATATGGAGAGAGTAAAAAAGAGGGAGAGAGTAAAAAGAGACAAAATAAAAAGAGTAAGAAGAACGCAAAATGAGTGAAAGGAGAAGACAAAGTAAAGGAATCGAAAGAGAAAGAGGAGAAAAGAAGAGGAAGAGAAAGGCATAAAGAAGAAGAATAAAGATAGATTAAGTAATAAAGTGAGGGGAGGGCAGATACATGCATGGATGAAAGCTGAATGGAAGAGGTGAGAGATAAAGAGTGAGAAAAAAGTAGGAGGCAAAAGAAGGAGGTGATGGGGAAAATATGGAGAGAGATTAATTCTAAATAGTAACTTTAGTAAATAGAAAGAAGAGGAAAAAAGACCTAAAGGTGTGAGAGAGAGAGAGAGTGAAAGTGAAGAGAGCAAAAAAGGTTTTTGCCACAATAATTAAATCAATGATGTATAATATTGATTCCATGATCAGATTGTCATTAACCTAGATATTTTTTTAGGTTTTTAAAAATTGTTTTTCACTTCTTTTGACTATTTTTTTTAATTTGGTAGACTTTGAAGCGGGTGAATAAAAGGGTCGATAAATCCTCTGAGATATATGCCAAGAATTTGAGATTTGGCTCTTTGCTTGATACCCCATATATATATATATATATATATATATATATGTATATATATATATGAAAGTTGAGATTGAATATCTTGCACTTACCATTCCTCAAGTTCCTAATCCTCCAAGTCCTTCTCGGAGAGGACACCTCACACTCGACTGAAAGCTGAAGTTAACTCAGGTCTCAAGTAAGGAAATGATCTCTCATCAAGAAATTTGATCTTCATCTTCATCTGTCTACTTGACTGCATGGGACACCAATTACACTTGCTCTATATCACAAGCATACATATTTATATCCAGATGTATGCACTCACTCGGATTTACATGCTTAACTGCACGCACCTAAATTTTTAGTCATACAGACACTCACTAATTTACGTATTGTGTGATTATAAATATATATATATATATATATATATATATATATATATATATATATATATATATATATACATGTATACATTTCTTAGTACATAATTATCACATTGAAAGAAACAAATAGAGCAGATATAGACTGAGAATAAATGAGATGAGAATTTGGAGTGAAAACAGCTATTTGGACCTTCGCATTATTGGTGGCTGTTTAGCTCAATGGTAAGAGCAACACAATGCTGAAGTGGCTACACTATCAGTTGTTAGTTTGATTCCTGCAGCTGCCCCATTTTCTTTATTTGCTTATTCTATTTACATTATCTAAGCCAAATGATATATTAATCCTATGATATCATTTCAAATAAGAGTTTCAATATAATATTATGCAATTCAAAATCGTTCTGTCAGATCATATATTCATTTCTTAATACATGTATATATATATATATATATATATATATATATATATATATATATATATATATATATATATATATATATATACATATATATATACATATATATATATATATATATATACATATATATATATATATATATATATATATATATATATATATATATATATATATATATATATACATATATATATATATATATATGTATATAATCACCTGAAATGCTGAAATATACATCTGTTATTGAACAAATACTCATATATACATCAACTTGCACAAATGTACAGCACCTTCCAAACATACATTCATATATAACACATAAATAGAGATACATAGATTTTCTCTGTGATGTAGATGTACAGGTGCACATATACCAGCACATGCATACTATGATTTTTAAGAATATTTACGCTCTTGCATAGGTGCCCCCTCAAGAGGGGGTGCAGGGCATTATCCCCCCCCCCTCCCCCAAATCAGGCCTTCTCACTTAGGGTGAAGGTTTTTTAAAAGTCGGACCCATATATTCATAGAAGATAATGATGATGTTCAATTGTTTTATATTATCCCAACCTAATGTACCCATAAAAAAAGTATTATTCTTTGTTAATAATAGAGTTGCTGCTAAGATATATTTTGGCTATATACCGTATTGCTCCCTCCTGGAAATAATTCTTTTTGTCCACTCTTTTGGGAGAGTGGCTGTGGATGCCCATACTATTGCATACACATTAATGCAAAGATATTAGTACTTAAACACTCAAATGATTTGATATCTATGATCTGTCATATGCAATACACAGTATTAAACACATGAGTTCGCATAAACCTTCAATTATAGGCGTGAAAAATATACAAACAATTTGCAAATAAGTGACCAAAGTGTCACACAAAAAAGAAATTTGAAAAAGGTCTTTCAATGTGTCTCGTATTTAAAGCAGCAAAGCTTTCTGGACTATATATATATACATATATATATATATATATATATATATATATATATATATAATTGTGTCATCCACAGACAACTATTTCAATGTATAACATCTCATCAGTGTGGCTATAGACTTTCCATTATCCCATTAAGTACCATGAAGCAGGATTGAAACCTTCGCTTCAAACCCGGAAGCTGATATCCTGCCTCTGCTCCATGGAACTGGACGGTCAATAAGGCTGAATTTAAGTGATATATTTATCTATCTTATATCCCCCATCCACCAGAGTGCTCTATTCCTATGGAAGAGCATTATATATATCCAGCCTCTGGATCTGAAGCGAAGGTTTTGATCCTACCTTGTGGTATTGGATGGGATAATGGATAGTCTATAGCCACACTGAAGAGTTGTGGTGCAACAAAACAGCCATCTGTGGATGACACAATTATTTAATTATTATAAATATAGCAATATCCTACCTCTGAGCCACAGAACTGGACAGTTAGTAAGGCTGAATTCAAGCAATACATTTATTCACGCATAAATTCCCTATATATATATATATATATATATATATATATATATATATATATATATATATATTACTGATCCCTCCTTGTTAAATTTGTGTTTGTGTAACCTATGTAAGTAATCCCAGTTTCAAGAAAATTAAATGATGTGTAGTACAAAATAGCATCCATATAGAGTACATCATGATAATACCCTATGAAAAATAACAAGCAACATGTATGACATATGCTATGTAAGCTATAAGTATATATTCATAGCTGAAAGGGAGATGGTGTTTGATCAACACTACTGGGGTGCCATTTTGATACAACTGTTTTGTTTTTAAAATCCCTGAATGGTAAACAACTGATGATCTCAACAAGAACAAATTTATACATTATACCATAATAACAATGTATATGTAAAACAGGGAAAAACACTGAAGAAAATTTCAAAAAATTATATTGACAGATGTTGGGAAAAAAGTGACTGAAGTGACACGAAAAAATGGAAAAGTTCTTAATGTTCAGTGAAGGTTTTGATCCTACCTTGTGGTATTGGATGGGATAATGGATAGTCTATAGCCACATTGAAGAGTTGTAATACAACAAAACAGCTGTCTGTGGATGACACAATTATTTGATTATTATAAATATATATATAAACAAATAAATAAATGAAACAACCTAAACATACATGAGTACAAACATGTCAAATTGGTGAAATCACCTAATTGGCAAAAACTATATATTTCACTTTGATTTCACAACCTTTTGATTGTAAAAATAGTTGTTTTATATCCTTATTCTGATTAGATTAACTTTAGATCAAGTTAAATACGTATTTTATTTGAAATCTTTTAAAAAAGTTAAAACTACATATTTACATATTTTTGGTAAAAAAAAATTGATTTCACTTTGCTTACGTGAACTTTTGACTGGAAAATAATATCGTTTTAAATCTTTGTAATGATTAAATAAACTTTCAATCAAGTTGAAACTATGAATTAATTTATTTTTTGGAAAAATATCCAAAACTTCCCCAATTAGGTGATTTTGGCAATCTGGCGTAACATACCTATAAATAAATATATATACAGTAAGAATTGCAATGAATGTGTTAGATTTTGCTTCTACAACCTCAAATATAACACTGAAATACATCTCTAGTGTACGTCTCTTTGTATGTGTGTGTATATATGAGTATATATGTGTACATGTGCATGTGTACATGTGCATGCAAATGTACAGATACTCATTCATATATGCAGGGTGAAATTGACAGAGAGTCATACATCTGTTTTCATTTATAGAATGCTATGCACAATTTCATATTGAGAGCCGCATCCTCTCGTATAAATACACACACAGATCCACATGTATATGAGCAGAAACCTGTACATGTATTCATGAAGCACATGTCAGCATGCAGTACTCCCTCCTCCACCCCACTCCCTGATCCATAAACTTGCACTGATCGTTCTGCTGTCTCTTGAAAGCATCATCATCAGTCGTTTACAAACCTTACCACAGGATGCAGGCTGTCTCATCACACCAGACACTTTTAAAAGATTCTACATCACACGTAAGTTGTGGTTAACTTTTTTTTTTTGTTCTTTGCTTTCTTAAAACTGAAGCCCTCTGTTTCTCATTGGTGTTATTTTTTAAACAATTTTTTTCATCATCATTTTTTTAATTAAAAGATTGACGTATTTTAAATGTTGCCTTCTGTCAAACGAGGGAGGGTTTTATTTTGTCCTTTATTTATGAAATTTTTTTCCTTATTCAGAGTTTTGGGGGTTCTTATTAAAAAAAAAAAAAGAAGGTGTTTTTTTTTATTTTGTTGAGAATAAATTCAAAGAAATTATTCATATGTTTTAGATCATTTTATGCTTCTGGAGTTATGTAGATTGTCGCTGATGATAAGTTATTAATATGTAAAAATTCCATGTATTTATCATTTTTAACATAAATCATGAGAGTGAATAAAGAGCACATGTCAGTGTTGTCAAAACACAGAATACCAAATCATTTTATTACTCTTCTCTCATTCCTTTTTTAAGAAATATTTTTTAAAGATCTATTTTCTTCTGTAATTATCCAAGATTCTTTTCCAATTATCCACAACAGGAAGACCTGCTTTAATCTTTTAAATAGGTAATTTTTTTCTCAATTTTCATTACCCAAAGTTGCCAGCCCTTTTTTTTAGTTTTCAAACAGGAATTTTCCTGTAAATGTATTTAAAGGTTTAAAAAAAAAAAAAATTTCCTGTTCCTGAAAATGTTTTAGCAGGAAACATGACAACCGGATTTAAAATGAATAAATGCATTTATTGATATGAGTCAGATTCACATGAAAATCGAATGACATAGAATCTAACTAAACAAATATTGTAACACTAATTATTACCCATGAAAAAAACTCACGGATATATATTTTAATTTTTATGAGAAAGGAAAATCATCATCATCATCATCATCACCACCACCACCACCACCACCACCACCAACAACAACAACAACATCAACAACACCACTACCACCACCACCATCCTCCTCCTCCTCCTCATTATTATTATTATTATTATTAATATTATTATTATTATTATTATTATTATTATTATTATTATTATTATTATTATTATTATTATTATTATTATTATTATTATCATTATCTATCTATCTATCTATCTATCTATCTATATATCTATCTGTCTATCTATCAATGTACATAAGTATAAATGGGGTCTGTAATGCATTTAGTAAAAATATCTGTGTTGCTGTGAAGTTTGAACTGTTTCTCCTCATTCCTTTACTTTTTTTAAGACTAGAAAGTGACAACCAAAGTGTCCGTTGTTCAAAAGAGTGGGTAGGAGGTATTTTTATCAGCAAAATTGTTACTTTTAAGTAGAAGAGTCATTTGCTATGAATAAAGTAACAAAGAAACAGAAAAAGTCACACTGGGTATGATATAGATAGATTCTTGAAAAAAAAACCGAATTCACTGATATTATTCAATTTATTATCATTAAACCTAGTTTGGAAAATATGAAGTTGTGGAACTAACAGATTGTACAAGGATTTTAGATCATTAATTCTTTGCATTTGATGAACTAAAATAAGACAATACAAACCATAAACAGGTCTGGTTAGTCTATTAATAGAAACTGTCACATGACCAACATCTTTTGACAGTACTCAATGTTAAATAATTGGAAGAAGGGGTGATCAATGAATAAGTTAATTCTACCATCTTTTGTTGGTCAATGATGAGTGAAAAAATCCAAATTTCAAAAAAACGAATGTGAATGCTGCCAAACACACCAAAGGAATGAATTTAGCATGATGTTGCAAATTGAACTCAATAAAAACTTATCAAGTGAGGAGGGATTTTCGAAAAATAAAATTAAGGTTTTTTGTAGTTTATGATAGGGAGTAAATGTTGAAATATTCAAACCTCTAGTTCTCTTGATTTGACCTGTACATCCAAAACATAGATACTTAGCCAGCCAGCCAGCCAGCCAGCCAGGCTAACTTGAAAACTGAAGAAAGCTTTGTTATGGCTGACAGATTCTAATAGATAGCAAATCAGAATCCCAAATTAAGCTAACTGAACAAAAGTAAATATATAACTTAACATGTTGAAAGCATGAATTAAAAGATTTGAATTTAGAATATGGTCAGGGGCTGAAATGGTAAAAGTATCCGAACATTGATAAGTAAGTTAATTCAGGATGTTAAGTTTTCTATTCACCTGGTGTTGTTTTATATGATTCAGAAGATGTACTGAAGTTATGGCAAAACTATTCAATATTTAGTTTCTGTTAATTTGCTTTTTTCTCTCCAGTTAACTCAATTTCCACTAAATTTTTACTTCTAAAAAATAAAATGATTAACCATTGCTACACTTTCTTAAATATTGTTATCTCCCTTTTTTATCATTAAATTCTAATCTATCATCTCCTAATGAAAGCTAGATTAAAACCTTTTTGTCCCTGTGATTATGTCAAATGAAAGTTTTCTCAATTCACGTGTACATGATTTGTAAATCTATTGTTATCACTGAATGTCATCTCTTTTAGTACATAGTAATAGTAATCGCCAAATTGTATATATATATATATCAAATTAAATTGAAACTGATTCAATGGATTATTTAATATTCTCATTGGTGAACACTCAATAGAAGTGGCACAAACAAGAGTCATATCTGTAGATATACTTACTAGACCCTGATCCTTAAATACATTTTTGGAGTAACCAAGGTTAATTAGCCCTGAGTTTCACAAAAGTCAAATAATGTATGGTATAGAATAACATCCATATGCAATACATTATGATAATACCCTATACAGAATAACAAACCATGTATGGCATAAGCTATGTATCAAAATCATAGCTGAAAGGGAGGTGGTGTTTGATCAACACTGTTGAGGTGCCATGCTAGTACAACTGTTTTGTTTTTAAATCCCCAAAACAATTACATGGCAAGCAAATGATGATCCTAACAAGGGAAATTTTACACATAGTCCCATAATATCAAAGATTGTGTAAAACATAAAAGTAAACTAAAGAAAATTATATTCGCAGATAATGGAGAATAAGTGACTAAGTGACATAAAAGAATTTTAAAAAAGTTTTTTTAATGTTTAGTGTTTAGTATTGTAAAGCTTTTTAGACTATATATATATCACACTTCACCTTTAATCTTCATAGTGCAGTTAATCCCCCAAAAAGGAGACTCATCCCAAAACAATTTGATTTTACCTTAATATGTCTATAGAATAAGCACTTTGTTATGGATGAGATATTAAATCTTCCAAGTAGAGATAATTTGTTTGATTCCTAAATTTGGAGTCAAATATACAGAGTTAAAAATTAATATGTGTGTATGTGTGTGCATACATATGAATATATGGTTATATGTGTATATATACAATACACAAAAGACTGAATTTAGAATTTCTCTGTTGTGCTAAGATTCACATACATTTTAACAAAGTGATATGAAAATTTGAGTTGACCACAAAACTGCAATGATGCAAATCCTTATCATTCACAGTTAATGGGTTAAAGTGAAGAAGAAAATATCACACTGTTGCTCCAGAAGTAGCTATTTCCTGTGATTTGAAAAATGTAATAGAATATTTCAATCAGAAAAGAAAATTATGAACCATTTTAAATGACAGGTTGACCCACTTCTCAAGTTTCTCAGAAAAGTTTTTATAATTTTTTTTTTTTCTCCATTGATTCCCAACCACAGCCGATGATCTGCAATTACAAAAGGATATCCTTTACCCTCTTCATATTTGAGACAATTATCTCCAATGACACAGCAGGTGATCAGAAATGGTTCCATCATCACACGCTTAGTTAATGTTCAAAGCAATTGAACTTCTCATTGTGACCAAGCTTATGTACGTAGAATAAAATGATGAGTAAATCTTATTCATCTTCAGTTTTGAGCTCTGTAACAATCAAATTCCACATTGAAAAAAGATTGGCACATAAATGATGGGGGCCATATTCAATCTTTCAACAGAGATTTAGTTTAGTAAATTTAAAAATGTCATGCCTGGTTAGTTACTCCATAGAAACTATCAAATGACCAATGTCTTTTAGCAGCATGCCATGTTGGGGGTGATCAATTGAAAAATTAGAAAAAGGGGTGATCAATAAATAAGTTACTTCTCTCACTTGGGCAGACTAAGAGAGTCTGAATTGAAAAAAAAACAAGCATGAATGCTGACAGATACAAACTAAGGGACCAATATAGCATAAACTTACATTACAAATTGAACCTCACATTAAAAAACTTATTTGGTGAGTGGATTATCAAAAATACCCCAGAATACTGTGTTGAGCCTAAATTTACATCCATTTGATTGTATCGTTGCCTTCACTAACAGAGTAATATAAAAATGTTATTGAGTTGACCGAAGAACTAGAATGACGGAAATTCCCATCATTTGCTGTTAATGAGTTAAAGTAGAAAGGAAAATGTCATACTGTTTCTCCAGAAGTTGCTATTTTGTGTGATTTGAAAAATGATTTAGAATATTTCAATCAGAAAAGAAAATTATAAACCATTTTGAATGACAGGTTGACCCACTTCTCAAGTTTCTCAGAAAAGGTTTTATTGATTACAATCCCCAGCTGATTATCTGCAATTACAACAGGATATCCTTTCCCCACTTCAAACTAGTTTTTTTTCTCGACATTAAGTTGGAATTGAGGAGTAAATGTTGAAATTTCCAGCCTCTTAGCTCCATTAGTTTGGCCTGTATGCATGATGCAAACTTACATAGTCAGCTAGCCAGACCAACCTAAAAACTGAAGAAACCTAGGTTGACAGTTTTAGTTCAAGGTTTCTCATAATGTTGGTACACATAAGTCAACCACTATAACATAAGAGAATCTAGCCTGATAATGTTTTCTTCTGCGTACACAATCTGATAGCAAAAGGTGCAAACAAGACACTTTCTGTCCACATAGGAAACAATTTGCTATGATACCCCCCTACCCCCCCCCCAAAAAAAAACTCCACCCATGCATCATCAATGGAGCAACTTACATGACCCAAAATAGAAATAGTTGATGCTTCCAAGTGGTTGGTGTTCAAACCCAACATCTTGAATGATGGGCCCGTCCAAATAGGAAATCCTTAGTCAATATACATAGTACCAAAATAGAATTAACATCAACTTAAAACTCGTGTGCTATAGATCTTTACTCTATCTCTTTAGATTATTTGTGGATTTAGGAAAACTAGACTGACTTCTAGGATCCCCCTCATTCCAGCTTCAAATCAGATAATAGATTGTTACAGATGTCATCTAACTTGAGCATCTGGAGAGGGAAATTGATCAGAATGATGAAGTTATGTTTTCCAAAATAAACCTCATACGAGCAGGGAATTTCGTCAAACTCTAGTCCAAACCAGCTGACTCTTTTTTTTTTACAGACACAAGAAGAAAAAAAAGAACAACAATGACAAGAACAATCCTCACCATATTTAAAAAATTAATATTCCCCACCGTAATTTGAAGTCATAACCAACTAGTTGGAAGTTGTGTCTTTGACTTAATTGACAAGTTTATCTGAAAAAATTTCTGTTAGAAATATGCTAGGGCTCATTCAGTTATAGATAAATACATTTGAAATCGCAACCGTGTGAATGGTAGGCGGCTCTCTTATTGACTGACATGTCTCATCTATCTAGGAAATCTATTTTTCAGATATGGAAGGGCTTATTTCATTCTAATGAATAGATACACTTATACTAAAAGATCTATTTTCATATTTTTTAAAATTTATTCTTTAATTGGAATAGAAGTAGGAGTGGAATTGGACTGTGTAGCAGCCAGGAATTGTTCACTTTGGAATTCAAAACTTTTCTGCTGTTATGTTTGTATTCCCACAATCACTTACAAAAGGTTAACAAATTATTCATTAAAACTAGACAGGAATTTTTTCCATACAATAGAACCACTCAATGAAATTGAATTTATATCTTATTTCTAAGAACTAAATCATCTTACTGCAATCACCAATTACTTGATTAATTAAACTTATTAATTTTTCTGAAGCAACAGATCCATATCCCCACCAACTACAAATGATATACAGCTTAAAATTTGACTACTACAAAGGTCAGAGAGAATAATACAAGGTTAGGACTAAGCCGGCAGGAATTGTTATTTTTAGGGGTTTATATGTCAGGTATTGTTTATTCTTGTCATTTAAGTTGCACAGAAATTATGTATCCACCAATGTTTGTCTACACAATATCTCCAAAATTTCTCGGTCAATTCCAATGACATTTTGTGGAAGCGTAGACCATGGGCTAAGGAAGAATTAATTACATTTTCAGGGCAGATCCAGGAATCTATTTGATTTTGTTAACATAGTAAGAAATTTCATGGCTTTAATGTGGGTTAAAAACACAGTAATTACATCTCCATGGTGACATTATCATAAAGCTTGGAATGATTATTCAAGCTTTTGTCATTAGATTGTCTGGAATCTGTAACCTGACTGTTCCATTTTCAGTGACCATGGCATTGGTGGAGGTGTGTACTCTCTGATACTTTTTAGGAGGGATGATTTCAACTTTTAATTGAATGCCATGCTGCTTGCCCATGTGGAATAATCTACAAGTATCCAAAATGATGTTTGTAGTATAAAAATGTGAGGGCGTTTGTAATTTAGAAAATGAGAAGCTGTTGTAATAAAAAATATCAAATAATGTTAACAAAATTGAATAATAAAAAGAGAAAACAACAAGAAGCTTAAAGAAAAAGAAGCACACTAATCAATCCTTGATAATTAATCTGAATGCTGCACTTTGAGGAGAAACCAAATGAGAGACAAATCCAGAAGTGAAAACTTACAGTGTTACCAGAGATAGTTTTTCTAATACTGGAAAAGAAAGCATCAGATTTAATTTTGATTTGTTGTAGCTGACTTTTAAAAGCCATTAACCAAAAGTCTCACCAGAACTGCCAACATAGGTTTCCTCAGTTTTCAAGTGGATCTGGCTGGCTGGCTGGCTGGCTGGCTGGCTATGTATTTGCTGCATCTACACACTGCACTAATGGAGATGATTGCTCAAAAGTTAAATCCATTTTTATGACTAGAAGAAAAGCTTCTTCCTTTTTTGAAAATTGTTCCTCAAAATAGTTTTTAGTAGGGTAGGGGTCAATCTAAAATGTAAGTTTATACTAAATTGTTTCATTGGTGAAAAGATGAGAAAAGTTACTTATTCATTGATCACCCTTTTTTGCAATTTTTTAATTGATCATCCTCAACACAGCATGCTGCCAAAATACATCGGTCATGTAATGGTTTCTTTTGAGGGACTAACCAGACCTGTTTATCTTAAATTCATTACAGTTTTCATATTTGTGAACCGTGGGAAAATGATGGAGATCAAAATAATACAGAAATATTCAAAATTGTGCTGATGCTTGTGATAATGATCATCACAGACATAGTAATCGTGCTGGATTCCCTTTCATGTAGAAATCTTTTCAAAAATCAGATATGCCAAGTCTCAACTTGTCCAAATTTTGCAGATAGAGCATAGAAATCAATTATGATTATTGACTAGTTTTTCTTTCATCTTATTTTTGTAATTTTTTTTATTGCAACTCTCAGGTTGTTTTTCATCCTACAGCTGTTGAATAGGTAGCACAAATTGAAAAAAGAGAATTAGCTCTCAATGAGATTTGAACTTGCATCCCTTATCCTTGGGAGCCTCTCAAGCAACAAAAATAACATGAAAGGAAAACAACTGAGAAATTAGCAATATTGACCTTAATTTAGTTATCTAAGAAATCCAGACAATTTAAGGTTAATGCATCAACTACAATTCAGTGTAAACAGACAATATGGTATGGAGAGAAATGGATAAGGAAGAATGTAGCTATATGTCTAGATTTGAATAACAGCAACTGGTTAGCTTTCAGAGTCTAATCTTTAAAGCACTGTCCTGGTGAAATAGAATCCCTAGTTTAAAACTCATCTGAAGTTTACTCTTTTGTTTTGGCAGCTTACTTAATGATTATAAGATTTAGAATTGAGCGATGAAAAACAATCAAAATAAAATGATAGAAAAACTAATTGAAAATGAATTATAACAAAACTGGCAACAGCTGGCTCAAAGTACACTCCAGCTTTTATTCCAAATGAAAATGATAATTGCAACTTTTGAATTTTTGTACATAATGAATAAAGATATGTATATTCTTTTGATAAATCTATTGATCTATTAGAACGAAATAAGCCCATGCATATCTATATGATAAATTTTTGTTAATATCTAAGACTTGCCAACTTAGCTCAGTCAGTAAGACAGCCCCCCAAGCAATTAGTTTGTCAATGAATGTAAATCACTGTAGGGGAATGTATATTTTACATATTGGTTTACACCCTTTCTTTTGGTGAGGATCCTTCTTCTTCTTGTTACGATAAGAAAACAAAGTCAATTCCTGACTTTTTACAGGAGTTTGATAAAAATTGTCATAAAATTCAATTTGGATTTTTGTCTCAAGATACATGTTTGTTTTAACTGAAAAGTGTTCTTGTTGTCTATTTTGTTTAATTCATGTTTGTGTCTTCTTGCTCTCCTAACAATTGTGTTCCTTTAAATCTTGATGGGTAATTCTTTCTCTCTCAACATAATTTTAGTTTTTAAGGAAGATGTGAGTACATACCGAAACATGGCTGGTGCAGGGTCAAACAACCACTCCAGCTCCTATTCTGGCAGAAGATGATTACTGCAACTTTTGCATTGTATATAAAATAAATAAAAAATTATAAAAACATATTTTTTGTAAAAATGTATTTATTCAATAGAATGAAATGAGCCCATGTATATCTATATGATGAATTTTGATTAGTATCGAAGACTTGTCCGTTTAGTTCAGTCAGTAAAACAGCCTGCAGCCAATCAGTTGGTCATGATTTCAAATCATGGTAGGGCTGGGTTTTACATATCATTTTAGTGAGGATTGTTCTTGTTGTTCTTGTTACAGAAGAAAACAAGTCAACTGCAGACTTTGTACTGGTCTTTGACAATTTCAATAAATGTCTCGTTTGTTAATCAAATATGAAAAAGACACAAACACCGCAAACATGTTTTCAAGAATTGTCTTCATCCTTTATCAAATATCTATATTTACCTGATATCATATTCTGACTCATCTTTCTTGATTCATGTGATCGTGATTTACCAAGATGTGAAAGTTTCTTATTATAAAGACTTTGCTTTGGATCATGATTGATTTGAATGTCAGTGTTTCTATGTTTTCTTTCATGCTAACTGAATAGGGATATTCAATACCCAGTGATCAAAGTAATTCTGAGAAATACATTAGTAAGTAATCAATATTTCTTATATGCATATATATATATATATATATATATATATATATATATATATATATATGTATATATATGTTTATATATATATATACATATATATATATATATATATATATATATATATATATATATATATATATATATATATATATATATATATATATATATATATATATTCTTTGTAAGTAGAAAGATTTTTCCAACAATTTGTAAATCTATTGATTGGACAATTTGGAAAACAACTAAATTTTAAACTTTTCATGTATTTTTTATTTCCGATTTTGCATTTCACGATAGTGTTTTAGCATTGCTAGATTGCATATTGATAATTTTTAGAGATATTTGAGAAGAAGAATTTGAAGTATATAAGTGAGAACTGAATAATGTTGCCGAAATGTGATGTCATCAAACGATTCCCTATACCAACATTGAAGCAAATATATATTTTCAAACCATTCAAATTCGACCTGATGATGTTACTGTTTGCAAAATACAGAATCAAAAATGAAAAAAAATGAATGAAAAGTTTATAGTTCAGTTGTTTTTCTAAATTGTCAAAATAATAAATTATATATATATGTATATGAATGGCTTGGCTTTGCTTACAGAGATTGTTTGGAGAGATTGCCACAACAATAAGACCATAAATGGCAGGGCCTATGAGTGGATTTTCTCTCAAGCCTGAGTAATTGATTTTTAAGGTTGAGGCCAGCTTTTATATATATATATATATATATATATATATATATATATATATATATATGTGTGTGTGTGTGTGTGTGTGTGTGTGTGTGTGTGTGTGTGTGTGTTATATACTGAGCTTAGTTTTGACTCAAAGCCCCAATTAGAGAGCAACCAGTGAAAATCAAACTCACTACACAATGGTGATTATCTTTGAGACTACTGTGCTAATCATTACTGCATGATAAGATGCCATTGGGCTTCATATCAATCAGTGTAGCCAGTGCGAAATACATAACACACATATCAAGATAGGTATAGACATTAGAAAAGACTGAGATACAGGTCTGGTTAGTCACTCAATAGAAACTGTCAGGTGACCCATGTCTCTTGGCAGCATGGGTGTGATGAAGTAAAAAAAATTGGAAAAGGGGGTTAACATTGAATTAATTACTTCTCCTACCTTTTGTTACCATGAGCACTAAAAAAAGTCAGAATTTTAAAAAAAATTGTGTGAATGCCACCAGACATAAGCTAGTGATCAATTTAGCATGAACTTAGATTGTAAATTGGACCTTCCACCACTATAAAAAGGTGGGGGGGTTCTAAATTCAAAAAATATTTTTTCTAGACATAATAAAGAGTAAATATCTAAATTTTCATTCCTTTAGCTCCATTGGTGCAGCCAGTACACGTGACAAATAGATAGATAGATAAATAGCCAACCTGCTAGTATCACTTGAAAACTGAAGAAATCTTTGTTGACTATGTTGACAATTTTGGTTGTACAGCCAGTATATGACAAATAGATAAATAGATAGATAGATAAATAGCCAGTCAGCCAGTATCACTAAAAAACTGAAGAAACCTTTGTTGACTATGTTGACAGTTTTTGTTGACAGTCCCTAAAAGAAAGAAAGGAAGGAAGAAAGATTGGTGAGAATTCTTTAAAAATGTAATTAACCAGAAAAACAAGCAGAAGCTTGAAGTATTTCAACTTAGCCTTTGGTATTTGTGTTGAGCAAGAGAAGGAAAAACAAGAGTTTAAATGTTGACCAAAGTTCCTTTACATTAACTTCATGAGGAACCCATTTTCCTAGCCTCAGAATTTTCTCAAGGCTTTTGAATGAAATACTACAATTGATTGATTCATGCTTGTGCTGAAGTTTCTTTCAAAAGTTCCTCCAATTAGAAACCGTCACCCAAAATTGTCAACAAAGGTTTCTTCAATTTTCAAATTAGTCTGGCTGGCTATGCATGTTTGTATATATATATATCCCACATACCTACTGCATCATTGGAGTTAGATTCGAGTTAGATCTGAAAATCTAAACATTTCCTCTTTATTATTGTTTGAGCTAAATTTATCTCCTATTTTTCGTGCTGCAGCATTCACGTGTTTTTTCAAAATTTCGAACGTTTTTAGTGGTCACAGTCCAACTAAAGGCAGGAGAAGTAACTTATTCATTGATTACCTTTTTCAGCTGAGTGACTAATCATACCTGTTTATCAGTTTTCAATTACTGGGTTTCTCCAAAATTAGTCCCTAATTCTTGAACAGTATGTACACATGAGAAATGAATGTATAAGAAAACCTCGCGGACACTTCAAATATTTCCCTAATAATGTGGAAAAGATGGTACTAGTGACTTGAAAATTTGACTCAACCTCTCTTTCTCAATATATATATGTATAAGAGAACAATAATAAATATAAGAGAATGTGTATATGCATTAAATTAATCTTTATTAAAAAAAATGTGCTTGATACCATCATTAAAGCAGTTATAAGATTCAATTTTTCCAATGAATGAATATTTCATTGGAAGATCTTTTTTATTGAAAACAGAATGTGTGAGCTGTAATAAACCATTTGAAAAATCTTTTCTCATTTTATAAACATGATATATATGTATATATGATCTCATTTTTATGGGTGGGATCAAAGAAATTGTGATTAATATAGTTTTGAAATTCAAACAATGTTGATATAGGGGAAAATATAATGAACTCACTAAAGTGTCCAGGTGAAAGAAAAAACTCAGATGATGATGAGTCAGTGTTTTTTTTTCTTTTTTTGGGGTTTCCCATGAAAATCATATGTTCGAAGTCACATAGTAACTGAATTTATCAGCTTTTTTTGTCATACAATGGACAGTTGAAGAAAGCCTTGTTGAGAACTAATTTTTTCCAAAGTTTGTGGATGCATTTGTTTCCTTTAAATGGGTGACATACTTGAAAAATATTTGCCCCTTCAACCATGTCTAAGAGTACAAATAAAAGAGTAGAAAAAGGAAAAAAGAAGTAATTATTTTAGACAATAAACTTGTTAAAGTTAAAAGATTTAAATGTAGTGAAAGTAAAGATAACATTGGGAGAGATTTGCCTCAATGTGACAACAATATGGACAAAGCATTATCCTTTTTTCTGGAAGCGAATGTTGCTAAAACTTCAATATATTCAATATACATGTATTTCAAAGTGATTATTATTTTCTTTACAGTATCATATCCTCTGCTTTATAGGCCTAGATACAGGTTGTGCCCGATATAGGTTTGCTAGTCATGGTATTTCAAAGTTACGATAATCAAAAGAAAAAATAGCAAATCAAACTAAATAAGCAGGAGTATTCCATTTCATGCTACAAGGAAATCTTCAATGCATTTGACATGATATTTCGATTTACGATCTCCTTTTTGGGCCCTAACGCTATCATAAGTCAGGAACTATCTTTATTTCAAGTATTTGCTCAACATGGTGACATCTGAGAATTTATTAATCATGTAAAACTAGGGAAATCTTGTGTGTGTCTGTGTTTCTATATCAACAATGCACTTAATTCAGTGATGAATACCACTCATCTAGTGAATACTGTGCAGTGACAATGTATTTTTCATAAGTGCAGATACATACTATGTAGTCATGCATGTATAGATAAGATTACTTATACATACAAATGAAAAATCGTAAATTCAACTATTGATAAATTTATATATATATGGACATTATTTGAAATGATCTCCTGTTATTATATAGAGAATGTTATCATTTAGCCTAGACAATGTAAATAGAATAAACTATTAAAGAAAACGGGGCTGCTTGTCTAGGCCAAGTGATGCATTCTGTGTGTAATAATGGGAGATCATTTCAAATAAGAGTTTCAATATCATCATCATCAGTCTTTTAACGTTTGTTGTTGGACATAGACCTTCCCCAGGATTCGCCACAATTCCCTATCATGGGCATCGCGGAGCCAGTATTTCCTGAATTTGTCCAGTTCATCTCTCCATCTTGTGTTCTGTTGGCCTTGGTTTCTTACGTGATCTCTGGGGATCCATGTTGTGAGACGTGATGTCCATCGGTTAGCTGTCATTCTTGCAACATGGCCTGCCCATTGCCATTTGAGTTTTTTAATAGTTTCTATGATGTCACGAACACATGTTTTCCTCCTTATATACTGTGCTGTCTCGTGATCTCTCCATGTAAGGTTGAGCATGATTTTCTCATGCACACGTTGCATACTTCTCAGTTTGCAGGCCTGTCTCTTGTTTAGGTTCTTTGTTTCAGCTCCATAAGTGACTATCGGGAGAATGCATTGGTTGTATACTCTTCTATTTAGGATTATTGGGATCATTTGGTTCTTGAAAGTTGAGCTTACTCTGCCGCAGGCTTGCCATCCCAAAGTGATCCTTCGCTTGATTTCCTCCTAAAAAAAAGTCGGCCTACACATGAACTTCACAAAAACAAAAATCATGTGCAATAATCATGTTGAGAATAAGAACATAACTATGAAGATAGAAAAGCTTCAATATGATATAATGCAATTTATTATCATTCAGTTGGATCATATATCCATTTCTCTATAAGATTATTGTCACGTTGAAGGAAACAAATAGAGCAGATGTAGATCGAGAATAAACAAAATGAGAATTTGGAGTGAAAGTAGTTATTTGGGTATTTGCATTACCAGTAACTGATTAGCTCAACGCTACGTTGAAAGGCTACCCCATTGGTTGCAGGTTTGATTCCTGCAGCAGCCCTATTTTCTTAAATTGTTTATTCTAATCATGTTGTCTAGGCCAAATGATACATTCTCTGTATGATAATGAAGATTATTTCAAAAAAGAGTTTCAATATAGCATAACGCAATTTATAATCATTCTCTCAGATCAAATATCTATTTCTTAATAACATATGAACATGAGTATGTGCAAATACTGGCATGGAGATATTTGCACATTAGTATATATACAATGTACATTCATATATTTACAAGCATATACATTTGAATATACACATCTATATGCCTATATAAATGCATCTATTAATATTATTCATACAAATATATATGCATGTGTGCGAGTATTTAAGTAATTGTATATATTTATATCTCCATAAGATATTTTGCTTAATGGAAGTTAATTTTAGACCACTTCACTTTCAGGAAAGACCTCTAGCCACCAAAGCTTTGAACTGTGTCTGTGAGCATCTGTACTCCATCTCAAATTAGTTTTGTGCATCCATTAGCAAGACGTGTCCTAAAGAATCAGTAAAGCACTTATAAGCGTATTATTCTAAGTGTAAAAGAGGCAAACATTGAAGGTTATTATTTGGGTCAGGGAACACACAAAAATTTTTTTCAATATGAATTAATGGAAATTGCTTCTTCGCTTTATGAAATTTTGGCTTGCATAAGGTTTTGTAGGGATGCTAAACTTTTGGATTGTGTGGGAACTGTCTATAAATTCACCATACACATACACATATGATACACATATACTTATACAAATACATGGGTGAGTGTTTGTATGCGTGTTTGTGTTTATGAGTATGTGTGTGTGTGTGTGTGTGTGCGTAAACGGGCAAGTAGTCTCCACTAGAAATATTACGTTCTTTTGATGCTTGATAATAATGTTTTGATTCTTACTGAACTTTGCCATCAGCAAAAATTCAAAAATGTTTGTTTGATACAACTCACCCCATTGGATTGCATATTTATAATTCCTATCTCTTTGCTTCCTCTAACCTCCTCCCCCCACAAATCACATTGATCTTAATAAAATATCACTGGTAGGTAAGATAGGGGGATTTAATGGAGTGGCGATTACTGATGCTGTGGAGCCACGGGGAGAGCTAGGAGTAGGGGCTGTTGTGATAAAGAGAAAGAGCTTAGGTACACAATGGTATTGATCCATCCAGCTGAGAAATGGAGCCAAAAAAAATGGAATCCCTTCAGTTCAACTGCAGTCAGTATCAAAAAGTCAGCATATTATTATGGAAATTCCTTAATCATCATCATCAACATCTTTACTTTATTATTTAAGTGCTCCATTGAACTATTATCAGTTGTAAGTGCTTATTGTAAGCTGGGAAAATCGCATTCTAAGTTATATAAACAACCTTTATAAAATCTTGGTTGCATCTAGAGACCACTTTGAAATGATATGATTTTAATGCAAACAACAGAAAAAAAGAGTCCAGATGATTCGGCTTGACATTTGCTCAGCTTAAACTGACATGTATACATATATGTATGCATATATATATGTGCATGTTTGATTAAATATGACAAGATGAGGAATGTTTTGTTCTTTTTAAAAAAGTGCAAATAGTGGTAAAACAATTTCAGATACTGACGCTAATGATGCACAGTTTTGTAGAGAAACACTTGAAGTTTATTAATGCAGTTTTGTACACAAAAAGGTGTGTCCTGTAGCACTGACACAAGATTAAGATTGTTAAAACAAAATAAAAAACTTGATTAAAATGTGAAAAAATATTGATTTCTAAAAAAAAAAATGTTTTCAGATGTCTAGTGGAGTACTCATATGAATTTGCATGATTTGGGGGGGGGGGGCCAAATAATGTGTCCAGTAGCATTGATACAACATTTAAAAAAGTTTAAATCCCATTAGGCAAATAGAAAATACATACATCAAGTAACTGTAAGTTGCAGTAATTAACTTTGAATGTTTCTCTACAAAATTGTGCATCAATTATGTCAATATTGAACAACAGTAGCCATCAAAGATAGTCAGAGTTCAATCCTCTTTTATATGTGCATGTATTAAAAACTTGAAAATTGGTATCAGTGACTCCACTAGTCCCCTTCAAATTAAAAAAAAATGTCTTTTCACCTTTTGGGGGCCTTAATCTGTGGATTTATTAATAACATCTAGATATTTCTAGATATTTTAAAAATCTTTTTAAATGTTTTCCAGTGAAAAACACCTGTGATGTCATAAATGGATATTATTCTGATCATATTTATTCTTTGATGGAATTTTTTTACCTGATTTCAAATTTTAATGCTAAGGTTGTACAATTATTGACCATGATGGTGAGTCTTAAATGGTTTTGCTTTGAGAAATTTTTGAAACTCTCAATTTTTTTGCATACTCTATGTATATATATAATTTAATGGACTCTGTTTAGACTGACATACATATTTACATATATCTATACACATATATATATATACATGTATGATAAAGAATGGCAATAAATTTTTTTTTTTTAATGGTTTAGTCAACTTTTTTTGTTTATGTACAACTGAATGTGTCTCTGGATCTTTCAGATGTATAACTGGCAATTATTAAGACTTGGTTGTTGAGTGTTTTCTGAATTTGGACACAGTTTAATTTGGCATTTGCCATTGGTGCATTGTGTATATGTGCTTATATAAATATGAACTATTTTAGCAACACATGATTGTATATATTATATGTATATATACATGTGTTATATGTATATAAGATGCAGATAATTCATCTAAGTATAATTTTTTGATAAAATCAAGTATAAACTTTGGAGATGACTTTATTTTCCAACTATAACAAGAACAAAAAGAGCATCCTCACCAGAATGAAGAGTGGAAACCAATATGTGAAATCCAAATTCCCTACAGTGATTTGAACTCATGATCAACTTATTGGTAGGAGGCTCTCGGTGATTGAGCTAAATTGATATCATAGGTATTAATGTGAATTTATCATACAGATATGCACAGGCTCACTTCTGTCTAATGAATACATTCATACAAAAATATATATATCTATATAATTTTTTTATTTACTATATATATAATACAAAACTTGCAGCAGCCATTTTCACTCAAAATAGAAGTTGGAGTAGAGTTTGAGCCTGCAGAAGTCAATCTTGTTTTCTGTATAAATATGTAATAAAACCTACAAACATGTGTCTGTAAGTGTACAAATATATGAGAGAAAAATGAATATAGATCTGGCAGTATGATGTAAAGAAAGTTGACAATTTGGAAAAGAAAAGACTTGAGGCTGATTAGTACATCTCAAATTCTTTGAGAAACACTAATCAGCCTCAAGTCTTTTCTTTTCCAAATTGTCGACTTTCTTTACAACACACGCACACACACACACACACACACACACATATATATATTTATATATATATATATATATATATACATGTATATATATATATATATATATATATATATAAATATATATATATATATATACATATATATATATATATATATATATATATATATATATATATATATATATATATATATATAGAGAGAGAGAGAGAGAGAGAGAGAGAGAGAGAGAGAGGAGATTGGGTAAAGAAAGAGTGAGACAGTACAATATATTCATATGCACTCACACATTCACACATGTACATATAATATTAGCTTGTCATCATCTGGAAAAGTTTGTGTTCAAATCTAAAAAAAGTAAAGAAAATAGATTAGTTTTGGATACCATGATATTTTAACTGAATATACATTGTATGTGAATATATTATACTAAGGCCAGCATTGTTTCTGATTGTGTCCCTACCTACTGCAAATTTTCTAAAGATTTGAAAAATTTTTAAAGATCATTTTTTAGATTTTTCAGGTTTCCTCAGATACATTGTGCCCCCAAAGCTCACGTATCTCCCACAGTAACGGGGGTCCATGGGTCCAATGCACTGCCTCTGATTATACATGCATACTCATATATACCCGGGCATACATATATGTATATAGATAAATATACATATATATAAATACATACATACATTTATATACCCATACATGAATACTGACTTGAGAAACTGGATATGATTCAGTGATTAATAGTTTTGAGTCTAGTGACCTTTTATAGAATACTCAATATCTTGGTGTTAAAACACATGCGTGATTTCCTGTCATTCTAATCTTTAACCACCAAGCTCTTCCCAAAGGCCAGTGAATACATGCCAGTTGGCCTACAGCAAAAGAAATCACTGAGAGTAAATAACAAGTGGCACTTTTAGGACATCAGTTTATTGAGTAGCCCAGCAGTTTTAAGTTTTCATTTAATATGCAATAGACAGATTATTCCAATGCTGGGTTTTATTTGCTTATTTACTTGAGCTGCACAAATTTCTTATTTCTCTTTTCTCTTTTTTGCACTTTGCTGGATTTGGGGATTTTCCTTTTTGTACTTGCAGCTTTTCAGACTTTTCCCCACCTATATGAAAGATTCTATAACCTTATTAGAAACCATGAACTGTCACCAAACTGTCAACATAGGTTTTGTTGGTTTTTAAGTTGATCTTGCTGGCTGGCTATCTATGTATGTACGTGTCATGCATACAAACCATACCAGAGGGAAAAAATATAAACATTCACTCCATTTAGTGTTTAGAAAAAACGCCGTCTGTGTTTTTTGAAAATTCTTTCCTGTAATAAGTTTTGGATTGGGGGCTCAATTAACAATAAAATTTTAGGCTAAATTGAACTCCTAGTTTGTGTTCAGCAGCATTCATCCTTGTTTTCTTGAAAATTCAGACTTCTATTTAGTGATTGCTGCCCGACAAAAGTGAGAGAAATTACTTATTCATTGATCCCTCCTTTTTCAAATTTTTCAATTGATCACCTCCAACGTGGCATGCTGCCAAAAGACATTGGTTGCATAATGGTTTCAATTTAATAACTAACCAGACCTGTCATATATTCCTGTTATTGTTTTTTTTTTAGGTGGGGAGAGAGAGGCTAGATATAATTTTGAATTCAAAGTTGAGATAAAAATTAAATCTTATTTACTTGCTTGCCTTATTAAATGTAAACATTTTTTCAAAAGAAGGTGTTTCACCTGATCAGAAGCTTAAAATCTTTGAAGTGCACTCGTGCATATGCAGTTACAAGCACTTGAGTGAAATATTGGTTGAAATTTACATCTGTAGTTATGACTATGAGTATTTGCATATCCATCTAAATAATATCAATATATACGTACACACATCAACATGTATATATGTCAATGTGCCCAGGGACTAAAATACTTGTGTAAATAAATGCATTATAGACACACAGTAATACAAATGTACACTATATACCCAATTTGATCTAAAACAAATCTGAACTCAATAGTACATAGTTCTAGCCCTAGACAGTGACTGGGTATATGAGCAGGGCCGGGGATTATTATAACCCCCGCCAATTCAGGTAAAGTTGTAAAATCTTTGGCAACTCAGTGTAACTTGGCCAAATCAGTGTCAAACTTCAGTTAGTCAAGCCCTTTGCCTCTCTTTATGAAAGAGTTCCCATATACCTATATCCAAGTATTGAGACATTCTAAACATTAATACAAGTGTAATAGAGCTATAAACACTCATGTGTGCATGTAAGTGTATATGTGTGTGCATATGTGTGTTTGCATATGCATATATACATTATTGAATGTTATATTAATATTAAAAACAGGTACAATGCAGCAATCAACATTCATGTATGTATTTATGTGTGTTATTATATTCATTACCAATATCTTTACAATACAGCTACGGACTCTCAAATGTGTGTGTGTACGCACACTTTACTGGATATTAAAAACTAATTTTTTCATGTCACTTCTGATACATTCAATTTTATGGAGCTTTTAATGTAGTTAGTGAAGTGGCTCTTCAAAATTCCATAAAAATCTTATGCTTTTATTAGAATTTGTTGATAATAATCCTATTTTTTTGCCTCTTACATTTACCATTTGAATGTTTAAATGGTGAAACTTAATCAGAACCCACAAATGATGAATTGATGTGTGAAAAAAAATGTCCGCATTAATGACAGAAAAAAGAATTTGATAAAAATAATGAGCTCACACAATCTATTGATGAAGCACTGGCTGATTATTCAGTTTTTCTAAATGTATGCATTTCACAATGAGTGAAGTAGTTCTGTACAGTGACATTATCTTATGGCTTTAAATAATTTTTACATGTATATATACATATGTATATAAATACATATATATATATATATATATACACACATATATATATATATATATATATATATATATATGCATACATATATATAAATATATATATATATATATATATATACTATTGTGTTATCCACAGACAGCTGTTTCGTTGCATTACAACTCTTCATTGTGGCTATAGACTTTCCATTATTCCATCCAGTACCACGAGGCAGGACTAAAACCTTTGCTTCAGATGCGTAAGCTGATATCCTACCTCTGAGCTCTGGAACTGGACGGTCAGTACGGCTGAATTTAAGCGTTATATTTGTTTACGCATGAATTCCATGCATAATTATGAATGTATCAATAGCCATTATTAGTATGTCTATAATATGATAAGCATGTCTTATATTTTGTATCATGTTTTGATTTATGGATAGATTCTAAGTTTACAATATGATTCAGCTAGATTTGTTGATATTAATAAAACTAAGTTTATTTTCTCTGTAAGCATTCTTATTACTCTTCGTATTGTATTACATATTAAAATCTCCCAACAGAATCAAAACATATAAGAAACCGTCAACCAAAACTGTCAAAATTGGTTTCTTCAGCTTTCAAGTCAGTCTGGTTGGCTAGCAGGCTATGTATCTAAAACGTTTTTTAATTTTTGACTAAGCCCAAATTCATCCTTTAGTTTATATTGGGCAGTGTTCATGCTTATTTTTTTTAAAAATCTAGACTTTATTTTAGTGATCACTGTCCAACAAAAGACGAGGGAAGTAACTTATCCTTTGATCATCCCCTTTTTCCAATTTTTTTTTTATTGATCAGCCCCAATATGGTATGCTGCCAAAAGATATCTATCACATAATTGTATTTACTGAGCAACTAACCAAACCTGTTATTTTTAATTTTAAGTGATTTTTTTGGACTCTGAGAATAAAAGAAAATGGGATGTCTTTTTCTAATATCTAAGAAAACAATTGTCTGTAATGTATGTCACCAAAACGTGACTATTTGTCAATTTAAATATCATTCAAAGCATGGATCTTCCACTCCTCCCCATTTATGCGTAAATAGCAAGCAGTTGGAGCCCTTCAGTCATGTAAAGGTAATTCAACAAAGAGAAGATTACCCTGGAAGAAATACCGCAGGAATTCCAAGTAAAGGAAAAGGAATGGCAACTGTATCCCTGTAAAAAAAAAAGAAAGATCTGCGACTGAAACTGCAGATGTAGCTCTATTCTCCTCAGGGAGCCTACAGCAATTAATAATGAATAAATGAATGTTAAGATAATTGATTTAGATGGTTTTTCTATTGTGTTACCAAAAACTTCATTTTGTTAGAAACCGTCACCCAAAACTGACAACAGAGTTTTAAAGTTGATCTGGTTTGCCAGATATGTATATATGTATGTATGTACGTCTCATGCATTTTATGCTAGAACAGTTTTTTAGTTTGTATCCGGTAGTATTCATGCTTGCTATTTATTTTTGTGTAATTCAGACTTTTTTAGTGTTCACTGCTCAACAAAGTAACTTATTCATTGATCATCCCTTTTTTGAATTTTCTAATTGATCGCCCCGACACGGTATGCTGCCAAAAGACATTGGTTGCATAACGGTTTCTATTGAGTGACTAACCTGACCTGTTTATTTAATAAAGATAAAAGACTTTTTCTTTTATTATTAACATTAACTTTATTGAACAATGTATTTACTTCTTTGTTCCATTATCTTCTGCTATCTTTCAGGGAAATTCATAATTCAGTATATCTATAACTTTTTATCTCAGTAAGTAAAGAACTGCTGTGGGTGTTTTTTTGTGGTCTCTCAGGGAATTTACAATGTTTTCATTTACTGAATTCTATAAAACCGCAATGAACAACAATCCAAAGATGCAGTATCTGGTGAATATGGTGGATGAATGATAATCCCCAGCCAAAGTGCAATCATTTTTGTCAGGTCACCAAAGAAATATCAGATCTAGCATTATCCTGATGGAACATGCCTTTCCTGTTTTCTAACCCCTTGATGAACACTTTTCACCAGTTGCTCTCTTCAATTGGTCTCTGTATGTTTAAAACTTTGTTTATATATACATAAATATATATATATGTATATATATATATATACATATATATATATATATATATATATATATATATATATAGTAGAATGTGGATTCGCTACACAAACTAGCTCATGTTTCTACCCTCTTCGGGCCTTACCAGGCCTGATGAGGCCCGAAGAGGGCAGAAACATGAGCTAGTTTGTATAGCCAATCCACATTCTGCTATTTATTTCCAACTCTACTCTAAAACAACTCAACTTCATGTGTAAAATGTTGCATGTATCGAGCACTCTATGAAATAAATCCATTACATTTCAGAAGTGGCTTTACATTATTGATATATAATCATATTATGTTACACTGCTCGACTGATCTGTACCACATATGCTGTGTGGATATATATAAATATATATATATATATATATATATATATATATATATGTAAGTGGATAAAAGAGGACCACTGAAATCAGAATTGCGGAGGACCATTGAAAGAGAAACCATGAATAAGGTGGGTCATTACTAGAGAAAATATAAATCATATCTAAAAAAACAATTTAAATCTATGGACACATGCTCGTGAATGCTGATGATGTCATTTTATGTCTATCATGAGAATTGATTAAAAAAAGAATGAATGGTTGATTTCTAAAAATCCTTTTTCGTAACTCACAATCTTTGGGATTCAAGAAGCGCTCCATTGTGTCCACTGATTTCATAGGAAATTCAGAAGTATATAAAGGTGCCAGTTTAGTTGACACAAATTGCTAAAAATAGAAATTGTTAAATTTTTTGCTTTCATTAAGCTGGGAAATTAGCTGCCCATTCACTAAGTGGGATTGATCCCTGTTGGCCACATTTTCCTTATCTAAAGCACAAATATATCATAAGCAGTGGCTGCGTAGGATGTATTCCTGAAATCTCTCCCTGTCTCTCCAAACTCATCCTCACGTTTAAACACCTTTAGACAGAGAAATACATTTTTTGTTTTCAAAGGAGAGACATTTATAGGGAATATTTATATTGATCAAGATTGTTCTCTTATTTTCAGGATTGTTGATAGTTGTATTATTATATGCAAATTAGCACTAGTGGTTATTCATGGATTAGTTTACTAGTATCACAGACCATTGAGAGTGAGTTGAGTGCACTTGAAATGCAGCTACATGACTCAATTGGTGTATTAATACATTGGTTCTCAAACTTCATTGTATGAAAGCACACTAAAAATTTATTTGACTCTTTACTCCATTGAAATATGAATAGACATTGGTATTGGTATACCATAATTAGGGTATTGACTTTGTATTTATATATATATATATACATATATATATATATATATATATATATACATATACATATATATATATATATATATATATATATATATATATATATATATATATATATATATAAATATATATATATATATAAATATATGTGGAAATAATCTGTAAATTACATTACTGTATTGGAAAATACAATGAAATGAATTAGACGAAAATATTTCAGTAGTCAATGAACGAAACTTTTATATCAGCATACTGATATAGGTAATAATTTGAGAACCACTGGCTTAGTCCAACCAATATCTCTTACATAATTTTTCTTATGAACACACACGCCCAGAGCAAGGCTCAAAATACTAAAAGCTGGAGTACTCTTAAAACTAGTTATTTTATCATGATCAAGAATATCCATTCTTCGCTCCATACAAATTCCGGAGATGGAGTAATGTTATTGAACTTGCCTCTCATGCATTCAAACAGGCGCCTGCATGCACAATGTACAAATTTAAGACCTTGCAATAATGTTCAGCATAGCTCAAATTACACGAGTTCAGAGCCCACTTATTATTCGTCTTCAGTTAATGACGGCTACATCAGGGAGTAAAATCCCCGACTCCTACCCGGGCAGAAATGATAACCCTGTAAATATGAACAAAGACTTTCCTGAGGCAAGATGGCTGCCATCATTCGCGGCAACTCATCTGCTATGATTAACAATTTAATTAATTTAGCTTGAATAATGTCTTAATCAGCCATTTCTATTCTGTGCCGCGGGTTCTAAATTTATTCACTCACTCTTGATTAGATTTATTAAAATAACGAGGTGAAGGAGCATTATGGCCGCCAATGTTGTTGGTTATAGGAGGCTGCTTAAGAGGAAATGAAAATCATATGCTGCTTGAATCAGTTTGGTCAGACGGAGGTGGTCGTCATCCAATGGGGTAAGATTTAATATATGCTTCTTCAAGACACAAATGAAGGCAATAAAATCAGAAACAATATTATTTTTTCATCAAGATACACGAGTATCTCTGTGATAAAGGAAATATTACCAATCGATTTACTGCTGGAATATGCCTTAAAAATTGAATCTAAAATTATGACCCCTAAAATTTTATAGCATTAAGCTGTCACCAATGGTGATGTATATTTTAAATCACTTGTCAATTTTTGTAGCTACTATTAATTCTTTTTCACTATCATTTATGAAGATGGATTGAAGTTATATTAGAATTATGAAAATCTATTATAAACCCGTCACACCGTATGTTAACTGCCGCTAAAAAAATAAATAAATATAACCAATGCATCCTCCCAATAGTCACTTATGGAGTTGAAACATGGAACCTAACCAAGAGACAGATCTGCAAATTGAAAACCATGCAATGTGCAAAGGAAAGAATTATGCTGGGCCTCACATGGAGAGACCACAAGCCAGCACAATACATCCGGGAAAAGACAAGAGTTAGGGACATCATAGAATCCATTAAAAATCTCAAATGGCAATAAGCTGGCCATGTTGCAAGAATGGCAGACAATCAATGAACATCACAACTCACAACATGGATTCCCCGAGACCACATTCGCAATCGAGGCCGGCAAAATGTTAGATGGAGAGACGAGCTAGACAAATTCAGAAAGTACTGGCTCCGCGACGCCCATGATAGAGAAGTGTGGCTAATCCTGGAGGTCTATGTCCTACAATGGACGTTGAAAGACTGATGATGATGATGAAAAGAAGAGGGTTAATAGCTTGAATGGGGGCCATAGGCGTATGAGAACTCTTTCCATGGGGCTTTATTTGCCCGAATTACACTAATTTGTCCGAAATTTTACACGTTTTGCCTGATTGGGGGGAAGGGGTCATTTGACCTGTGCCCCATGGCTCGTATGTAGAGACACTCGACTGGTGGGGTTGTAGATCTCTTGTTCTTTCATTATGAAAGAAAGGATCAAGCAATGATGTTTTCTGGAACTATAATTCAGAGTATTTCCTCACTAAATCGATCCCCAAAATCTTACTTTGTAGCTTCCTTGTGAGGAACACGTCACTATCTTACTATTGATACCACAAATCACGTTTATCTATTGGCTGTAACGAGCAACCCCTTTCTCTGAACCGCAGACGTTGTTCATTTCCATTCGCGGATCCATCATTGGTTCTTTTAAGCTTATCTTAGAACTGCACAAGTCCAAGTTCCTGGTGTCCCGGGTAAGCTGATCTTAAGCATCCTTTGAAGCATAATATTATCAAGTTTCGTTTATGTATTTATGTTTTAAAGTGGGAAAATGAAATGTTTACTACAATAACCAGTAACAAGAAAACAGTTCTGATTCAACATCAGAGTTTTAGATCACTATTTGATGAATATAACAGATTTAATTTATTCGTTTTCCCCCAATTTTACCATTTGTATTTAGGAAGTCCTTCTGTCTTAGAGATATTACATGTACCTCAAGTGCTTGGCCCTGTGGCGTAGCTAGAAGGGGTAAAGGAAGCAGCCGATTCCCTTGAGTGCATTCTGCAACAGTGACGCCTTTCCATCAATTATTTTTAAGATAAAAAGAATTAGTTGAATTAAGCAATAGATTACTTTCCGAAAATGAAGACTTTACGAAGGAGGCTGCTGTAGTTGCTTCACACATTTTCACAGTTTTCATTTCACATTTAAAATGTAAAATGATTAAATGACTCACCTTTCGATTCAACTTTGATGATAAGTATATCCCTTTAAATGCAAAAAAAAAAAAAAATGTAGAATGAATCACAAGTTATTTAATGCATGACCTGGCGCTTTTTTTATGTACTCGCTCCTCCGAACTTTAGAACTTGGCTACGCCCCTGACTTGGCTTCCAGGGCGACTGCACGCATTGCTGATACCTTATGCCAGTCTTGGAGAAGCGTGGAGCTCTCAATCCTCAACCTTTATTTTCAAAAATCAATCACTCTTTCATATTACTGGATACTATAAAAAAGAAAAGACGAATAGAAATTGAATGGTGACGTTTCCCTGGTATCATTTTGAAGAAAAATTCAATCACCGACACCCACACGAAATGTTTAAACCAACTTATTAATCTCTAGAGATTAAGGAAGTTGTTGGTAATCAAACTTACATGACCAGCGCGAGGGTTTCATGCAAGATTTTAAATTTGGACCCCAGTTGTATTCTAACGTGTATTTTGTTTTAGTTTGGAATGCTTCCCTTTGTGCCTTAGTCGAACACCGAATAGATTGGCCGCCCTTATTTTCCCTAACAGTACTCAATAGTTGGCAGAAGGTCACTGAGAGGTGCCAAGCCTCTTGCCACGTTTGGATTTAGTTATCTGCAGTATAAAAACAAAACAAAAAAACAGAATTGGTACGATCGAATCGAGATTAGTAACAGGACAGTTACGCGTGGTTGTTGGGAGGATAAGCCATTCACCACAGAATACTAGCACTTGCCTACGAAGAAATGCTATATTATCGCAGATTTCTCAAGTCGAATGTGGCCATCTGTGAGGATAGCAGCGATCATTAAAAAAAACCTCTACGGTAATGATTGAAAATATCCCGAGCAACGAATCCCCATATAACTGGCGGGAATGATAGAAATAATCGGTGGACACCACATCACAAAAGCTTGGTTGGTAGCTTGCAAAAGTTACTTTCCATCTCATCTCCCAAGAGCTGCAATGTGAAAGTAACCCTGACCTTCATCTGAAACCATTCCGTATATCGTTGATTCAATTATATCACACGTTCTTTCGATATCTAATAGTTGAAAAGGGTCTCAAATTGTTCAATATTGACACTATGCCTGGAAACAGAAAGAAATTTACGATAGAAAACACACTGAGAAGGCAAATTCTTTCAACGATAGCATCAACTCAACACTGATTGCCATCTTTCTGGTGTTGGTTATCAAATAGTTCAAAAGGTATTTGCAAAGACTTCTACATTTATGTTCTTAGTAGAGCGTGTTCTCTAAATTCCTTTAGTTATACACGTATGAAGATCAGTGTTACTTTTTGTTGCTTTTTCACTGCAACACTTGGGTCGCTTATACATTCTACGACCGTTTGGTAAGCTGCATGCATTGTGAATTTGAGAGAGCTCCTATGACATGGATGACACATCGTCGATTTGGCTTCAGGAATTCATGGACAACTTGAATTAGAATTTAGTCATATTGATAAATTCCTACTTGTCCTATTTTCTCCACGCAATATTCCTATCCATGCACATCATTTAATCGTCATAGAATGTGGAAACGACCTGATCGTAGCGATAAAAGGCAACAAAAATAAGATGAAAGTAGACAAAAATGTATCATCCCAATGCTTCGATAGAAATTTGGGTCACTTCCACTGACATTATTTTTCAAAAGACGTTAAATGAGAAAAAAATTTTTCTTGGAAAATTCGGAATTTGTTTTATGCCGAATCATTTCTCCAATGATTATATATTAGAAACCATCAACCAGAACTAGTTTTTAAGTGAATCTGGCTGGTTATCGACCTATTCACGGAGTTGGAGGAATGAACATATAAACATTTACTTATGTCTACAAAAAGTTCGTTTTTAATCCCCTCCCCCATTTGTTTTTAGTGGATGTCAATTTACAAAGTCAACTGAGACTGTTTTTAAAAAATCGATTTTTAGTAATCACAGCCCAACAAAAGGTGGAAGAAGTAATTTATTCATTGATCCCCTTATCTAAATTTTCTCATTGATCATTCACAATACGGCATGCTGCCTCGTGACAGCCTCCATTGAGTAACTAACCA
>OY735214.1:24585522-24688022 GCA_963457665.1 Thysanoteuthis rhombus | reverse complement strand
GCACATTATTTTCCATATTATATATTGCATGTCAAACCAAGGAAGGAAAGACTTCTTTAAGCATGAAAACCAGCCAAGACTGGTGAGATGAGATCTGACTATGAAGCAGATCTACCTACAGTACTTGATTCTTTAGCAGAACAACCAAAGTCAATCTCACAAGTGACTGCATCAGATTGGATGGTGCAATCATTGTTCAAATGTTGTCATTAGGAATCTTACAGGCTTTTGATGATTAAAATCAAGACTGTATTCCCATCATGTATCCAACATCACCTTATTCATGTGTGCAGACTTGATATTATATGAGATGTTTACATCCAGAGCTACAAGAGAGAAGGGAAAGGGAGTAAGGAGGAGAATTGATCTTTCATCAAATTTGCCAACTAACTGGCAGGACTGTCTTTGTTTCAGTGCGAACAAAACAGGACTATTTCACATACTAGCAGAAGAGATTACATACACTGATTTTAAAGAGGCCTTGAGCACTTTTGATCAAATACTTTCACCAACAAGGAGAAATGACAAAAATCTCATTGAACCTTGTTATAAGTAAGTAGACAGAAGATAGTAAAGCATCTTTTGGATGTTGTACATGAAGAACATAAATATCTTATAGTAAGTCATCAGATAAAGATTTGGTTGTGCTCTTTGTGTCAAACCAGCATAATATTTGAGCAAATGAAATATGGATATTATTTGATACAGGGAAGCATCATTGAGACAGAACATCACATGAAATTGCTGCTGGATTGGGTCTATTGCAAAGTCAAGCATTAGCAATGTTTCATTCATTTACTGTGAGTGACACCATCTCCTCCTTTGCAGGGATAGGTAAATGCAGATTATGACATACATAGACTGATGTCACTTATCCTTGACAACATATTCAAGAAATATTTTGCTCTTATGTACAATAGGACATGTGGATTGTCCAAGATGAAAAAGGTAAGAAAATCCAGTGGAAAATATTCCACAAACATAAACAGCTCTTCAGCAGCTTGTGCTTAGAGCAGTCTACCAAGGAAGATGCTTTGGGGGGAGATCTGCAAAAGGACCCTGGACTGGGACTGGTCTGAAAACAATGGCTCATGGAAACCAAAGTGGACAACTATCGGATAGGCTCGAGATATATGATACTTTGCAACAGTAAAAAACATGCAAGGGTGTGTGTAACAAGGCCACCCCCTGTGCATGTTGTAATGGCAGGTGTTTCCAAGACTAATTAAAGCAGTTATGTCAATTGCCTTTTCGGTTATAATGTTTAGCCTTGTTCCATAAACATCAGTTCTGGTTCTGTGAACAACAATATAATACTTACAGCTCATGTTAGTTTTGATAAAGATGATTAATGATATGAGTTTTATTATTTTTATTGCAAAATTTCAATTTTACTTATTTTGTTTCTCTTTTGCTTTTTGAAATTCAGATGAATATTTTATCTATTTTTCTTTTAGAGACCAAAATGTTAATTCTAAGATGTATAGTTAGAGAAATATAGGCATTTATATGAATTGGGTGGCCATTTTGAAAAACTTTCAGTAGCAACCATCAGGGAGCATTGCTGTCTCAAAATAATGGATAGGATAACTACCAGTATGTACCAAGTTCCATGCTTTTAATCCAAAGTGCACAATTCAGCCTGAAATCCTTCCTTAACCAACCACTATCAAGTGAAAAATAGCAAATCTTTTTTAGATATGCCTTTAGACAGATTTTAAATCTAGTTTTCTTTTTTTTGGTGTTTGCTTGTTTAGTTTCATAAATAAAATACATAGAAAGACTCTGGCAAATAAAGAGGGTTTATAGAATTTATTTGTATCAAATTGTTTCAAATTTGGTACAGAATATTAGAAAATTAAAGAATTTGTATCAACAGAACAGAATAGAAAGTTAAGAATAAAAAGAAAACATTTAAATTATCAATATATCTTTTATACTAATGCATGATATCAGCATTATTATCTTGTTCTCAATTTATAACTTGAGTTCGATAAAGTGTAACACAAGGCCATGAAATCAAATTCATTATCAACACATTTTCAGACTACCATACTTACCAGTACAGTGAAATCAGTATGTTTAAATTCATTATATATGTGTGTGTATATATATATATATATATGTATATATGTATATATATATATATATATATATATATATATATATATATATATATATTGATAGTTGAGTAAATACTTTATGAATGAGTATTTATATGGATGAATGCAAAAGCTTACATTAATCATATGTGTGTATGAGTGTGTGTGTGTGTGTGTGTGAATTCTTGTGAACATGCACGTGAACACATACACACATGCACACGCACACACATACAGGTATACACCCAATCACACATCCACCCTCTTGTCCAGTCAGGAATAGCGTCAGGAAAAAGAGTTCTAGAGTTACAGATGAAATGAGAAATGTAAACTGAGATTTGTCCCTCGACTTCTATTTGCCCGTGTCCAGATTGACCACACGCTTTCCTGGTCTTGACTAACTGCCCACCAGAAGCAAACACCACTTGACCCAACCCAGCCACCGTGTTCACTGCTTAGTTCATCCTCTCATTCGTGGTCATTTCGTTCTTAACGTCGTCGTCGTCGGTGCTCTCCCCTTCCTGGTAAGTAAATCATGTTTGTTCAATTGGCGAAGCGTTGTCGGTTTGACAAACGAAATTTCCAGCAGGAATGCAGAGTCCTTGACCGATCACCGTGGAAGGAGGACAAGACACATCGGATGTTGGACCATCTCGATAGATTGGAAACATACAAGTTTAATCGGAAAAGACTTTACGCACTTCGTTTGACTTGCCAATTCTTCCTGAAAACAGATTCGCCGATAGTATTAGGGATGGTTTTCTTTGTCTTCGTTGTTTCAGTCTTGTAGCCCTTTTCTTGCTTCCGGGTCTCGGGAAACAGGAAGCGGAAATAGAGCAATGTCATTGTCAGATGAGAGAGGCTAACAGCAAACTCTGTGAAAACTATTTGTTCTTATATTATTGTCGCTTGGCTATAGAAAAGTATTGACCATTACTACAGAAATGAGTTCGATCCTCACTAGGTGTTAACGAAAACCATTCGTTTTTATATTATAGTAAAGATATCATTGGCACTCCGTCATTATTGACCACTAGTATAGTACCTGTCAGAAATGGTGGGAATTTTGGTTATCTACGTGTAGATAAATATTTTAGAATAATTCTATTTTTAAAATATCGCTTCAAAAAATGAAATTTTATAAATCATTATTCAACTCTTTCGAACTGCGTGTTAACTCAGCTGAAGCTTAAAAGAATTTTTTTTTTAACATGCACCACCCAGGGCACATTTTTCCATGGGCACCAGATTGTTCAGCTGGGTCAAACTAAGAACAAAAATGTCCCCATGAAAAAGCTCTTTAAAACTCCAGTAATGACGATTTGTCCGCTACATACATTAAGTCATGTAAGTCTTTCTCTCTTCCTCTCTTTAATCAACTTTAAAGAGAGGAGAAGAATAGGAATTATGTTTCCCCTGGTACACTTTGATGTAAACATACAACCGTATATACTAACCAATTTGGTCACACCGGTTTTTAGATTAATTATTACAACAGGAGTGAATTCGATCCTCTTTAGGTATTAACGGTTAGCTCAGTGGAAACTATTTGTTTTTATATCATATCACAAATTATTTGCAGCTGGTCGTAGAGAAGTATTGACCATTACTACTTCAAATGAGTTCAATCCTCACAGGATGCTATGTATTCACAATCTTGGTCAATCCTTATAACAAAGATGTTATTCTTAGTGGAAGGGTATATTATAAGCAGTACCTAGGTCAATCGGAAAGTTTTTCTCGTCGTTTTTCTATCATATGAGTGATTTTTCAAAGTAATAAATTTTGTAATAATCGCAAAACAAGCTGCACTTTTAACAAATATCCTCAGGAAAGATGGAAGGAAAATAATTTCTCATTTAAACCTGCATGTGCGCATACACACTGGCGACAATTTAAAAGTTTGTACTAAAACTGAATTTAAAAAAATACTTTCGTATGATAAAGCTTATATTAAAAGTTGTGGATAAATCGTGGTTAATTATCTGGTTACATCCAGCCAGGAAATTCATCACTAATCGCTTAAGAGTTGAAAATCTTACGTCAATTTTACATTCTACGACCGTTAAGCCAACAATACAGATTAGAAATAAAGAATAAGTTTCTAACGAGATTTGAATTTGCACTCTTGATTCATCTTCAACATTCATCTTCTGTAAAGGTCATATAGAATCCAATTAGGGTAATTAGACCCTTAATCTATTGTTGTTAATGTTCAACATGAGAAGCAGTAACTGTACTGCGAATCTTTATTTTTTTGAATCTTTCGTTTGTCCGATTTAGGATGTATTCATTGACGTTGCTTTTACTGTTTCCCGACTCAGGCTGTTCCGATCTGATGTAATTCTGACTCCAAAGAATGGATTCCTTTGTCCTGGTTGGTGCAGCACCTGTAATTTCCATTTATGTTCTCTGGTTCATGTGCTGGGTGTTAGTATGTTTTTTTTTTAAATTCAATGGATGATTTTATATGTCGGAATGATGTTAGCTCTCTGATGTCGATACTCAAAGATAGGGAGTTACAGACTTTCTGATCTTTCCGAGTAGGGAAGGTGGGTGATTTCTTGTTGTACCAGTCTGGTGACTCTTTGTACGTTTTCCAGTGCATCGTTCGCTATCTCCTTTTAAGCATATAACTGAAGAGTAGCGGGGTCGGATGATGCTCCTGTAGAAATATAGGAAGGGGTTTGGGTCCAAAGCCTTGGAGGTGTGCTTCATTACTTTCAGATTCCGATTAGCTTTGTTACCTTTACCTTGGACGTGCCCTGTGAATGATAACTTTCGATATACTGTGAATCCATGGTTTTCTTTGTCTTCTACTGCCTTCAGAGTGTGTGTTGTTTGTTTGTATTACTGGGAGGGGGTTATCTAAGCCTAAATGTATAACATTACTTATCAGCACAGAAGATCATTTGCATTTTTGAGGCAAAAGCTTGCATTTGTTCCAAATCATTCTTCAAGTTCGTTTAGGGTGACGTTGTGAACATCAGGGATTGTTATAATAGTTCAGTGTTATCCGCAAACATGGGACCCTGTTTAGTCGGAATAGCATTTTAGTCGATTTGGCTACGAAAGTTAACCAGGAGACGTCATTTAAATTTGGTCACTTACACTTACCAAGATTCTTCATTAATCAACGAAAAGAAAAGCTAGTGAAAAAAATGATCATGTTCCGTTGTAGTTTTACAAGGCGTTGGCGTGGGGAGGGATGTGGGGTGATTTTAAATCGTCCCTGGGCCCCCTAAAGTATTATGAATTATAGTTCACCCACTGCATTTCTACACACATTACGCAATAACAAATCTCACCAAATGTTGGAAGAGGGCCTCGGGAGACCAAGCCCCCAGGCTCCAAGTCTCCAACTACGTCCCTGCTTCTATAACCTTTTAAAAGTGGGACTCATTCGCTATCTTTGAGAATTAGTTGTTAATTCTTATTTGCATTGAATTTATCACCATTTTCGTATCTATCTATCTATCTATCTATCTATCTATCTATCTATCTATCTATCTATCTATCTATCTATCTATCTCATCTTACTGTCTTATACCGATCTCAAATTTGGTAAAGTAGTACGTCTCAATACTTTTCATTTAAAACATTCCCAACACTAAAACGTGCATGATCGTCGCCATTTTTATTTGATGGCATCCTGTCGCCATGAAATAACAAATGAGTGAAGAGAGGATTAAAGAGGTATCGATAGACAAGGGCTCAAGTTACTCAGTCGTCAATTGCATCTCATCTCGCGTTACTAACAGTCACTCACGGGAGAAAGCCTATCTATGTTGCTCGATCGTGTGTTAAGCGAGGAACGAGTTGGGGGATATTTGAACTGACAAAGAAAATGGAAATTCCCAGAGAATAATCAAGAATTTTTAATAGAATGATCTTCTTTTTCCCCTGTCCCTCTCTTTCGCCAGGATTTTATTAGATTGTTAATTTAAATTGCAATCAATAAAAGATACAGGTCAATCGTGATATAGGTCTCGGTGTTGAATATAATGGCATCCATTTCGTAAAAAGATCTCTGGGTTATTCGACAAGGCAGATTTTCCCCAGTACACAGAATTACTGAACGTCAATGTGGTGTATAGAGTAACGTCAGAGATATTCCCTTTCACAATTCCCTTTCTCGGGTACAGCACAATTGAAATGTCTTTTTTTTTAATTTCTAGAAAAAGAAATCTTGTATACACAAAACCCAAATAATACCAAATGAAAAAAATTAATATTTATCTTATATAAGATGTCCCCCATCTTATCGGGCAAATTTCTTTTTTAATTCATTGGTCGAATAGAAAGTTTCTTTGTTTTTTTTTTACTTCTCGTGCTAAAAAATCTAAAATGAAATTTGAAAATGGCAGATCGCATTTTATTGTTTTTGATGTTAGAAATGCGTTTCCTCTTTCACGGATTTATTTGAAATTTTTTTTCGATTTGGAACCAACCTTGCTCAAAATCCTGGATCCGTCCCTGAAACAATAGTGAAAATCTCCTTTAGGATACCTCCACGCTAATCGCATAGTTTTGTTTACTCTGTTAGCTGATAAGTGCGCATGACAATTTGTCCCAATGAAGAGATTTCCACACTCTTGGTTCATACTTGGAATTAAACTCAGGACTTTTTGAATGTGAGGCAGGCGTGCTAACCATTACGCCATCCGAGTAGACTAATTCCCTAACAGTAACAGGTGCAAAATGTATTAATTGATAGACTGTCCGAAAACAATTCAAAATTCTGACATCTGATCGCGAATCAGTAATCAGTAATTTCTAAAAAGCACTAATCCAAGTGTTTCTTGATACATAAAAAAAAGATAAGAGAAATCAGAATGGATGATTTATTCAGTTCTCAATTACTCTATTCTACAATGTTTTTTCCTAAAATCTTGAACTAAAGTATCTAGGTACGTATTATCAATGGAAATATAATTGTTATACATATTTGAATTCATAATTGTATGGAATAATACATTTTTCATTCGAAATTGAAGCTCAATTGAGAGTGGGATGCAGAATATCTATGTTAGCAGATTATACTTGGTGAAATACAGTATTGTCCTTACATTCATTGTCACTTATGACAAATATAGATGTACGTTCGTGCGATCCAGCCAAAACCAAGCAGTCAAATATTTTGATTACTTACGAATGTATGGGAGCATTCAAGAATAATTCTTAGGCAGATTTTTTTTAATTGTACGTGACAAATCAATCTGAATCAAATTAGGATTCTGTTTATCTCTCTCACCTATTTCTTCCTTCCAAATCCTTCTCGTGCACCTTAGTCAAACCCAACAAAATCTTTTCAACCATCGTTATCAATAAATACTTGTTTATTTTTCATTTTAGTTGCTTTTTGCACCATTTTTTCCTATTGATTTTAGAGAAGGATATCTGATGCTGTCAATTGCCAGTACTGATTACAGTTTTTTTTCTGACGACAGGATGAATTTATAACGATTAAATCGTATTGGAATTTTACTAATTCAATCTTGCTGATTGCTATCTTGCAAATCTTGGTGTGATTTCAATAGAAGACTGAAAAATAAGCTGGTTGAGAACGGTCTGACAAATTCAAAGCAGGACACAGTTACTGAAAAGTTTACGCACAAATTTCACCCCAGTTTAAAAAAAGAAAAAGAAAAAATCTCTTGATAAATTGCGAGACAAATCCCTTTTCGTTTTTTTATCAGGTTTCATCTCGAATTTTTTCAAAGACTTTTTTGTTTTATCACCTCGTATGGAATGAAAAAAAAAAACCAAAAAAACAACAGATATCGAAGTGAGATAAATTTAAATTTAAATGTTTTGTTGATAATTTTTGTTTTAACAAAACAAAGGTACAAAAACAAGTATGAATAACCATTTTGTGTTGTTTCTTCTTCCGAAAAAAAATTGTTAAATCCAATTTCAAACACTTTGTTAAAATGAATAAATAAACCAGGGCTGTAGATACTGGAATCGGATAAATTTAGGATGTCACATTAATAATTTTCTGTTCACTGAGTTTTTTTTATTGTAGATTATGAGAAGAAAGCTTTAATGGCTCCACTCAGTCTTTCTTCTTATATACTGGCAGATGAATACTTGACAGTTTGTAATCCTCGCATAGAGATTGTACCGTCTGAACAGAAAACTAAAATGCCATATCTTAGTAGTCCATTTGTTATAATAAATCATACAATATTAACGATCGACGCAGCTCAAGATGATTTCAGGAGTGGATCCAGGATTTTGACCCAGGGAAGAGGGTCCAAAAAGGAAAAAATATTCATACAGATAAACACGAGAAAAGGGGAGCAAACATGAAAAACAACCATACAACGATCTTTTCAACCTACTTAGTAGACTTAACGTTTTAGCACCGAAGTTGATGAAAGAGCAGGTTTACAGTGTTAATATTTTTATTTTTTTTGTACCGGAGCTGACGAGACGAACCCCCTGTCTTGCTCTCTGTGTCTCCTTATATTTATAAATTTGTTTATCTGTATGTTGTTATCATGTTTGTGTGCACGCATGACAGTGGTAAAAAGGGGCAAAGTAAGCAAGATCAACTGGCGTCACCAACAGCGACCATTAATACTGTGAAGAGAGTTAACTGGCTAGAACCGGACTAATCATTTTTTTATCAGATCAAATACTGTTAACCAGTGCTTTTCTAACTGGGGGCTGTGAGACTCTTCTTGTTGGCTGCGTAAAGATTATTGGGATTTGCAAAAATATCAAGAATATTCAAGCAACTGAATTTTTTTCTTTTCTATCTCTATACGTATATTTACTCCTATCTCTATACAAATATTTACTCTTTATTGTTAAGTAACTCAATGGCATTCAATAATTTTTTGGAAACAAATTTCGTTTCTTTTACATTTTAGTAATGTTATTTTAGATAGTATTTTTCCGTATTAAACTGTGAAAACCGTAAATGAAATTCTGCAATTTTTTAAGAGGCAAATTGTTTCTATGATCTGTTACGGTAATATTACGACTAGAGACTAATTGTATCAAGTACCATTGCTTCTATAATACTGAGTGAGGGGCCTCAAAAACATCGATCGCTACTGAGACTAATTGAGAAGCCCTGCTGTAACTACTATTGAGCTTCATTTTAATTTTTTTACTTTATTTTCAGGATTTGGTTTTGTGTTGCCAGTAAAAGCAAAAAAAAAAAAATGTACTAAAAATTTGTTTCACGAAGAAGTTGTCGTAATTTTGGTCCACAACACCTGTATTACCTTTGGATAAGTGTTAGTTGTTAAGAAATGTTTCTTGTTCCGGGGTTGCTATTTACAATGTAACGATAATGTTCAACGGGAAACTTACATTTAATCTATCGTTCGATCGTCCAAAATCATTTTGCAAAAGCAGAAATTCATTTTAACGTAATTAAAATTAAAAAAATCCCCGAAATAATTCATATCACATCGGAACTGACCTAAACACTTCGGAGACGTACGACTGACCAAAAGTAAGTCTGGGTCAGCATTACAGATACTAGTCAAAAAAGTTTTTTTAAAAGTCCCATCTTGAAAAAATGACACTTTCCAAAAACGCAACAGGGGTCTTATCGATTGAAAACACCAAAACTTTCTTCTAAAAAAAAAAAAAGAAATCTTATACAGATTACCGAACAAATCTCATACAGTTTTCCGCTTTTAGTGGTTAAACGAATGTTGAACGCTTTCAAGTACAACTTAACTTAGACAGTGAATCTACTACATCCAGTGAACAGCGCAGATCGGAAGGAGAAATTGAACTTTTGGCGTAAATAATCTTTATCCATTTGTTGTGTTGTATACTCTCCATTGTATGTGAGTGTGCGCAAATCTGCCAAAGGGTGTGCGACACCCCTGCAAAATTTTTCAGTTACTACTCTCAAACATTTTTGACTCATCCCACTTATAATATATATGTTGTATATATATATATATATATATATATATATATATATATATATATATATATATATATATATATATGATGTGTACGTACATGAAGGCAGCAACCATTAAAGAGCTTCGGAAATGCGTTCAGACTCGTTCATTTATTTATTTTTCAGAAAGGTGTGTGCTTTCTGGGAAAAAATAGCTTACCAATGCAAGGGGGGAAACTCAGAAATTCCCTGATAACACAACCCGGATATACAACAAAAAAAAAACTGATATGACGTCTCCAGTCCAATTGAGCATGCGCTCTGAATAGTGATTCTACATTATATAACCAACAACACCCGACGAAGGCTGGAAGGTTCACTACCGAAACGTTGTGGAAAAATGAACACATAAGACGAGGAAAATAGTCAGACTATATCATACACAAGGATTGAAAGCTTCTATTGTTTTTGTTTTGTTTTTTTCATGGTGTCTCTCTGTCTACCGCTTATTTTTTTCCCCATTCTCACTTTCTGATCATATTACTTTCTATTCCTTGATGGGTTATTCTTACTTCTCTTATATTCTGTCATCATTCTACTTATTCTTCATCTTTTCCCTCCCCTTCTCTACTTCTCAATCTCTTAATAGTTCTATGTTTCTGTCTCTCTTTCTCCCTCCAAACCTTAATTTATTTTTTGTTCCCTCAATTTTCAGTCTTTTCATTCCCTCATATCTTCTTTTGCTCCCCTCTTTTGTCTCTTCCCCTCTCACTGTATTTATCTTCTTTCGTTTGCCCTCCCCTTCTCTCTCTCTCTCTTTCAACGTTTTCTTCCCCCCACCCTCCCTGTATTTTTCTTCGGTTTTGCTCTCTCTCTCTTTGATTTCTTTTCTTCTACCCACGTCGCATGTCATACTGAAGCTTTCATTCTTCTCATCTCTTCCTTACTCACGGTCTCTCCTGTCGTTTCCTTTATCCCCTCTTTCTTGCACTCATTATTTCTCTCTTTCCATGCCCTTCTTCATTAGTCTCTCTTTCTACACTCTCACTCTTACTATCTCTCCATCTTCTTACTCTATTTCTCCTTATTGCTCATTGGCTTAATTACTCCTTGAAACACGAGACGATAATTGAAATGAAATGTTAGCTACATTTTATGCTTGATTTTTTCATCTCGTTCCATTTTGTCAAGAGGTGGGCATATTAGAATAATAATAATAATAATAATAATAATAATAATAATAATAATAATAATAATAATAATAATAATAATAATAATAATAAGGATAATGATGATAATAATAATAATAATAATAATAATAATAATAATAATAATAATAATTATAATCTCTTCAGCTGCAAAAATGTGTTTGATGGAGACCAAATTCAAAATATTAGCAAGAGCAATATTATTATGAATTATTATGATTGATTGAATCCCTGATCATTGGAGTAGGAAAGACTGTTATGAAATCCCTTTCGAGAATATTGGAACGAATAAAAATTCTAATTAAAAACCGCACAAACCACACCCCAGCTGAAGATTCCAATGATACTAAGCAAAGGTACAGGAGCACAGAAAAAAAAAAGCTTGGTGTCACTTGGTTTTTCGTATAAGACCTAAATAATAACTAAAAACACTCAGACAACGCCATTCCCAGGGAAAGTAATTGTGCAGTGACCCAACCCCGAATTTAATCATTTCTTCCATCCTTCCACAAAATATCATTGAAATTCATAAAGAAGTTTCAGAGATATCAAATGAACAGACATGAACTTTTGGCGGTATCATGTGGTGTGGACATATAACTACGACGTAGGGGAAATAATTGCACATAGATCCACCCCAAAGGTAATCATTTCTCCTGTAGCTTATTGTCCATCCTTCTACAAGATTTGATCGAAATTAATTCAGACCATTTGAATATATCATGCAGGTAGTCGTTTTGCGTATGAAGAGAAAAAATGGAAAATATCTTTCAATCAAAAAGAATCCTTTGGTCCGCCTCAAGATTCAATCAACTCTTCCTTACCCTCTTCCCCACCATTCAATTGCGTGTCATTGAAATTAATTGATAACTTTTTGAGATATCTTGTGGACAGACAGACGAAAAAAAAGACAGAAAGAAAGGCAGTCGGAAACACACGACCGAACACGTATACCTCTCTAACTTTGTCGGCAGAGGTAATAATGTGAATATGTAAATGCAAGAAATATAACAATGATAATCAAGATCATAATTTAAAACATGTCCATCAGTCTGTCTGTCCGTCTGTCATACTTAACATCATCGAATATATCAAGCAACAAGACCGTCAGTCACATTGTCAAGAGCAGACAACTCTAACAAAAGGGGGTGGGGGTAACTCAACAATTTTTCAAATTCAAATCCCGATTAAATTTAATAAAACTTTCGGTATTTCTTCATTGATTACTGAATTTATATATGAAAAGGTCACTCGATAAAAAAATAAAAAAATAAAACAGTGAAAATATTATATCTAAGAATTCCTTCTCATTTAATTCTATCACCTCAATACATATCGAAACTAACAATTGACTCAGTTTCCATATAATGAAAGAAAATAATCTTTATAGCAAAATTTTCTTCATCCGGGATCGTGACCCAAACCCACATTTTGCGATATAATCTAGCGATAATACAGCCCAAGGCCAACCAGTGTAAGTTTAAATCTGTTCAACAGTTTTAAGTTCAATACAAAATGAATCTAAGTGTTTCACTTATTAATACCTTGCGTTAACCTTCCGAAAGACGGATTAGGGCGTATGTCTATTGCAGCCATTCGACAAGTAAACATAGTTTAAGAAAGGAAATCAAAGATGTGCTATAGTGTTGATGTTGCTATCCAACAAGGTATAAATCCTCACCCCCACCCCATAAAGCCGAAAGAATAATGGAATCATCATCATCATCATCATCATCATCATCATCATCATCATCATCATCATCATCATCATCATCATCATCATCATCATCATCATCATCATCATTGTGGTCGTGGTCGTGGTCGTCGTGGTCGTGGTCGTGGTCGTCATCTGAATCTAAAGATGCAGATCGGATGAATATGAATGCAGTGACTGTTATTGGAGCGCTTGACACGATCAAGATAGAATTGAACGGTCATCTTCAGTTGATTCCAGGTAATTCACAAACGACAGGATTTTTTAAAAATCGCACTTTCAGGAATTGATTATATGAATTCATTCAGTCTTCTGGTTGGGATTTGGTTTTTAAAAAAACTGAAAAAAATAGGACAAATGCCGTGCAATGTAGACAGAAATTTCCAATTCTATATCGATCAAATGATTTTGAAGCATGTTAAATACATGGCAATTTAGTGGATTGATTACAGAAAAGTGTACGAAATAATCTCCCAAGCGTTGAAGCCCTCAGATGTTCAAGATTGCTGAAAGTGGAATAATTTATTGCTAACTCAATGAAAAACGGGAGAGTGAACTTGACTGACGTAAGAGAATCCTGGAAGTGGTTTGTTCCAACATACAAAACTTTAAGGGAGATTGCCCGTCTCCACAGCTATTTTGTTATTGCCATGATGAGAAATAAGAATGAAGAACTGAGGGTATTGATTTCAAGGGGAATTTAATTGACGACACAGAAATGAAATTCGGTATAAAGAAATGTGCAATACTAGTGATGCATACAGGGATTCCCGTAACAACAGACGGAATTGAATTTCTAGATAACGGATCAATTTGGGCATGAACAGCAAATGATCACGACAAATAACTTGGAATTCTTGATACGATCCCATGAATCGGGAATGAATGGAACAGAAAGGGACAAATAAGTAAGGAGTATCACAGGAGAATTAGAAAATATCAGAAACAAAACTAAACAATATATATTTGATAAAAGGGATGAACACCTGGGCAGTATCAATAGTGAGGTTTTCGGGACCCTTCCTAAATTGGACAAGAGCGGAACTTGAATCAATGGATTGATGGAGCAGAAAATTGATGATTTTTCACAAGGCTCTACACTCGATTATTACAATATATTTTGCATATGGCTCCTCACCCAAGATTACAGCATGTGTAAAAACAAACAAACTAGGACTTATCAGCACCGAGGACAGAGCTCAGACGGCTAAAATAGGATTTGTGAAAGATGCATGAAGACTCCTCGTTTGTATATCAAGTGATAAAAGTACGGCAAACGTGAGGGCAGTAGGGAACTGAAGAAAGAAAAATGGGAAATGAAAATTCGCCATGTATGATTTAAAAGGCAGATAGAGACTATCACAGACAACCAGTATTGATATGGCTGTGTAGAGGGCACCTAAAATGGGAAACCGAATCTCTTATTGCATCACAGAATATATGAAACAGGACCTTATTAAAGCAATGATAGACATGCTGTGAAAAAGATGAGGCATTGTACCGCATCATAAGTGATGCAGCAAGCCGACAGAATATAAAAAAGCATGAGAGCGTGTGGAGATTGATACATTGGGAAGTGTGCAAACGGCTTAGGTTCGATCAGGAAACAAACAGCCTCATCAGAAACCAAAGGCTTTCTTAGGAAATGAGAATAATAAAATACTTTGGGACTTCAATAAACTACCCTATTGAATCCAGAAGACTCGATCTAGAAGTTATAAAGAAGGAAGAAAGAAAGTCTTTCGTATCGCAGACGTGGCTATACTAACGGACCACAACGTTAAGAAAAAAGAAAGCAAAAATACAAGAACCTCGCCTGGGATCATGAAGGTTAGAGCCGTGCCTATAATAAGTGATGCACTTGGAACCATGCCATAAACTTGAGAATTGAGAGTGAATGAATACCTAATTCTATGATGTCCAAATCAAGGCGGTATTGGGGTCTGCGGAAGGAAGGTGCTATAGATTTGCAAAGACTTGCTCAATCGCAAACGATAACAGTTAGACATATGGTGTAAGCACACAATTACAATACATTAATAATGATACCCAAGTCGTGGGGAAAATAGCAGGGCAGATTGGGCAACCCGTCCAGGAGAAGAACAACTGATTCCCAGGCAAGGAGTGGAGCCCCTTTGAGACGGTTTGACATCCAATTAAACGTCTTTCCGACAGCTCCTGCAGCCGAAGCGATTCCAGAGTATTGCACTCTGCTTTCCTCTAGACAACACCAATAAGGCCGACAAGGGCATTTGACGACTGGGCATCCAAGAATCTTTATACGCTTCGACCAGGCATGTGCCCTTGCAGACGTTCCATGGTCTGTGGAAATAGAACGGAGGCTATTCAAATAATGATAAAGATCTACCATCGTCATTACTACAATAATCAAGGCTCTGTCTTTCCAACTTCTTGTTAGTAAACAAATACGCTTGTTCGTTCATACTTTATCTCAGTGAAACCCTGGCATTTTCCTGCCTGCGTGTAGGAACATACATTTTGAGGAATATTTTTGGACATGTTTCATTGAAAGGTAATTATGGTGCTTGTTTTGTGAACGCCCATTTAGACATTAGAAGATGCACACAAATTGGGACATTATAAAAAATCTCTTAATTCAGTTAATGCAACTCACACGCTCTCTATAGGAATACACAAGTTTCTAACACAAACATAAATCAATAAAGACATCTAATCTCTCTCGAAGAAGAAGATGTACTTGCATCTAATTCTAAAGCAGACACATATTGACACGTAATGCTGAATATGCTCGTGTGCGAGCACATGCTTACTCGTGCACGTGCGTATACACACACACACACTCTTTGTTACAAATATCTACAAATCAAGTGTATTAAAACATTACCACTCAAACACATACACGCACACACATACACACACATACACATATATATATATGTGTGTGTATGTGTGTGTTCGTGTTTTATAGCAATATTGTAAAACTAAGGATTTCGTGAAACTCGGTATATTTTGACGAAAATTTGAACATTTCAGTATTTCATGGAATCCTTAGCCTTACAGTCTATGTAGTAATGGTTAACGAGCTTGTGATGATTAAAATTACTACATCGATGAGTATTTAATATATATATATATATATATATATATATATATATATATATATATATATATATATATATATAATTACACCAACATTGTATATATCTGTGTATTTACGCTCAATTTTGAAATACTGAGCATCATCATCATAGAAAAAACAGTATATATATATATATATATATATATATATATATATATATATATATATATATATATATATATATATATATATATATATATATATGATTATGTGATCACTATTAGTCCCTTTCGACAAGACATTTTCCAGCGTTTATTGATTTTCTTCATGCGTAAATAACATAGAAAATAAAATGTCAGTCTGCGTCAGTAGTGTCAAAGTGACCAATAAATCTTCCCTTCCCTCCTTCCTTTTTTCTAACCCATGACTCCCCTTCCTCTCTTTACCTTGTCATTGGTTTCTAGCTGGATACTGAATAGCATGCAATACACACAGACACACGTCGTACACGTATCTATGTTCTTACACAGGAAATTCCATACACATCAATACGTTCAAACAGATACGCGAAGAGATGGAAAATCCAAATTCACACAAATGTATTGATAAACGTATTCATATGCTCGCACATGAACAGTCTCGTGCATACATAGTGAGGATGAGATTCACACACAAATTCATAAAACCTTTAAACACATATGCACATGCGCACACACATAGACTGAAAGACTGATTCACACACATGGATATGCACACATATGAATATGTATATGTATATATATGAACACATGCGTCCCCCCCTCTCTCTTTCTCACTCTCATCAATGCACAGAAACCAACACCCGCGCATGCACGCTAATGTTCACATGAATAGAAACCTTAACATACACGTATTTATGCATGTACTCAAAAAAGCAATTTATAGTCGCTCTTGGGGATAAAATGGCGATACGATTTCATATGAAATCCTATTCACTCCATTACAAGGAAATCAAAATGGCTGTTTCATATTATTGAAATTAGAAACATAACACCCCCAACCCATACTACCGTCTTCAGAGAGAAAAATGACAGAATTTTTAAACGTTTAATTTTTTCTCTAATTTAGTGTTCCCTCGGGTATGTGTATTCTCTATTGTGTTTTCCTTTTTTTTTGTCGTGAGGGATGGATTTTTATTTCCATATCCGTGATGTTACCGATTTTCTTCTCATTGCTTTTTTTTTTAATTGTGTATTATTTTAGTAAAATGATATTTTCCCTCTTTTTGATTATAAAAGGAAATTGAAATTTTGAGCGTTTCTTATAATTTTCCCTACATGAAGTGAGAAAAACTGCCATATTCAAAATGGCGGAGGGGATGCTAGAAACAGCATGGCGACAAAAAGAAGTGTAAACTTGCCCATAAATTAAAAAAAAAACGAAAACGTCTTCGAATATATGAGATGGACAAAACCTTTATTTCGACTAGAAAAACAGTGGACATGAAATTGGTGAGCTTATTACCAAGCAAAACAACACATTACTGTTACAAAACACTCGTTTACTTAATCACGCCCTTTTCGTCACATCTAGCTCTGTGATTCCATCGAACGCAGATATTTGTATAAACTAACGAAGAAGAAACTTTAAATACTCAAATGCTTACTTATTGGCATGATGAAGTGCTTTGACACAGGTGCATGAGAACTCATTGGTTAAGGAACAGAAAGCTTGATTTGCTCGAAAATTTACACGGTTGATTTTGGCTGTTTTGTCCGAATTATTTTTTTTCTGTTTGGTCCTCCGTCGCTTGTACGTGCCTTGATCTCTACTCAGCGCCAGTAGTTCCGAACCTTCCTGTTCCTCTGTATGACTGAGATGGTAGAGCCAGTTTTAGAGCATTCTTTGAATACGTTGGTCTTAGAACGTGAGATGGTTGAGCCAGTTTTAGAGCATTCTTTGAATACGTCAGTCTTAGAACGTGAGATGCTTGAGCCAGTTTTAGAGCATTTTTTAATACGTTGGTCTTAGTACGTGAGATGGTTGAGCCAGTTTTAGAGCATTTTTTGAATACGTTGGTCTTAGAACGTGAGATGGTTGAGCCAGTTTTAGAGCATTCTTTGAATACGTCGGTCTTAGAATGTGAGATGGTTGAGCCAGTTTTAGAGCATTCTTTGAATACGTTGGTCTTAGAACGTGAGATGGTTGAGCCAGTTTTAGAGCAATCTTTGAATACGTCAGTCTTAGAACGTGAGATGGTTGAGCCAGTTTTAGAGCATTCTTTGAATACGTCAGTCTTAGAACGTGAGATGGTTGAGCCAGTTTTAGAGCATTTTTTGAATACGTTGGTCTTAGAACGTGAGATGGTTGGGCCAGTTTTAGAGCATTCTTTGAATACGTCAGTCTTAGAACGTGAGATGGTTGAGCCAGTTTTAGAGCATTCTTTGAATACGTCAGTCTTAGAACGTGAGATGGTTGAGCCAGTTTTAAAGCAATCTTTGAATACGTCAGTATTAGAACGTGAGATGGTTGAGCCAGTTTTAGAGCATTCTTTGAATACGTCAGTCTTAGAACGTGAGATGTTTGAGCCAGTTTTAGAGCATTCTTTGAATACGTCAGTCTTAGAACGTGAGATGGTTGAGCCAGTTTTAAAGCAATCTTTGAATACGTCAGTCTTAGAACGTGAGATGGTTGAGCCAGTTTTAGAGCATTCTTTGAATACGTCAGTCTTAGAACGTGAGATGGTTGAGCCAGTTTTAGAGCATTCTTTGAATACGTCAGTCTTAGAACGTGAGATGGTTGAGCCAGTTTTAAAGCAATCTTTGAATACGTCAGTATTAGAACGTGAGATGGTTGAGCCAGTTTTAGAGCAACAAGTTCATTAATACTAGAAAAACTTTGGCAACTTTCAAACAGCGATCACATCTAGGTGTTTTAAAATTAGATCTTGGGTTGTTACATTGTACAGGAGTGTACATCATCCCTTTAGATCCCTATGTACCCCTTAAGAAGTACAGATGTTCTCCTAACGTACATGTGCATCATGTTGGAGAATCCTGCTCTACATCAAATAATATTCATAGTATTTGAGGGTTAACACTGAAAGTATTGTGGTTTCACCTAAAAGAGATAATAAAAGAAAAGGCGATCTTTTCGTCTGATACGCATTTATTTCAGAAGGCTTTGTAAAGAAATTAAAAAGTATCATTCAAGATTGTCAATACATATCAATGAATACACTATCTGGATCATTTCACTTCAGAATTTCTTCAGTATGTTTAAGGATATTTTGAGTTCCTATAGTCAAACATTTTCCATTCATTCATTTAAAGATAGTTCAATAAAAACGTTAGCTCTTCATCTCTTATCAGCAGGACTTCTACGATTATTTTATCGCAATGTTCATTTTATCATCCATCTTTCACGTAAAGATTTAGCATGAGTCACTTGCATTCATAAATCTGAATCCAGTGTAAATAAACACCTGAGTCAATAGGGTGAGTGAAAAGAATCTTTCATCGGAAATTGATAACTTCATTATTCATTGGTGTTACTTTGGACCATACAATGGTAGAATTTGCCTGCTGTTTTGAAATCCAAAACAAATTTGTTTCACGAAAATAGAGCAATATTTACAAAAGGTACATGAAATTTCTGATGGGGAGCTTATTCTCACCCCGCTTGTATAGAAGATCCTAAGGTGATACGAGGTAGCGTAGCAGCTATTAACATTGAGAATGGAATAACCAAGCCGTCTGAATTCCATCTGCGGTTGCTGGTGTTCTAGCACTGAAGCCGTTGGAAAAAGTATATGCATCCACATCAGTGCACAATGTTCCTTCGCCGGATATCTTGGCGAAAAAAAATGATATCTCGTCACTGGCAATCCACTCTCTAACGACATTACCGCTCAAGCAGAAGTAATTGTAAATAGCTCTTACATCTACTGTCAACCTTGATTTGGACCAATCATAGAATAACCACCCATACTCTGCTAATTATTCATTGATTTTTAAACATCAGATGCAAATTATACATAATTATTTGTTATGCTTGCCTTATTTCTTTTTTGAGTGATTCTCGGGTGTATGTCGACCGTGACAAACATCATTTGGGGGTCACTATTCCAGATTTCAGTCCCAGGGTTCTTCTGCATTTTCTTTGCTCACATGTTCCAGGGGTTATTTTCTTCTTGTGACTTGTTTAACGAGTGTTTTCGTTTTCTTTCGACTTTTTAACGAAGTATTTTTCCAGTTCAATTGATTTGAAGCCGTAATTACGACATCGCTCGTCAGTACTTGCGATATAGACGTTGTCCGGTGGCTAATTTCGAAAGGAAAGAGAACAATATAAGAAATTGAATTCTGAAATTATACAGGCCTGGTTATTCGCTCGATAGAGACCGACACAGACACGTGACCAACGTCTTTCGGCAAGTATACTTTATTTTCAGGATTTAGTTTCCATTGTTGATCATCTGAAAAAGTAGAAAGCATTCGTTGCAGCATGATAACCTTGAAAACAAAAGAAACCTATTTTGACGTTTTGGGGGACAGTTTTTATTGGCGGTTTCTAATATCAAGTAAATATGCTTCAGGAACTTCTTTTTGATTGAGAGATATTTATCGTTTTTTCCATACATTTATAACTGTCAACTCGATTACTCCATAAGTTCTCAACGAATTTCAATGACATTTTGTCCTATGGTAGAAGTGGTTCATTTTTTCTACAAATTTAATCTACAATTACTTCCCTGAACAATGGCGTTGGCAGGAGTATGTCCTCTCTGAGTGCTTTCTTGTTTTAATTGTATTTTTGAGATTGCTATGATAGCATAATAACTAATAGATTAGCTCTTGGCCTTTAAATGAGAAGAACAGTCAATTTCCGTCGACAGGAGTTTAGCCGAGAATGTTGATGGTTTCAACCCGGATGAATTAAGAATGAATAAACTGAATCATAAGTATAAAAAAATAAAATAAAACCGGGCTCTATTTCTTGATAATTTGTCCTCTGTTTCACTATATCAGCATAAAAAAAGGTTATTTTATGTAATGTTTTTTGCTATTGTCAGTGCCATAGTTAAGTTGCTTGGTATATTTGATATATTTTCAGACGGCAACATATCCAGTCAGCAGCTTTAGTGATTTTATATTCAATTAGATTAAAACAAGACCATGTTATTTATTTATGAAAAAATAATTATCTCATCAAACATTCATTCAACTTTTGTTCTTCTTGAAGGAACCGTAGTTGTCAAAAAAAAAAAAGGGAAAAAGAAAACATTGATCATTCTATTTTTTTTTTTTTTTTTTTGTATTCTGGAGAATTACTTCTTTGTTATATCTATTTAAAAAGAAAACATTTCGCAAAGTTTGGAGAACTGTGTTAAATAAAAGTTATTTTTGCTCTATTTGCAGACATGTCAGAGAAGGCTTTAAGTCATCACTAACTTGCTGAAAAAAATCTTTTGGCTCGCTGGTTACTAGGCATGACTTTTCCAAGGTGGTTTCTCCTGCTCGTACTCAACCGATGTTTGTGTTACGATCTCACCTACTTTGTTGAAGAGAACCAGAGCCCTGGCACCTACGTAGGGGACATTGCCAGTGATATGCGTCTCTTGGAGGATGTTTCTGCCAGCGATCGTCGGCTCATCCAATTCAGCCAATTGATGCAAGATATGGTTGCCATGCAGCATTTTCGTGTCGCTAAAAAGACTGGGAAACTCTACACTGCCCAGACGCTCGACGCCGAATTGCTTTGCCGTCACCATAAGGAGTGCATAAGGCTTCTCAAAGTCGCCGTCCGACGCGAAAAAAGCTTCATAAAGATTTTAAAAGTGAGGGTTATTATAAAAGATATCAACGACAACGCGCCTGAATTCCCTGTCAAGCAGATTAATATCAAATTCTCTGAAAACGACAACAAAGGAACCAAAGTTTCCATTCCAAGCGCTGTGGATGCAGACATTGGGCTGGCTAATTCCCAAATTACGTACGAACTGGGAAAAAGCGATAACAATCAGTTTATGCTATCTCTGTCAAAAAAGGTCTACGGAAGCATCGACCTTGGTATTGAGTTAAAGGAAAGACTTGATCGGGAAGTTCAAGAAACGTATCTAATTCAAGTGATTGCAAAAGATGACGGTTCACCCTCAAAGCAGAGTGTTTTACAAGTCAACGTCACAGTCACAGACATCAATGATAACACTCCAGTCTTTTCACAAAGTGTCTACAATGTGTCTGTATTTCACCAAGAGAGCGGAGACATCCCGGTTGTTGTTTTGTCAGCCAGGGATCTGGATTCGGGCAAAAATGGTCAAATTTCTTATCATTTCACTTCCAAGACGTCTGAATTGGCCAAATTTTACTTTGAACTGAAGGAATCGAGCGGAGAGATTTATTTACGGAAAAAGTTTGAAACCGAACGAGACCTGACGTTTAAGCTGTTCGTGAAAGCTACGGATGGGGGTAGACCCCCACTGAGTTCAATCGTCATGGTTCTCGTCAGTGTGATCAACCAACAGAACACAGCCCCTATCATAAACATTAATTTTTTTTCAACATCGACGAAAAACTCGACGGCCATTCCCGAAGACATCAAAGTTGGCAGTTTTATTGCCTATGTAATGGCCATCGACCAAGATGCTGGACATAACGGCAAGGTCAGATGCGACCTGAAACACGATAAATTTCAACTTCAAAGTTTATCAGAAAAGGAATACAAAATAACGGTGAGTAATCCGGTAGACAGGGAGACGGAAGACCATTATGAGATCACTATCAGTTGCCGCGACAAAGGAACGCCTCCCTTGCACAGCGAGGCCAACTTCTCCATTCAAGTGACAGACGTCAATGATATGAGGCCCCAGTTCTCCAATGAGACATTTATATTCTACATCAATGAGAATGAAAAATCAGGCACTTGGGTCGGTTCCATCAACGCCTCTGACCTTGACCTGGGTCCCGGAGGAGAACTGACCTATTCTCTGCTGGCCAACAACGAACGCTTTCTACCTTTTCAGATTATCGACGATGGAAATATAAGCAGTCTCATGCCGCTGGACTCTGAGTTCCAAGACATGTACAAATTCTGGGCAGTAGCTAGAGACGATGGCACGCCCTCTCTTAATAACACAGTGCATGTTTCAGTCAAAGTACAAGACCTGAATGATAACGCTCCTTATTTCACATTCCCTAGCGTTAACCCTTTCAGATTGGATATCGTTTATTACCCGAATCAGACGAGAAACATCACCACACTAAAGGCGTCCGATAGTGATAGCCTGGAAAACGCTTTTCTCAAATACGAACTAAGCGACGGCAATCAGAAACAACTTTTCCTTATCGACGAAGTCACGGGTTTGCTGTCTTTCAGTCGGGAATTGACGCAGACAGATTCTGGATTCTATAATCTTCAGTTTGTGGTTAAGGATAGCGGCATTCCTATTTTATCCTCTACGACAAGCTTGACATTGCGACTGGTCGTCAGTAACCGGACGTTCGAAAAGCTGAACTTCGATCATATCGATCCAGACGATAAGATACATATGTATCTGCTGATTTTCATTATACTGGTAGCTATCTCAGCATCGGTTATTATTACCGCCCCTATTTCAGTATGTATCATTCGTTGCAACGACCAAAAAGACTCCAAACGTAAAAGAGTTCTTAATCCTTCCAATAAACGAGTTAGGGATTTAAGAATGTCCGTAAATCCCACGTACTGGTCCGATGAGCCGGATAATGTAACCAAGGAAGAAGTTGCCATTGAGAATACACTCAGCAGAACCAAAGAGGATCCTTGTGCGAAAAATGAAGGAAATAAAGAACTTCGAAACCGATGCCTTGAGATGAAAGTCCGCAAATATAAAGACGTTATTTACGAGGTAAGTCATTATTTACGATATACAATACCATAACACAATAGAGAGGAAAATTAGGAGAAATCTAATCAGGAACATTGTGTTGCAGAAAGTGGCAAGGGCCTTTCTACCTTGAAAATCGGCATACGAAATTCTGACTTTTGCCTGGGCTTGAATACCGACCACTGACACAAGAGACAAATGAGAAATAAACTATGAGCCAACAGGGAAATCTCAATTAACTAATTATTCACTATTCCATTTCTATAACAATAGTTTTGTTAGATATAGGACACCTATAGGCAAAGATGGCAAAGGGTACAATCTTATTTGTGTGTGTGTGTGTGTGTGTGTGTGTGTGTGTTTATGTGTTTATTTGCGTGTTCCAGCGCTTGTGGCCATACCGTTCTGGCTGCAGTATTGAAAATTGTATCAGTACACCACTGAACCCCTTCCGAAAACGCTACTTTGATTTTGGAAAAAAAGCATTTTTTCACCTTTTGGGGGCCTCAATTTGATGCATTTATCAGTATCTAGATTCTAGAGAATCTAGATGTTCTAGATGTTTTTTTCACTCCTTTAGGTGTTTTCCAGTTGAAATAACATTAAGATTCTTCAGAATTTAGCTGTTCTAGATGCTTTTTATTTACAATATTTTAGATGTACTCCCGTGGGAAACGCCAGTGATGTCATAAATAGAATTTATTCTGACCATATTTTTTCTTTGGCGGAATTTTTTTTCACATGGCTTCAAAATTTTGATCATGATTTCTGCATGTTCACACCAGATGTTAGGTGGTCATTGCTGGTGGTAGCAAGTCTCTTTAAGTCTGTGGCCCTCCTCTCAACATTGCCGTAGTTCACAGCAGTGTTGTGGTCATCATGAATGTCTAGTGGTCATTGTTGAAGCGTGTGATCAGTAAGTCTCCTCAGGTGTCAAGCAGTCCCCTTAGCGTTCTCATATATCACAGCAGTTAGTATTGTACCAACATTCCCCTGCTTCACTTTTACGTGATTTCTTCATTCTAGCTGTTGACGAGATCGTGTCACATATTTCCAGTACTCTTTTTAGTATTCGTGCAGACCCCAGTAGTGTTGTAGTCTGCATTGTTTTAATCTTTCTAGCTTCTCCAATCTTGACGACATATTATTGGTACAACCCTGGCCTTCATGTTCTACACTTTTCTCAGCTCCAGGGCCAAGTCCTGGTATTTTCCTAGTTTTTCACCCTCTTTCATAATTACTCCATGATCAGCTGACACAAGCATATCTATGATTTGACAAATTCTCTTTCCCTTGGGTAGGATTACCATATATAACTTTCTTGCACAGATGGAGTTGTCAGTTTGGATGTCAAAGTCCCAGAGTAATTTGTGGCTCCTTTTTTCCAGGATAGTCCCTGGTTCGTGTTGGTATGATTTGTCTACATGCTCGAAACCTACTTGTTTACATAGTTTGTGTCTGTCTTTATACTCCTTCTGAACTACTTTATCACAGTCACTGGTGATGTGCTTCGGAGTCTCATTGAACATTTTCGGTTTCATTAGATTATGTCAAATTTTAAAAAATCAAAACAGTCTTGTTTTTTCATCTTCCTTTTAAAATATTAAACAAGGCATTATCAATAATTTCTCATAAGTATCATTATTATCATTATTATTATCATCATTGTTGTTGCTGTTATTGTTGTTATTTTTGTTGATGGCTGTTTCTGTGGATCATATCACACATTCTGTTGATATCGATCTCCCGGTCTTTGTACTTGGACAGCTTCTGCATAACTTTCATTGAGGTTTTTCTCTCAGACAGCAACGCAATGTCGATGAGCATGCACCTCTTTTCTTTCAAGATCCTGATAACGGTGTCAGGTCTGTTTGTATTTAGAGTCCAGTTTTTTTTTAATGTCATTCAGCTTCCAGTTGATGATGTTGGAGCTGTGTATGTTACTACGGGTATCACAAGGGTGTTTATAGCTTGAAGCCTATTGGCTGCATTGAGTCTCGCTTTTGAACCTCATATGCACTTATAGTACTTTTCTGGATTTTTTCCAGGTTTTCCTTTTCAAATGCTTTCCTTTAGTTGATCCATGCTGTTCTATTTCTTTGACTTGACCTCTTGCAGGATTGTTTTGTTTATGAGGAGCTAGTCTTTCCAACCATAGCTTCCTTTCTTATGCACTTTCTGTTCTTTATTATCATTATTATTATTATTAAGCAATCGTACACCAGTTGCCTGGTGGTTACCGCTATTATCATTATTATTATTATTATTATTATTATTATTATTATTATTATTATTATTATTATTATTATTATTATTATTATTAACAACAACACGAAGAGAAGAAGGAGTGAAGACTGTTATCATGGTCATATTTCATTAATAAATTACATATCGTCCGTGTTGGAGGTTTTGAGATGTGTTCATTGTTCCACCCATGCTGTCATTTATTGTTGAGCGAAGATTTTGTTCTTCAATAAAGAATGTATCTGTTCAATTGGTTTCTTTTAATATTTCAGTAATGAGAGAGCATTTACTGTTTTAACCAGAACGTTTTCCATTTATCAAAAATATTAAATGTTATCTTAATATCAATCTAGTAACAAGTGCCTTGCCATGGAGAAATAGTTAACAGACTGGTCTCACAGATGTTTACTACAGTAGTGAGTTTAATCCTCACTGATTGTGCCATTCTTATTCTGTACCAAGCTAAGCTTAGTGAATATCAGTAAGTACATGTCTATTCTAATGAGAATTTGAACTGTTTCTTTCAATTTGATTTCCTGTCATATGTTAATAGAAATCACCAAGCAAAACTGTCTGCAATTTCTTCAGTTGGTCTGGCTACCTATGTATATATGTGTCATGTGTACACGCCACATCAGTGAACCTTGAGGGTTGAAAATTTAAACATTCACTCATTGCATAATCTAGAAAAATATGTCCTTTTTTGTTTTTTACAATTCCCTCTCCCCAATAGGTTTTCAGGGGGAAGACATCAATTTACAATATAAGTTGATGCTAAATTGATCCCTTAGTTTTTGTGTTTTCAGAAAATTTAGACTTCAAAAGATGAGAGAATCTATTCATTGATCTCCTTTTTTTATCCATTTTTTAAAAAAATTGATCACCCCCAACACAGCATGCAACCAAAAGATGTTGGTTATGTGATGATTTCTAATGAGTGACCAACCAGATATGTTTCATTTATGTTCCTGTCGAAGGAAAAAATTGGTTATACCTGACTTACAATTCTAAAGATACCAGCTTTTCTTGGAGTAGAAATAATGTTCAAATGTCTATAATCTTACAAAAATTTGATTTTTCTAGTTTTGATAAAAAAACATTTTTTTTTTGTCACCAGTAATTATGTATTTGCAAATGCGGAATCATTATATGTGACATGTTACATCTATTTCCCTATTGCCTCCGTACGATTATTCAACTATCAAAAACTATTAACTGAAAAAATTGATTTTTTGACTGTTTGTTTATTTTTTGTACATCTTTTGTTATAACTCAGGAAGTTGAAGAATCCAGTGAAAAGGGATTGGAAGAATTGGCTTTCATGATGCCAAATAGCCACAGTAATATGATATCTGCCAACATTGACAGTGGGGATTGCTGGAGTGATGCAGACCTACGACAGGAAGAAGAAATCGGGTCATCAGGTACATATCATTTATTCGTATGCATACATGCAAACACATATCTGATTAAGAAGTGAGTTATATTATATTGAAACTTTTATCTGAAATGAACTGTTATTACACAGCGAATGAATCATTTGGCCTACACAGTGTAAATAAAATAAAAATTTAAAGAAATTTGGGTTGCTTCAGGAATCAAATATATATATATATATATATATACTTATATAAATGACCAGAGTATTGATATTGATTTTAATTTATCTTACAATATTAGAGTGAAGCGGCAATTCAGAAGATCTTATCTTGCATAAATGAGATTTCTTAGTCTATATAATGTTTCACCAGTTCATCCTGGCTTCTTCAGAAAAAAATGACAGAAATACATGCAATTGTTTGTTACATATTGCCTACAACCAGACACGGACTCTATATAAAAAACAATTCATATATATATATATATATATGTAGAGAGAGAGAGAGAGAGAGAGATAGATAGATAGATAGATAGATAGATAGATAAAGAGAGAGTGCGAGAGAGAGGAAGAGAAATTTGGCATTGTCTGATTACTTGGTATTTATTTTCTAATAAGCTTCTGGTATTTCAATATGGTCACCCATCAAAATACTGACCAGACTCATTGTTGCCTAACTTTAGTGATCAGACAAGAACTAGTGTGTTTAGTGTGATATGGTTGTAAGAATCCCCAGCTGTGGGTAATATAGCTGGTAAGTTTAGCCTCTCCAGCCTTGGGAAGGCGACCAGTCTAGGAGAAGGATAACACTGATTCAAAACCAAAGTGTAGAGCTCTTATAATATGTGCTGGTTTGAATTGAACATCCTTTTAGCAGCTCCTACAGCCAAGCTGATGCCAGAAATATCGCTCTTTGTTTTCTCCAAGACTGCATCAGTGAAGCCATGCTGGCATCTCAGGATCTCCATTTGCTCTCATGGAACCCATTTAAATTTCTGAAAAAAGAAAAAAGAGTAAAATCAAAATGATTAAGGCTGTTATAAAAAAGACTTTAAAAATTGCTTTTACACAATTTAATCATCTACAATCATTTATCTATTGCAATAGTAAAGCATTTGAAATGTATTTGATTTGTAAGTCATTTCCTATAACATTACTAAGCTACTTCTTTATTCTAGCTTTAAGTTGACTATTTGAAGGTATTTAACCTTGAATACTGTGATAAAAAGCAACAATTAGTGCAGAAAATTAACCAAAAATTAATATACATCATCTCAGAAATGAAAAAGAACTCAAGGATATTGCAACTACAATTTATTTAAGTTTTTATCCATTTTTATTGTAAACAACTTTTATAATCTTCTGGCACAAAGTCAATGACAGGTTTGAACTGTTTCTTTTATTATTTTCTTCTTTCAGATCATTTTAGTCCCAATGACATGAAATCTAGAGCAGCATCTCCATCTCCCACTGGAAATCACCACATACTTGACTCACAAATTAAAGCCACAAACATACGGACATTTTCATCCAGTCTAGGAGATGCAGATTCCATATCACGCTGTATCTATAAATCTAGGATCAACAATCAGAATAATTGCAGGGACTGTGACAGTGTGCGGACAAACAAAACAGAAAGTTCAATATCTGGTTCCCATTCTCAGGTCGGCACTTGGAGTCCTTCTTCGAGCCATCATAAACTTCATACAGTACCAGAGATTCTACCACATTTAGACTGTACCAGACAGATAGCTCTAGATTCAGGCCAGAGGGTTTGTTCGGATATTTCGATACAGGCCCCTGTGCCTAAGTATGTTGTTAAAGTTATTGATTCACAATATCTGCCATCAGAAACCTGTACATGAAATGGCATTAAATGAAGTAAGACATGAAAAATTGCATTATTTGAAGACTTGATCTTGAAGATAAGTCTTTTAAGGAAAGATGACATCAAAATTAATCTTATTATTATATAAAAGCCAAATCATATTTATTGGTTTGTTTATTTGTTTGTTCTGATTGATTTTATAAATCCATGATGCATTTTCTTCTAAAAACTAAATGAAAGAAGAAAGAAAGAAAAAACATGAACAACACAGCTGCCTTCTGATATTTTCCACCTTATAACCCACTATCTATCACCTTTGATTTCACTTTCCACCATTAACTGCCACCATATAAACTGCCTATCAGGTAGTTTGTATAGAATTTTTTTTTAAAAAGCACAAATCCATTTCCCTCAACAACTTGCCGCAGATTCACTGTTTTTCTATCTTCTTCAATTTTATTAATGTTTTTTTATCGTTCTAATTTAAATTGAAAGAAAATACAATTCCCATTTTGTTTGCAATAAATAGATTCATATTATAACACATATTTGTATAATTCCTCCAATTGTAAATAATCCTGTCATACTAGTGAGTAAATAAACCTTCTGAGTATGTTTAAGATGGATGATCAGTTTTCCTGTTAACTTCTGTACTGATCACTCAATTTTTGCACACAAAAAAATGTCTAGGTTGAACTTCTTAAACTGGCATATTTGAGACCTGGCCATCACTGGATTAATGAAATCTTATAAATCTGCTGCTTTTGGTTCTTTAAATCATACACACTATACACTCCAACCTTATGGGACTCACCAAAATTCTCTACAGAAATTCCTTTGTTCAATTTTTTCAGTAACACCACTTTTTTAAACATAGATAATATTTTATGCTTACACTTCAGCACCCCTTAGTCTCTAAGAGGATATCTTGAAGGACTAAAATACAGCTGAATATATTGAATAACAGGACAGCAGTGTAAACAAAGTTTGGTGCCTCAGCACAGCTAACTGCACCACCCTGGTGACACATTCAAAACATGCCAGACCATAGGAGTGGCCACACCAAAGAATGCAGAATCAAAGAGGTTCAACCTATATATGATATCCTACAATCTATTATTCTTTCAGATGAGAAATTTATATACTATTCAGAAATATATTTTATACACACCCACCCACACACACACACACACACACACACATATATATATATATATATATATATATATATATATATATATATATATATATATATATATATATTCTGTAAACCCTTTTATTAACGCACCTCTTATCACAGGATTTCAGAAATACTTGACAAAATCTGTTCATTGCAAATATTTTGTCTGCCAAGATATAAAAGTGCTGGTCTTGTTCATTAGTGCACTGAGTGGCTGGTAGGCAGTAGTCTATCTTTGAAAGGAAACGAAAACTATTGATTGAATATAATCAATGAACCTATATTTTTCTGAAGGGTTATTTGTATATAGAGCTTTTGGTTTTGCAAATATCAACCTGAACTTAAGTGGGGCCTTAAATTTGACACAACTGGCAATCCTGGTAGCAGACATGGCACTGTTTCATGATTCTCACTCTACCTACTTTCTTTACATTCTCAGTGGAAGCAGTATTTACTAATTTGCTCTATTTATGATTTGTGGATCTATTGTGCTTTCTTACTTTATCACTTACAATGGCTTCCAAACAAAGAGGTTGTACTGGTATTACCAAGATACGAGTGGTGTTATCAGTAAATTGTTCTATTTCTGTTATTCATGATTATTTTACATTCTCTAACAATGTCAATTCTGCCTATGTTTTATCTTTTAAAGTTCATAATGACAAACACAATCCATAAATCGGTAATACTTGACAATCAGCATTAAAGGACACCTGCTTCCTGATATTAGTCCGTTAATGAGAGGGTTTACAGCATATGTATATATCAATTAATAGTAAATTTAATAATCTTGGTAAAATGATTGCCCTATGGAAATTAATATGAATTATAATTACCATCTACCTCACAATCATTTACTGAAATATCCATCATGGTGGACTAGTCTCACTAGCTAAAACAATAAGTAATATATAAATATAGGGGATCTATTGAATATATAAATTATGCCAAGACTGATCAACCATGTTGGTTTGATCAAACAAATATTTATACAATTTCCTTTTTTCTTTTTGACCCTTACTCATCCCTTATAAAAGAAAAAAATACAGATTAATCAACTGAAAGTTTTCCACATCCAACCCACTATCATGGCTGTTCACTGCCACTTTTCAGGGGGGAGGGGATGGGACAATATATTCGAAATATATTTTAGCAACAATCCTGTTATCAACAAATGATAATACCATCTTTTTATATGAGTAAATTATGTTGGTGTTGCATAAAACATTTGTACTGCACCATCATCTCTCACTGATTATAAGGTTCCAAAACGCCCTCACCTTAGGTGAAAAGGCCTGATCTGTGGGTGGTCAAGAATTCACCGTTTGACACCCACCCACCCCAGTGGATGCCCACGCCTACTATGAGAACCAATTAGCTAGACTAACAGTCACTATCAACGGAAAGAAACTGTTGTGTAATATTGAAAATGTCAATATTGATTTTCTACCCACCAAATAATGAAAGAAACCTAAATTTTTTGTACCACAAATTTTATGATGTTGCCTGGTTTTCCATTAAACACTCCTCTGTAACATTGTTACTTGGATGGAAAATTTCAGACAAAGACTTATTCTACAGAAAAAAATATATACTTTTTATATATAAGATGAAAGACGATTCAGAAATGTTTAGATTTGTGCTTTTTTTTCTTTCAATGATATTTAACAAAAGTTATTCATTGATCAAACAGAACATAATGTGAATGAAATAAAATAATTCAGTATTTGGTTAATATCAGAACGAAACATCCTTTTTTGATGATTAGATAGAAAACTTTCATATTTTTTGATAAGTACAGAACTTTAGTAGCAATTGGCGTATTAGATTTGCCCTATAACTTAAAGTAGGGGATCTATTGAATATATTTATTATACCAGGACTAATCAATCATTACAAGTCCATAAAATACACGTTTCTATTGAACATAAAGTTTTTGTGGAATTTCTGATCTGCTTATGAAGTTCCCAATTTATAAGTTATGTATCATATTCACAATCTTATGGAGATTTGTACAAATACTGTGTAGGTATGCAAATAAGGATAAATTTGTCCTGATGAAGAATTTTTCACACTCTTTGTTCATACTGGGAATCAAACTCGGAACATTCTGTATGGGAGACATTATTTTTCTTCTAACCTAAAAGAATGATTTCCAAAAATTACTGTCATTTTGTTACACTCAGAGAGAAACAGAGAGGAAAAAGTCAGAAGAAAGAATCAACTTTGAAAACACCTTTTCTTGTTTTTATCTTTTAAAAAACTTTTGATGTACAACTCAAAGAAAGAAATAAAATTGATGTCAAAAGAAATTTGATTCCAATAATTATTGCATGTTAAGCTTTTTTTGAAAGAATCATTGGAAGAAGTAGCAGAACATTTCTTGTAAGTCATCAATGTTTGATCAAAAAATATCAAGGGGGTTGATTTTGCTGATATTTCAATGTTTGCACTCTCTTCAGAATACTAGGATGCAGATGAATGCCCCTGTCTCTTGTTTGTTATTCCTTCATGTATTTCCATGAAATTTTATTCTTTTGTTTGTAAATGGGAACATTTCTTGGATCTTGGCTGATTTTGCTGATATTTGGCTATAATGTTGACAAAATCCCGGGGATTGAAAAATGGTGGGTTATGGTTGATCCGATTGTCTATTTATATCTTATATGTAAATAACCATGTGTCAATATGCAAAAAATATTGAACTTTGTAACTGCTGAACCAGTTAAAAAGAAAATTGTTACCCAGGTTGTTGTTGGGCAGCTAATCATTTAAAATAAATAATGCTCTAAGAATTTTATAGTTTGAATAATAAAAAAGATCAGTATCTTTGAATTAATAGTCCAAATGAACAACTAATTGCCTCCTTTTCTCCCTATTTCAAGCATTTTCTGCTCATCTATAAAGTGCCCCACTTTTTCAGAACTCTTATTTTTGCACATAATGTCATCCACACTTTGATATGCATGGAAGGTGTGAAACTAACAGTGTTCAGTTTGCACAATGAATTTTATTATTTCTCTAATATCTTCATTCAAGTAAACACTGGGTTTGAAATCCTTTGTCTGCTTAAAGAGGAGGAAAGATGAGGCTTTCTGTCATAAATTAATATCCTTGGGTTGTATATCCAGATAGGCGTATCATGAGAAGTAAATTTATACTGCAAATCATTGTAGCGAAGCAGAATCAGGCTGATTAACAAGAGCTCTTTCAGAATCAAAACCACTGTACATAGCAGATACTTTATTGATACAAGTGAACAAAATGCCCAAAATATTACATTTATGTATAATCCAAAATTTGGCTGAAACGAAATGTCTCACATTACACACTCTAACTGCAGTAGTTTTTCTGAAGAATTTAATTAAGTGATAATTAAATCATGTGAATGCCTTGACTGTCCACCGCCAAAGTGCAAAAGAGCATTAAGAATAGTTTGATAAAGAAGCAAGAGGATAAAATATTATATCCCTTCTTTTATAGAGAGCTATGACCATTTGATAATCTGTGAGCATCCATGCATTCATGTGCACTAAAGGAAAATGGAGCTTCTTTTCACAGAACCAAGTTCAAAAGGTAACAAGGCAGTTTATCAATTACCAGGGAGCTTAGTGGAAGTCATTCAGTGCTCCACATTTTCCTCTTTGCCTTTAGTCATGAATGTCTTGAGACTTTAGGACTGTGAGTGAATTTTAACCGAGATAGAGATGGAGATGGAGTTCCAATCATTCTTTTACAACTAAGTTGTATGGTACAGGCAGATGCTTGTACAATCATGCTCATCTATATATAATCTATTGAAATAACCTATATATATATATATATATATATATATATATATATATATATATACACACATATATACATACACAATGGTGCATTAATGTCAACAGCCTAACACACAGTTATTAACTGAATTTTGATCAGAAATTTCTACTATATAATGTTCAATTAGTATTCATCACTGAATTAAGTGCATTGACAATGATTTATGTTGAAAAATATTTGTTGCATAAAATAAATTTTTTCATCATTGATGTATCAATACATATATATACATGTATATATACACACAAATATATATATATATATATATATATTTATATACATTATTGTGTCATCCATAGACACCTGTTTTGTTGTACTACAACTCTCCAGTGTGGCTATAGACTATCCATTTTCACATTCAGTACCACAAGGTAGGTTTGAAACCTTCACTTCAGACCTGGAGGCCGGTATCCTACCTTCTGCTCCACAGAACTGGACGGTCAGTAATATTGAATTTAAGCGATACATATTATTGTTTAGCTTACATTCCCCATCGACTAGAGTGCTCTATTCCTTGGGAAGAGCATTATATATATGCACAAATAGATATACACACACATGTATATATTTAAGAGAGGATACAGGCATATACATTGATTCATGCACACACATACTCACATAAAGAAGGTGGTCAATAAGTATGTAGCCTAATTATGAAAAAAAGCATGTTCTTTACACAACAAGTATTCAATTTCCAACATAACGTCCTTCCTTGTTAATGCCCTCTACATATTTTTTTTTGTAGATCACATAGACCTAAGATACAGCGAAAATTTCAGATCAAAATTCATTTGATAATTGACCTTCTGATTCATCTTTATATATATATATATATATATATATATATATATATATATATTGCGTTATATTATATTGAAACTCTTATTTGAAATGTTCTACATTAGAAGATTAATATATCACTTGGACTAGACAACTGCTGCAGGAATCCTACCCACCATCAATAGGTTAGCCACTTCAACGTAGTGTTGCTCTTACCATTGAGTTAACCATTGATTATAAAGTGATTGTTTTCAAAATCAATCTTGAGCCATTGCTATTACCAGCATATATGCATTTATATATTAAAACATATACTAATATCTATGCATATATTTGTGTCTATAAAAGTGTGAATTTATTTCTCATACATAATAGAATTTGTGCCTCTTTTAATTGGGCTGAACAATTAATTTGATGTGATCTATCAGTCACTTACAGTTGAGAAATCTGAAATTTTCATTTTCTTCCATTTTCTATAACCTCTTCATGTTGAAGAAATCAAACAGGATATTGGTTTTAGTTAATCAGCACCGGCATTTAATTCTGTGATTTCTTTCCAAAGATGTTGCCACAGATGTGTGCATTACAAGATGGCAGAAGTGTTTTGATAGTGAAATCAATCATGTCTGGCTTTGGGTGAAGCTTTCATTTTCTTAATATTTTTATACTATTTTTAATTTTCTTACTGGATTAATGGTTCATATGTGGAAAGACTTCTAATTTAATTCATTTCAATTTTTATTTATTTCTTGTTGAGTTTGATGCCTGTTTTTTTTTCTTTCCGTTCGCTGGATTTATTTATTTCATTCTTCTTTTAATTTTCCAATCAGAATTATGAATTTTATAACAATCAACATCAACACAAACAACAATATAAGTAAATTGTTGCCTCAATTGCAATAAAAAAAAACTCTGTACTTGCACAAATATATAAACTCTACAGCATAATCATACATAAGTAAAAGTACAATATTACATATCTTAGATCATGAATATACACATATACATGTAAATATATATAAAGTGATATCTTGAAAACTGCAATTTTGATTAGTGTGGGTTTGATGTAATTTGGTTAAGGTATTTCTCTGCAAATTAATGTAACTAAGTAAAAGCTGAAAAAAAAAAGAACTCATTAAATTACTTGAGACCTTAAACAGTGCAGTACAGAATACTTTAGAATGAATTAACCGATCTAATCAATAATATTGCTTGTTTATCTTTCATCTTTTTATAATATCGTTCAGTTCGTTTTATTTTTTAAAACCGTTGAGTTAGCACCATGGGTCAGAAGTAGAGAAGCATATACATATACATACAGATATGCGCTCATGCATGTTTAGAGAATATCTGTATTTATATGTTTAGAATAATCTTTGATTGCAGGGTTTTCTTTCTCATTTCATCCCCTCTCTTTAATGCATATATTTTCTTTCTCACTCCTCCTCTCTTTCTTTACTGCATTCTCTCTCTCTCTCTCTCTCTCTCTCTCTCTCTCTCTCTCTCTCTCTCTCTCTCTCTCTCTCTCTCTCTCTAATACATGCATTAACATATAACTGAATGGTTGCTGTCTAAGCTTGGGTATTTTCTTTCCAGTGTTATCTTCATTGCTTCCACAGCCAACCAGGTCTTTGACTGTTTCCTTCCATTCTCTGCATCTACAAAATCTTGCAAGCACAAGTAAATGACCCATTTGGGATATTCCTCAGTTTATTTGAATTCCCACTGCACTCTCTCTTTTTCTTTCTTCCCGTATCTCTCTCTAAGAAAACAGGTCTGGTTACCTACTCAATAGAAACTATCATGTGGCCATCATCTTTTGGCAGCATGCCATCTTGAAGGTGAGTAATGGAAAATCAGAAAAAGAGGTGATCAATGAATGAGATCTTCTTTCACCTTTCATTGGATCACTAAAAAAACGAGTATGAACTAAACTGGACACTTAGCATAAACTCACACTGTAAATTGAACTCCCCAGTAAAAACATATTTATGGGTAGGTGATTTTGAAAAAAAGAGAAAAAAATGTTTTCTCTAAATATAATGAGAACATGTGTAAATTTTCAGCCCTGTAGTTCCATTGGCACGGCTTGTATTTACAGTTCATATATAGCCAGCCATCCAGCCAGACCCGCATAAAAACCAAAGAAACTTATGTTGACAGTTTTGATGATATTGTTGGTTGATGGTTTCTAATGATGGTTTTTGTAACTTTTGTTGGTATCGAAATAAATCAGTATAGACCAATATTTAAAAATACTTTTTTGTGCAAGATATCCGTCTTATGTGTCCATAGATAATAAACCTATCCAATTCTCACCTGCCTGACATTAAACTTCTGGCTTGTAATTGACTTCATAGCCTCTAATTAATGATGAAACTAGTGAGCTATCAACCTAGGATATTTCCTTGTGAGGATGAATATGTGTATATCTTTCTCTTTGTATGTGTGTGTGTATCCAAGTAAACGTGTTTGAGAGAACCCCCTCCAGCATGTTCATAATATCTGTACTGAGCCAAGAAGAAAAGAAAAAAGAAGAAACGAAAATAACCAAACTCTCTCCTTATAATTGTGGCTTTTCCTCACTTAACAATTATCTTTCTTTCATTTTCCTCTTTTTTTTTCTTTTCTTTTCTTCAAATAATTAAAAAAAATAGCTTTTGTTTATTTTGACATCCACCAGGGGGCAGCCGGTAAAGGAAGGACACATTTTCAGCCTTCAATTAAGAAAAGTGCCACCAATATGGCTACCTCAACTTTCCTGATTGAAAGCAATTGTGAACATAATCCAAGGGGGAAATTGAACAAGGAAAAAGAAGCAGAGAATCAAACAAAGACTTTTTCCCTCGAACAAAGCTGAGAAAATCAGAAACATGATCATGATAATAGTGAGGGATATGGCCGTCAGTCTTTTCAAAGTTTTCAGAAATGAAAATAATACACCATTGTTTTTGTTGCTACTGTTGGTATTATTGCGATTGTTATTATGTTGTTATTGTTGTCAGTATTATCTTTTCCTTGTTGCTACTGTTATTGATATCCACATCAGCATTATCTATGCTATTGTTGTTTTTAATTATTTTTCATTATCTTCATTACTTTTATCTCTGTTATTACTTTTGATAAGCATTCTATTATCATTGCCATCATCATCATCATTATCATCATCATCATCATCATTATCATCATCATTGCCACTGCTCTTTTTGTTGACAAAAAATAATGCCATTAATTACATTATCATCTTTACTGTTATAAATGTCATCGTCACAAGAATCATTACTTACTGTGCAGTTCATAAATGAGTACAACTCACTCCTTTTTTTTGTATATATATATAAAAAGATTATTTCCTTCTAAACCAAACAGAGCCAGATTTTATTATTTTTAGTGGAACTTTACACAATTAAAATGGATATTATCAGGTATTAATTATGACCAAGTTTTATAGTACTGAAACAAAAATATGAACATGAGCTCTGTTGTCTTTTTAATGAAATGTTTTGGATCATTGCCATGCTGAAACACAGCTCTTCTCCTTAAGCATTGCAGTGAAGGCAACATGTTTCCTTTCAATATTTTGATGTAACTTTTAGCATTCATAGAAATGCAGCCCATGAGTGCTATTAGAGCTCGTGCAACCCTAGACCATGACATTTCTGCCAACCTGCTCAAGTGTCAATACCAGACACTTTTCCTTGTATGCCTTGCCATAACAATACCAAAATCACTGGATGTCATCAAACCCAAAAGGGTTGACTTCTATTTCAGCTGACCACAGTAAGCTATCCCAAAATGTTGAATTCTTATTTTGATTGTCCCATGCAAACTTCAAACAGGCCTGATTGTGTCAAGATTCTAGTAGCTGTTTCCTACCTGGTCCTTGGCCATGTAACCCAGTCTCATTCAGGGTAAGTTTGATTGTTTTAGTAGACAGATTCATGGCACACACTTCTTTGACCTCATTAGCATCATCTGCTGCCAATTTCCTTGGGTTTTCATCAACCGATCTTTTGATAGAACAAATAGATTTTGATGTCAGCTTGTGTGGTTGGCTTGATCTTATTACTTCCAACATTTCCATTTATTTTGTGGTTTTGCACAATTTTGTCAATGATCTTTTACACATCTTCAGTCAACTTTTTTGTAGTCGCACTTCTGTTTGAGGAAGAGATTTTTTCCCCATCTGGAGCTATTACTGAAGTAAGGGTCTGTACACTGAAAACTATGGCTTCATAAGAACTATTTTCAACATTGCGCACTCTATTGAAATTTAAATCCACTGTTAAAAAAAAATGATCAATCATGGTTTTAAAATATAAAAATATACTTACCGTATGGAATGAGAATTTTTTTCCGTGTGGATGCACTCATTTTTGGATGGCAACATATTCGTATTTTTGGCAACAGAATTTAAATGCTGTACAGTTTGTATAGAGATAACACCTAATGATATCCATTTTGATTGTGCAATGCTCCAATAAAAATAATAAAATCATATTGTTTGGTTTAGAAGAAAACTAACTTTCTTTCTTCAGTAGAAGTGTGTATCATTATTGGAATTCTTATCCATAATCATATCATCATATTATGATTATTTATATAATTTTTAGAACAATCATTTTTTCTATCATTTAAACCATAACAGACTAAAAAATAATGAGATTATTTATAAGTGGATCAGTACTTCTATTAGAGTATCTGTGTGATCTGCAAAAGATCAAAGTGTCACTTCTAGACCCCTTGCCTGATGCTTTTCTACCTGTGATCAGTGTGTAGTATCTGTGCTCTCATTGAACTGTGTTATCCACAAATATATATATACTAGCATTTCATAGGAAATTTTGAATCACTGCCGCTCATTTGTGCTTACATTTTTACCTTTTGAATTAAGCAATGATTAATGATAAATTGATAAAATCAAGTTATCTTGTTGAGAATAGTACCAATGTGGTTTGAATCATAGATTTATGATTTAAAAAAACAAAAACAGGCCTGTTTAGTCACTCGATTAAAAAAAGGTGATCAGTGCATAAGTCACTTTTCTTGCCTTTGGGAACTATGATCACTATAAAGGTACAAATTTTCAAACAATATGCATGAATGCTACTGGATGAAAACTAAAGGACCAATTTGGCATGAACTTACATTGTAAATTGAGCATCCACAATATAGACCTATTTAGGGGGTGAATTTTCAAAAGACAAAAACAAAGCATTCTCCCAACTCATGGCAGAATGAGTCTGTGCAAAATCCCAAGTTTTTACTTCAAACAGTTAGGACCAGGCAAAGTCAGGGTAGATAGATACATCGATACGTATGAATTTCAGAGAATATGAATAATGATTAATTAAATCCTGTGATCAAACCAGTCATTTGTGGGTAGCGGTAAATAATATGTATGGATACACATTGTGTTTTATACATATATATGGATTGCTTTTTCATTAATACCAATGTCATCATTATTTTTGTTATCAATGTTTTTGTATCATTCCTTCAAATTTTATCAGAATTATCACTAGTAACATGAAAAGATAATAATATCAGTGAGGCTGCTACCGCTATTGCTATGGCTCTTGTCTTTCTACGCATCAACATTGCTTGAAGCCAGATTTTTAGCATTCTTGTAGTATTGAGCAGTATAGAATTCTTAATCAAACACAATCTTGTTATAATAATCATAATCTTTTCATTTTTAGTCTCTATTGCTATTCTGAACATTTTTGCAAAATTCATTGTCATTCTAGATATTCCTCTGCAGGCACATTGGTTCCAAGGGTTCTACCAGACTTTCAGATCCTGGTAAATAAATGAGAGACATAGAGGGCAAATTTTTAAAAATGTGGTTCTACATGATCTGAAGATTCTATGATGGCAGTTATCAAACCAAGATCAGACAAGAAACAAACTTTGATTATTATTAGTGCTATTATTATCAAAATTAGAAACCGTCAATCGAAACTACCAACATAGGTTTCTTCAGTTTCTAAGGTATTGGCTGACTATGTATATATCATGCTTATAGGCCACATCAATAGAGATAGATGGCTGAAAATTCAAACTTTGCTCATTTTGCCTTTTTTTCCACTTTGAAAATTCTCCCCAAAATAAGTTTTTAGTAAGGGGTTTAATTTACAATGTGATTGTACGCTAAATTGTTCTCTTAGTTAATTTGCAGCAGCATTCATGCATTTTTTTAAAAAATTCAGACTTTTTCTAGTCATTGCCGCAAAATGCAGAAGAAGTAGCTTATTCATTGATCATCCCTTTTTCAATATTTTAATTGATCACTCCCAACACAGGATGCTGCCAAAATACAATTGTCACACAATGTTTTTTTATTGAATAACGAACCAGGCTCGATGTTATTGTTGCTATTTCATAATTTTGTCACTTGAGATCATCATCATTATCATGAACATCATCATCAGTATTGTTAATATCCTCATCATTACAAATTACTCTTAGTATCATGCTTGTGTAAAACTCTATATCATGATGAAGATGTCTTTAAATCATTTTGGCAATAATACTAGTATCATGATTTGCATCAATCTCATATTAACATGATAACTTCATTGATATCTATTCTCAGTTAACATGGCTACCATCAATACCATCACCATCAGTATCTTAATCATTATCATAACATTCACTTTGAAGATAATGATATAATTTCCATCATCATCATCATCATCATCATCTTCTCACTCATCATCATTGACTGTTCAGTCACTGGTTAGTGATATTTCTTTTTATTTAATCACCATTTTGAATTTTAAACAGAGGGCAAAAGTGATTTTTTTTCCGCATTATTTTTATAAAGATTTTCTTTTTTCAAATTATAAATTGGAAAATAAAGATTTTTTCCAGCTCTCGTCTTTGTCCTTTCATGAAGACATTGCATGACTGTAAAGAGATTTCATGTAATTGTCACCAGTAACAAAATTTTAAAAAAGGCTAAAAATCAACCTTCTCTACCTTCCTTCCCATTTCTCTTCTTGTTGATCTTTTCTTTTATTTATTCTCTTTTTACGTGTTCTTTTTTAACATTCATTCATTCATTTCTTTCATTTTTCTCCTTCATTCTTTCTCTTGTCCTTTCCCAATATTTCTGATTTTTTTCTTTACATCTGTTTATCCTTCCTTCTCTTTTTCTCTGTCCCTCTACCAGACTTGAGTCAAAAGTTTATAGAAAAAAGAAAATAGAAAAGGAGATGAAGAAGAAAATATGAAAAACTATAAACCCTTGGAATAGGGAGGGGGGCACTGACACAGACATTGATATTGGCTGTCAGGTACTCTTTATTAAAGGACAGCAGACCTCTGCAACTAGCTTGGTTATCTGTTTTCAGTGGGGTGTCCAGGACCTGGGCTTCAATTGTCCAGGTCAGAAAAACTCCCTCGAAAGGGTGGAGGGCATCCACAGCCAACTCGGGCATCTGCTAGGAGAAGGAAACTCAAACAAAACCTACAACCCAGGAACTCTCATCTTTCTGCCTCAGTAAACATAGCTCACAAACCCTAGATTTAAAGAATGGAATCGACTGTGCACACGCCGCACCTCACCTCAAAACTCCATTGCGCTGACCCATAGGCATATGTGAACTGTTTGATTTGATTCCCTGGTTTCTCCTTCAATGATGAATGTGGAATATTGCCACCTGCTCTCTGGCATCTGTTGGCATCTCACCAACAATAATGGAATATCCTGTACACTTTTTCACATTATTTGCCATAGTACCTTAAATAACTTCAGCCATGATATCAAGAATTTTGTTTTGGACAATCAGTTGAGCTCCACTGTATATGTGAATCTAGCTAACTTTTCAGTTTTTCTCATAGTCGAGAATATCCTTGGCCGAAGAAATTCCAAGAGGTTAATGCAGTTAAACTTCTTCTAAGTTACTGTGGTCCTCTCCATGACCTTGTTGAGCTATGTTTTGTTTGGCAGTGAACAACAGTTTTGATAATAATTTTCAAGTACTCTTCATTCCTCGCCACCTTCTGCTTACATACAGTATTTTGTTGACCTAACATAGATTGTTCGTTCTTCGTGTTTGCTTGATAGTCTATTCACTTCATCGTAGCCTGCTAATAATAAAGCACTTTTCACATGCTTTGAGAGCCAATGTATCTTTTCCCTGTTTTCAAAAGAAAAAGTGTTACTAAGTGTAAACATCTTACAGGGGTAACACGAAGCTTGACACTATAGAAATCTCTGAAAGTAGACTGCTGACCAAATAAATCTCTTTGGTTTTGTGCCAAAATTGGTTGATTTGGTCCAGTTTCAATGATATTAATCTGCTGAGCCAGAGGAGATTCATAGGTCACATTCACTCGATTGTCATTTTCCTCCCTTGAAATATACTCAGGTTCAGAGGAGCCAGGCTCAGCTGAAACTTGTGGGTTTTTTTACGATCTCCTGATCGGCATCGTCAACAAAGCTATTCCTGATGATAGTTTGGCAAGTTTTGTGAGTTATAGCTTGATCACCTTTAGCGTTATCATCCCCTTTTTCTTTATCTGAAAAATTTAGCTCTAAACGTTTTTTCCCAAAATAGTACTCAAGCATCTGTTGCGATTTTTCAGGCACTGGAATACAAGTTACAGTCTGACCAGCATGAACAGTCCAAACATGTTTATCTTTGTAATCAGAGTCTATTTGCTAACCACATTCTGCAAAATTGATGTGTTGGTGATAAAACCGTTTGTGTGTTCTCACCATGGACGTTGGGAACCTTTTGTAGGGCCCCCTATTCTTTTAGTGAGGAATAAAATACGAAATCCTTCTTCTAGCTAGATATCGAAAACGTCACTTCCTTCTCCGACCCCTATAGAACCCCGGGACGCACATGGTCCCATGCTCATTAGCTCTAGTACCCCTATCTGGTTACGCTTTTAGCCCTGGCCTTTGGAGCCGGCCATTCTCTCTCTCTCTCTCTCTCTCTCTCTCTCTCTCTCTCTCTCTCTCTCTCTCTCTCTCTTTCATTCTCTGTAAGATCGTTATCATTTCGCCGACCTTCCAGCCGATCCGATCTTGACCATTTTTCCACCGTGACCTATCTGTGTACTAACTTTGCCCATTTCACTTGTCCGATATCAAGACAAAACGGGGCACTACATTTTTAAAATTATTTTCACAACTGGAATACGAGGATAGGAGGATGAACATCACCACAAATATTCACAAATTAGTCTTTGATTTTGATGAAGGTGTCGTTGACACAAAGAAACGGAACCCAAGAAAACTTATCTTGTGAGAAAAGTATTTCAAATTGAAAAATTGGTTGAACATTTCCGATTGTATAATCAAGATTATTACTACAGATTTAGAAGGGTGTAATGACTGATCAAGAGGAGTTGAATAAAAACGTGTTATGTAGTGGAAAAAGATCGGATTATGTTCACACCAGGAACATTTAACAATCCTAATTATGTTGTCTTGGAACGCAGGGACATAAGAGTTCTTAGAAGTTTTTCAAGTGTAAAGGTAAACTGAAATTTCAAAAGAATAGATGTATGCACATGAAATCAAAAAGATTCGAAATAATTCTACGTTCATTGAGGACTCATTTATTCCAAATAAATGTCGCTCAGATAAGAAAACACATTTTGTAACGCATTCAAAATTTAATCAAAACTCACTTTGAAACACGTTAGAAAAGTCTAGGAAATACATAACTTACGTAACAGGATCCTTTTCACTTTCGTTGTGATTTAAACAGATTCCTTTTAATCGCCAAAAGCAACTGAAACTTCTGCTGAAGAAATAATTTTTCTCATAATAGATAAAACTTCAGTGATTTCAGTATACCCATAGATGGGGAAAGAAAGACAGCAACCGGCCCTCTCTCCGCCCCTACAAATGCCACTAATGTCAATTAAAGGGGAGAATAAAAACAACTTCCCCACTTCGGGAAGAAAGGGGAAGTGTACAATATTCACATCAACTGTAAAAATGAAATGAATTAGACAAAAACATTTCTTTAGTCAATAAACACTCGCCTCTTATAAGGACATTACAATATATCAATTTAATATCTGTAATCATTTTTGACAGCACGGGTAGACTCTATTATGTATGAGTGAGAAAAATTATGAATTTAAATTGATTTTTACTAATTTGCTATCATCATTGATTTGCTTAATTTTTTTTCACTTTCTCTACTCGATTTTTCTTCTTGTTTTGCCGGAATTTGTGTGTGTGTGTGTGTGTGTGTGCGTGGGAGGTCTTTGCCGACCTCTCAACAACTGAAAAGACCTGGAAAACCCATCCGGGTCTCTTCCCGAACTAAGCTACCATAAACAGAAGATATTCTCTCTATATATGCAACAATAAACAAATTGTAAAAATGATTTTTTTCTTTGCCAAATAATAAGTAAAACTTTTCATACCTTCTCTCCCTATGTTTGAAGGATAATGACCGAGACAGTCCAAAAGTTACATGAAAATCGCCAGAAAGGTGAAATCTGCTCCTAAAATTATAGTTTTCAGTTCCAGATTGTTTATCATGTCAGTTCGTTTTATAATGTTTGCATGTCTTTGTCATTAGTATTAGTAGCGACGATTCATTGCAGAGTTCTATAAAGTGGATGAAATTTATTTAACATGGTTCCTGATACAGAATGAGAACTTCGCACTTGAAAATATAAATGGAGTGAATAAGAATCTTTCTTACAAATTCTGAGTTTCTCACTTCCTTTTTGCATGTCGAGAATTGTAAAGAGCAATTATTCCAGTTGAAAGTAAGATAAAGATTATAAAAAAATAAGTAGTAAAAATCTTTAAAGGAAAAATTGGATAATCTTCGTGTATAATCTGTTTGATTTATTTCATTCAGACCCTGTAACACTCGCTATAATTAATAGAATAAACATGCAACAATAAATTAATGGAATTAAATAGATCAATTAAAATAAAAACGACAGCAGCATTAAAAAAAATCAATTGAGAAAAATCAACATAAGAGAAGCAATAAAAAAAAAAAAATGAAAACACTCTCCCATTCCCACCCATCCGAATTGAGATAATATCTTTATAACATGAAATTAATAAGTATTCAAATGTAATTTCATAAATGGCTTTTTTTCTTTCATTCTTTTCTCTTCATTTTTGTAAAAGGGTGTTTTGATTTTCAAAATGCTTGCATCTACAGAGGCACTAGTCAAACCAAACGCCGGGTTCATGTGACCAAACAAAGAGATTAACATCAGAGTGATTGCCAAAGACCTTTTCGTTTATATTTCCTGCGATGATTTCATTGATAAAGTCAGTCAGTCAATATTGAAAGCACGAATCTTGCCTTTCCATTTTTATTACTGATTTTTTTTTTCACAAAGAGAAGACAAAAATCGAAAATATATTGGTGTATTTTGTATTCAAGTATTTTTGTCTGAATCAAATTGGCATCCTAGATTGAAACATAAAAAACATAAGAAATTAATTGATAGTTACTCTTTTTATTCGTGTTACACATCAAAAACAAAATATTTCAGACACTCCTTTTATGTGATGATAGTTCCATGAGATAACCCAAGACTAACTTGATAAATCTCGATAAAAATTGCCAGAGATTCGTAAAATTAGTATTTTAGGATTGCTGGGTATTTCTACTTTTTTGGAGAATCAAAACTTGTTTGGTTTACAATACATGCATTGTTCAGAGTTCGTACCCCCCACTTGCAAGAGATTTTTCATTTTTTGATCTTTTGAATTTTTCCATCAAGAAAGTAACTAGAAATAATGACATGTCTAGCCACTGGAAAGTTCAACTCCACTCACACTTCTATTCCGACAGAAGATGATTACTGTATTTATTGTATTATACGTACAATAAACGAATTTGTAGATCTGTAAGACTTGTCAGTTTATCTCAGTCAGTAAGAGAGCCGCCTAGCAATCACTCGGTCATGATTTTGGTCAAATTTTATCAAAATCGGATAATACGCTGATTTTAGCCGAATTTTGAATTTCTCAGGTGTCGATTTTCGGATGAAACTTGCGTTCATATTGCTCATACTTACTTGCTAGTCGAACGTTTAGAATCAGAACCAATTTTTATTGCTTCTAAATTTGTTTAAATCATTCAACTAAACAGTTGATGACCAATTTTGTGAGAAATGAAGCTAAAACAATACTGCCATTGAATTTCTCCACGAATAGAGGTAGCCATTTTTTGAGCTTTATTGGGAAATCTATGATGTGCTATGGGCGACGTACAAATACAGTAGTTCTCTGAGGGATAGTAAGATTCTTTCCAAGTAGCCTGAAACCTTGATTGAAAATTAAACAAAAAGACGTATATAATGAGAATTGGGAATTTAAAATGTCTGTTAAATATCTGAAAAAAATTTTCTAATCATTCTATTAGATCATTAAAACTCTTTCTAAGTTGTAAAATAACTACGAAAAATTGATGAGGTTGAAAATGAGCCATTAGACTTTTACGTACCAAAGCCAGCTTTCTTTTACTAAGACGGGATTGAAAACTTGATTTCAAGATGGAATACTATGTTATATAACAATGGCGTTTATGTAACTGATTCGATAATAAATGTTTTCAAACAAAAGATGTTTGTTCTTTTCTCTCTTTCACACACACACACACACACACACACACACACACACACACACACACACACACACACACATATATATATATATATTATGTATATATGTATATTATAGGAAGTGGATTCGCTACACAAACAAGTTCATGTTTCAGCGAGGGCAGAAACATAAACTTGTTTGTGTCGCGAATCCACTTCCTATCATATTTCTAGCTCCACTTTAAAACAACCCAACTCTTGGAGTATTAAGTTGAATGAATCGAGCACTCTACGAAATGAATCTATCACATATCAGACATTGCTTTATACTATTATGCTATGCTGCAAACCTGATTTGTAATATATATATACATGCATCATATGTGTATATAGATATAGATAGATAGATAGATAGATAGATTGGTAGATATAGATATATACATACATATACATATATACATATCTATCTATTTGCCTGCAAGCTGTGATATAGGTTAGTATGGAATCCTCCATCTCTCTAAAACGCTTGACTTGCGAAGGAAGATTGCATATCCCAGTGATGGCATATGGTGAGAAAGGACTACAGATGGTGTAAAAGGATAATTGTTTGGTGCTCATGGGACAGTAAACGCAGTAGGAAAATACTATACACAAGATAAAAAGACATGGCAGAGATTACCACAATCACTCTTATCATAGAAAGAGATCGGAGAGGCTTTTCCCTGCAATGGACTTATAAGGTCTGATGATAAGGATCCTTATAGACGGATCAACACACACACACACACACACACACATACACACATACATACAAATTTTGCTGAATTCGACCATGAAATGAAAATAGTTCCCTAACACCAAGTTTTCACTGTCTCTTTTAAAGTATTCCTTGTACATGAATACATCATCATCATCATCATCATCATCATCATCAGTTTTGGGATGAAGACCTTCCCCAGGATTCGCCATACCTCTCTATCGTGGGCGTCGTGGAGTCTATATTTCCTGATCCTGTCCAGTTCGTCTCACCATCTCACATTAAGTCGGCCTTCGTTCCGCATTTGATCTCTGGGGATCCACGTTATGAGTCATGATGTCCATCGCTTGTCAGCCATTCTAATAACTTGACCAGCCCTTTGCCATTTGAGTTTCCTAATGGCTTCTTTGATGTCTCGGACACACTTACAAAGGGCAATGATCACAAAATGCTACAACAGATATCCATACTGCATTTGGCCTGCATGCGCTGTTCCTTGAGTTCCCTGAATATTTGAATAACATCTCACATGTGATTAAAGAAAATGTTATTTGAAAGCAAGTATTCTTTCTGCCATCAAAATTTCAACTTTTACAAAGCAAAGGTTGAATCTCTTTCAATGCAGAAAGATATTAACAATTGCCACCCTTTTACCAGTGACAAATACCAAACTCGGCCTGCTTTAACAGAATCTATGAATATTTAGAGGATGTAGTTATGAAAAAACACATATATAAGGTTAGGTATAATTTAAAAAAGATAAATTGGAAACAGTCAACCAAAACTCTCACCAAAACTGTCAAAATATTCTTCAGTTTCTAAAGGAGTCTGGCTGGCTGATGGCTAACTATGTATGGAGTATGCATATGTGTCGCACGCATCAGCCTTATCAATGGGTTTAGAGGGCTGAAAATTAAGTCCTCACAACATAATGTCAGGAATCTTTTTTTTTTCTTTCTTAATTTCCCCCATGATAAGATTTTGGTAAAGGAGTCATTTTACAATGTAAGTTTATAGTTAATTGGTTCCCTAGTCAGGCAGCGTTCATGCTTGTTTTTTTTTTTCTTTTTTTTCAATTCGGACTTTATTAATGATTACAAACCAACAAAGGGTGAGAGAGGTAACTCGTTCATTGATTACCCCTTTTTCAATTTTTTTAGTTGATCACCCCAACGCGACACACTGTCAAAAGACGTTGGTCACGTGACAGTCTCTCTTGAGTGACTAACTATACCTGTCTCATTGATCTTCAATTTAAAAAAAAAAACAACGTTTTTTTCAGAGTGGCAGTAAAAATACCAATCGTTTTAATTTACATCGACATTTTCTTTCTTTCATTAATTTTACAAAAATGTAAAAGTACTGGTTGTGGAGGATACGTGGGTGAATGAAGATATTTGAGATTAAGCAAAATATATAATCTTGGTAGAAATAGTGCCTATAACATCAACCATTTCTTTCTTTCTTACGAATTTTGCAAGTACACAACAATTCCTGGCTGAAGTAGCAGGAAAATAGGTGCAGTTCTTCCTGTGAGTATTTGATGCTGTGCACATTTTTTTGAGAAAATGGGGAAAATAATCTGATCGAAATGTCTCACCATTCACTCTTTATTTCTTGTTTTCTGAATTAAAATGTAAATTCATTAATTAATTATATTCATGATTCACTAAAAATGATAAAAACGAAAATGTTAATTTTTCCTCATTCAGATTTTAATGCATTTCAGATATAAAGATTATGTATTCTACTTTAATGAGAGCAAGTTTGTCAGCCTCTCTGTTGTTTTCAGTACCAGAAAATTGATACATTTTTATTTTCTTCCTTTGCCGTTTTTTATCGCATAACTTATCAGTGCAAAAAAGAGAAGATAAAAAAAAATTGGAGTCGTAAAAAAAAAGTCTGCAAATTTTTTTTTAATGAAAAATGAAAATAATTTAAATTTATGATGGCCGAAATGAATTCAATGAATTTCAATGAGTTGTCCATTTAGACCATTCTTCTTTTTCTTCCTTGTCGTCGTCGTTTTTGTTGAGGAAGGGAAAGAGAAGAGGATTAGAGTTTTAAGGAAGTACGTTCCGAGTCTTGTTGTTTGGCTGAGAAATGGATATACAGCTGAGGTGACATTCAGTGCATTACATTTCAACTTTATGAACCTCTGCCAACAAAGTTGGAGAGGTAGATGTATTCGGTCGTGTTCGTCTTTCTATCTTTCTATCTTTCCGTCTTCCGGGCTGTCTATCAGTCCACATGATATCTCAAAGAATTATCAATGCATTTCATTGAAATTTTGTGGAAGACTGGGCAATGGGCTACCAAAGAGTCGGTTAGAGTTTGCAGCGAATCCAAGATTTGGATTTGGAGATATTTTTCGTTTCTTCCCCATACATCTGTTATCGCCAAATGTTCTCGAGGAATTTCAATGGAATTTTGTAGGATGTTGGACAATAAGCTACGAAGTAATTACATTTTGTGACAGATCGATGTAAAATTTCCTCTCCTATAGTGTAGTTATGTGTCAAAACCACATAATATCTCCAAATATTCATGTCTGTCTCACACAATCTCTAAAAGCCCTCAAAGCTACGGAAGAAATGATTAAATTTTGGGTTGGATTCAAACACAGTTACTTCCCCTGACAATGTGCTCTCTGAGAGCTTTATACTTCACATTTTGAAAATAGTATCGTGAAATGTACCCACTTATAGTTAAACATCAAAAGAACAGCTTAACGAATAGTGTATGACTGATACTGACCACCACGACCTCACCCCAGGATTGGATTTTCGTTATGTTCATATTCTATGTGTTGAAAAACATGTGAAAATTATATCTGAATGACTTTTGGGGGCGTATAGTTATCCCGCCTACACATTAGGGATATCAGAAAGTAATGTTTTTACATGACCTAACGTTAGGCATTGTTTATTGAGTATTCCACACCGTCAAAAATTGAAGAAATATCCCTTAGATGATGGTACTCTTGAAATTGTGGTAGAAGATCAGAGATTTAGGCTGGTAAGTTATACCCCATTCGCCCTACTTCACCCGTCGCTGCACCCTCGGATCGCCATTTTTTCAGATCAATTTCTAAGCAGTAAAACTCTACAAAATATTGATGACGTCAAACATGGGCCATCAGACTTCTTCGAATCAAAGTCAGCTTTCTTTTACAAAGAGAGGATTGAAAAGTTGGTTTCAAGATGGACAGCTTAAATAACAATGGCGTTAATGTAATTGATTGGAAAATAGATATTTCCTCATAAAACATATCTGTTCTTTTCTTAAAATGAAAATAATAGTTTATACATTTCAAAAAATATTTCTAAACATGAAAAAAATTGGAATTGTTGCCTTGATCTCAGCTCTATAATTTGCTAATAGGAAATAAGTATTCCATGCATACTTACATGCATACAGTGTAGCTCATAGAGAAATCTACCCTTACTACATTTTTTTTACTACTTTTTAGTAGGATTTAATTTTTCTAATGGAACATTACCCAATCAAAACATATATCATCAGGTATTATTTATGAACCAATTCTAGTGCACTGAAAATCTCTGACCAATAAATATGAACATGCTGCTGTCCAAAAAAATGAGTTCATCCCTAGGAAAAACGAAACCAAAACGAAACGGCAAAGTCCATTCACCCAATGTTTAGCATCAAGATTACATGACGTGAAGTTGCGACAAAACGAAGTTGACTCCAGTTGTCACCAGTGGTCACCAATGAGTGCGGCACACCATTTCTGGCCGCCTGAATTTCTAGCAAAATGGAATGGGATATTGAATTCGTTATGAAGTACAAACATTTTTGACCTAAAAATGGTTGGGTAGATAATATCAAATTTGACCTCCGACGTCACCGAGTGAAGATAGAATTAATCTGTGAACTTTCATGATCTATATTGTTGCTAAAAAATTATATTCTTGGTGCTAAGTTGGTACGTGGGGTTGACTTGGACAAAAGATGATAGGATAGGTGGTGCTCACCTGCAAAGTCATTAGAGGTTACCAAATGTCAATTTTGTATATTCTTAGCCAAACGAAAGTTCTTGAAGGATTAAAAAAAATTCTTCTGTTTTGTTTGTGAAACACTTCCAGGCAAAAATTCTTTAAAAAAAAAAACATGATTTTTATACTAGCACCCAATGAGAGAAGCACTAATGCCATGAATCCAGTAGTCCTGTCAAACTAAGGGATTAACTTCATTATTTGTCTTGTTTCTTACATCAAAATACTTTTTCTATAACAACTATTTTTTCGTGTATGAATTGTATAAATATTTTCCATTTGTTGTGTTGTGTAAGAAAAAATATATTTAAGAACGCATTTCCCTGTATAGTTGTATATACAGCTATTTGTTGTCTCAATTTTTCAAAATTTTACTTTTCTATATATGTGTGTGTATATGCGTGCATGCACTATGTGTATGTATACATATATGTTTACATGCATACAGCTGGTATTATGCATTCACTCAATGCCTCAAACATATTGACAAGGTGCTCTTCAACGTGTCTCAATTCATGTCAAATGATTTTCCATCGATCATGATCCATTATTTCATTTCACTTTCATCGTCTTTCTCTGCCTTGATTACCTGTACTTATCTGTATGATATATAGACATCAATAAATGATCTAATCTTCTGGTCTTACGGATATAATTTCATGTTTCGTTACTAACTTTTAAAGATAGTAAAAAGTAATATAAAACAATATTTCTACTCAGGAAAACATTTTCGTATCTGTGCATCTGTTAGTTGCTCCTGTGCAAACAAAATGGTTTTGTATTATCCTCACTCGGAGGAAGAAGAGACCTGACCGGATGACAAGCTGAGGAAACTGATGATTTCAAGTTGGAAATCTCATTAGATTCAGCCAACTGCAGCAGTATCACGTGACAGACAGCTTGACGCTATTTCAGGTATCTGAGACAATCGGAGAAATTCACACAGCTCTGATGCAGGACACGGAATATCTTTGCAAGCGAAATAAGATCGAAATAAGATCATTGAAGTTACTGTATGTCCATGTGGGAAAACGTTCTGAAAATCTTAAACATCCTACAAGTCATTCGAGATCTAAACGATCACCAACCTGAATTCCTCTCCGAGCAAATCCACCTGTAGTTTTCTGAGACGTATACTACTGGAACAAAGAAATACACTATTAGACTCTCCGAGTGACGTCTGTGATATTTTCTCAGTGTTTTTACAAAGGTTACAACGTCTCCAGTAAAAATATTTTTCTTCGTTTGAAACTTATTGTAGTTATGTCCACCGAAGATTCAGACGCCGGTGACAATAGCAGAAATTCTGATGACCTCATATAAAAAACAAAGGACGTTATAAAATCTTCCTTCACTCTGACCAAAATGATCTTTATTCTGAAAAAGTTTCCCCAGGGGCGGGACATCGCACGCGTTGCATGTAAAAGCGGTAGAGACAAGCATCCCCTGACCTGAGTTCAATAGCCGCGGTCTTGGTCAGCATTGTAAACGAATGGAATACTGACCGTGCCACAGGCATAACCTTTGTGTCCGTGTCTTCAGAGAATACCGCCAGCATTTCTTAAGACGTTGAGATCAGTAGCGTTGTCATGTACGTGATGGTCATCGATTGAGATCCCAGAATGGACGGTATGTTGGCCTGTATCCTCTCCGACAACGTTCTAACTTCAGAGCCTCGGCTCACAGGAATATAAAGTAAACTGTGAAAAACGTGATCGATAGGGAGGAAGAAGATTCATACACAGTGCCAGATTAATTATGTAGCAAAAGTAACATATGCTGTGGAGTCCCAATTTCAAGGGACCTGCGCTAGATGTTTGCAATTTTCAATTCAGATTCAGTGATTCTGAACTTGCTCTCTTAGACACCTTTTTTGAAATCACACGGCTTTGGTGATATATTTATAAATATATAGATCCGTATCATTTTCCCGAACCTCTCTTGACCGTTGACTTATTCGTTGCACTTCCATTGGCAGACAGATCATTTCCCCCAGTCATCACGTTACCGTCTAGCGAATTACCTGAAAATTGAAGGAGTCAATTCGAGGGCTTTCTTCAATGCTCCATTGTATTTTTAAAAACACCGATTAACTTTTCTTTCTGTAATTGGTGCGATGGGGGTCTCTAAAAAACAATTAAAAGTTTAAAAAAATTAAAATTGCACAAAAAGTTATCTCATTTCATTAAAAAATTGAAATTTAAAAATGAAAATTTAAGAAAATGTTGGTGCTTTCTTCATTAAGTTCACAAACGGCCAAGAAATGAAAATAAATTGTATTGTTGCTACTTTATTTAAAGAATTCTCGCCAATGGCTAAACTATATCGTATACAATGTGTGTGTACATCATCATCATCAGTCTTTTATCGTCCACCGTTGGACATAAACCTTCCCCAGGATTTGCCACACCTTGCAGAGCCAATACTCTCAGAATTTGTCTGGTTCGTTTCTCTATCTTGTATTCTGCCGGCCTCGGTTACACATGTGATCTCTAAGGATCCATGTTGTGATGTCAATCGATTGTCTGCCATTTTCGCAACATGAATAGCCCATTGCCATGTGAGTTTTCTAGTGAGCATGAATCTTTCATGTGCACGTTGCATGCTTCTCAGTTTGCAAGTCTCTTGGTCTGTACATATACGATCGTAAATAAAATCAAATAAAGAGAAATGAAAGCAAAGATAAACAAGTAAATATATAAATTGTGTTGTTACTGCTCAAGTTGTATCTTTGCCAACTTTCAAGAAACGATCCAACGTGAATTTTCTTCTTCATAAATCTTCTCTTCATATTATTTTAAAAACTAAACCTTTTCGTGCATAAACAGAATATATAGTATAATATATGTTACAATAGATGTTTTTTCCGTAAATTGTAAAAATAAATTCCTGTAAAAATTATCGAAAATAAAAAGTCAACCGGGTTTTAGGGAAATACAATGGAGCCTTGAAGAAAGCCCTCGAATTGACTCCATTCGGTTACAGGGAGTTTGCCAAACAGTCACATGATGACTTGGGGAAATGATCTGTCAGCCAATAGGAGTGCAGCGAATGAATCTGCCGTCAGATCAAGAGTTCGGGAAATGAATGCCACCAACACACACACACAAACACACACACACACACATATATATATATATATATATATATATATATATATATATATATATATATATATATATATTCCAGGTTTTGCACCGGTACGATACACTCAGAATAGCACAGAAGAAAATGTTAGTAATAATTCTTAGTGGTAGAAATTGATCAACGTGGATTCAAGATAGAACCTGGGTGGAGGATACGGTACAAGTAACTAAGCAAGAAAAAGAGAGATGGGCAGGGCACATAGCGAGAAAAATGGACAGCAGAATAAGCAAAAGACTAACCGATTGAAAAACACAGTGGGAAAAAACTAGATACAAGATGAAGAGACGAGACAGAAAAGTTTGCCTGAAAGACATGGCAGACATTGGAGCAATCACGCTTGTCATAGAAAAAGATCGGAAAGATTCAGCAGTAGACGTATAACAGCTTATATATATATATATATATATATGAATGAGAGGTGCAGGCCCTCAGTGGAGGGGATGCCCCACAAACTTAATGAATAGTAGGTCTACTAACATTATACAACAACAAATCTCACTAAATGTTGAAGTGGGGACCTCAAGGAGCCAGTCATTCATAGCCCCTAAATCTCCACCAAGGACACTGACCTCCACAACGCCCCTTCTTAGCATTAGCCCCCTTTTTTAAACATTAGAACCCCTTTTTTTACATTAGCAACCTCTTTTTGGACATTAGCATCGCATTTTTTTTTCATATGATTCCCCTTTTTCAACTTTTGAACCTCCACTTTTAATATTAGATTCCTTGTTAAAACAAATCATTATTTATGTATTTAATTAGTTCTTTTAAGTTTTTGATAGCAATTTATCCCTTCCGTTATGGCAAATATTTAGCTTAGTTATTTCAACACGGTAAATAATGTGGCACCTATGTGATACTTATCAGACGCGTAAATACTAAAGTATTTGAAACTGAAGTCATAGCTACTGCACAAAAATGAAAACGAAAACAATGTGATATTATTACTAAAGTATCAAACATATTTAAAGGGAAAATACTAATTATTTTGCAAGTAAAAAATGTTTGAATGTTCTAATATTTATTTATATTTCCTTAGGCTACTTCATAACATATGCTACAGGTTGTGCACTAGCTTGATCTGGCCTTGTGCATACTATATCACTATCAACAGTCAAGATAAAGGATCTCTTTTATAAGCCGAGAGTAAGTTTTCCATCATAGTAATGGACGTCTATGACGTACGGCTGCGTTTTTCCGAAGAGCCATACCGATTCTAGTCATATGAGAATCACTGTCCAAAAATCATCGTCGGCACCGTAGTTGCTCCAAACCCGGATTTAGATCCTCCGGAGAAAGCTGACTTATTTTTCCCCCACAGTGTTTTAACGTTTTGGTAAGGATGGGAAGATTTCAACTGTTATGTCCTTAGATTACGAATCCCAAGCTGTTTATCGATTGGGGGTTTTGTAAAAGTCAACTGAAGCCCGTTTCTGAACAGCAGTGCAGATATTATTGTAGAAGTAGACGATGAAAACGATAATGCTCCATATTTCACTTTTCTTGGCGTTCGTAATTACACACTGAATATTGACCATCACCCACATCACTCGCCCAACATGACTGTCCTGAGGGCTGTGTACGGCGACAGCCGGCAGAAAGCTTTCTTGAAATATGAGATCACAGCAGGCAATGACAAACAATTGTTCGCCGTCAATCATATAAAAGGTTTGCTCTCTTTTACCCGTGGGGTCACCCAGCAAGATTCCGGTGCATATGACTTATTGGTAACCGTCAGGGACACCCTCTCTTCAATAGACATTCTCTCACTGAAGAAAGAAGCATTGCCCAAACGAACGAACGCCAAGAACCAAGAAAATGAAGACAGAGTTCACCTTTACTTGGCCTTTGTTATAATCCTTTTCTTTGTGAATGTGCCCATTGCTATCGCTGCTCATATGCTTACAGCTATCATTCGTTGTAACAGAGACGTACATTATAGGGACAAGGTGAGACCCGATAACAAACACTGATAAAAACAAGAATTCTGTTTTTTCCTCATACCACAGTGCAGACTGGATAGTTGCTTATGTTTGGATATGAGAGACTCACTTTGATTCAGAGCTTAAATGATGTCTCATTATAAAATTAATTTTTTTTCTGCATTTGACTACTTCGCTCCAAAAGGTATGTAAAAACTAGTGATGAAAATGGATTAGGGGAACCAGGTATATGGTAAGTCTTAGTTTTGGCAACTGGATATACGGTAGTCTTCATTAGAAAACATTAAACACACACATAAACACACACACACACACACACACACATATATATATATATATATATATGTTTGTGTGTGTGTATATATATATATATATATATATATATATATATATATATATATATTTAGATAGATAGATAGATAGATAGATAGATAGATAGATATAGATATATGTCATACCACTACGTATTCCCTCCCATTTCTTGAAGAAATCTAACGGTATTAACAATCGTGCACGTGGTATTCTCAGATTTTCCTAAGCTATGCACATTCATAAATATTCGCCATTTTGTGAAGTCTGATGGCTAACTGATTGGTGGAAAAACTCATCAATGGTGCCGATTGTGTTGTTTGCAAAAGTAAGTCGGTTTTATTATTTGATACCCTTTATAAAGAACTTTTTGAAAAAAATCGATGATGACATATCAGGGGGAGTTCCCGGATCGAGGGCGGCGAGATTCAAATCCAAGATTTTGATCAGAAGGTCCTAACGGAAAATAAGTTACAGGATAACACGGAAGACATCTTTATATTTGTTTTGAATGTCAATATATAATTACTTCTGATTTGTTGTTTGTTTAATCTATAAAATTTCTATATCTCGATATTAAAAAAATCTATTGTGCTTTGCCAAAGCAGGAATAGGGTCTTCACCCTTGTCCAGGTCTGCACCTCCATATACTCGGTAAGAAACGTATCAAACGCTTAGCTACTGTGAGCAAATCCCTTGCTAATAGTCAAATTTAGGTTTTACGTTTCATCATATCTACACATTTACAGCCAGCGTTGCAAGATCTTCCTCCTCAATATCTTCATTTTCATTTTCATTTATCTAATTTCATAGCCGCTAGAATAAGTACAAATTTCGTTGACTGGCGATAACTGTCTTTTGAAATCGATTTTTTTCTTTTTTACAGCTACTTTTGGTGTTTCGAAAGTCTGGGTTGGTAGCTCTGTTCCTTACCACTGAGTTATACCTACTAATTCTACATTTACTTGAAATCATTTAAAACTTCGGTGTATTCACGTGTGGGAGTCATAAAATCAATCGCAGCAAAATTACTGCATGTTACAACTAATTTCAATGATTGACACATTTCTATCATTTAGTTCTTACAGATTCAATCAGTGGATTTATTAACGGCTTTCATAATATGAAGATTGTGTTGTACCATCCGCCAGGGTGGTGTGCTTGCCTAAGTAGCATTTGAAATCTTGCTTTTATATGGATCAGAATACAAACTGCTAATTAATTTGCCACCGTCGTGTCCAATCTAGGAGAACCAATATTTATTGAAAGTTTGTGTCGCACCAACGTTCCCTGAGGTTTGAGAATCCGTGTGCCAACAATAACATTAAAAATGTTATTTGTACTAGAACGCTTATTAACAGACTTAACTTGCTACCGCTGTACCCGCAGAAGCACACTGAATGTCGTGACTTAAATCTAGAATATTGCTATGCTTATAGTTCTCAGATTTACTCTGTTCCCCTGACAAACGTCACAGGTCAAGGGTACCGGGGAAGAGGAAATGAGATAAGGCAAATCAGTAAGCAAATGAAGTATCAAAGACGTAAGCGCTGATATCACCAATAGTTGGCTCGGATGGAATTTTAATATAATGATGAGTTTTATGCAACAGCCCGAAACTGGTTGAGTATTGGAATATAGTCTGGGCTAGGAAGATGGGGGCAAACAATAGTAAGGTTGGGGGAAATTGTGAATGTAATCAATATGGAGTCTGTAGCCGCCAACCAACTTATTTTATACAAGCTTGTCGCTACTAACAATAAGGTACCGTACTGCGTCGATTCTTACCTGTGGTTTCAGCTTTTCTGTCTTGTGTTACATGCTACTATGCTTTTTGACGTAACTGGCAAACAGCCAATCGAACAGTGCTGTTACCTAAGAAGTTGTGATAAGCTGACGATGAAGAAATTTGATTGGAAAAAAGAGTCTTTTACGTTGAGTTAGATTCACTCTTTGCTGTGTCTGATGTCATCTTCATTCTCTGTTCGTACCTAGTTAGCATTTCTTACTTACATCTAAATCTCCTTCTTATTTGTGTATTATAGCATTTGATTAACCTTTTTCCTGATATTTTTACCTATTGAAGTATTGTCAGAAGAAGTGTCACCTGATTCAAGTTCAAAAGTATGTCAATCGAGTACTTTTTAATCAACAAAAAATCAGATAAGTGTATTTGTTCCCCCATAGACTTGTTTTAGCTATTCATTAACTATTACATAATCAGAAATATATAAAGTGGCAGATTATCTACCATCTAGGCCCCCTAGGCTGAACTTTAGTAAGGTTCCCCCGACCTTGCCTGCTACACAACACTTCGTTGAATAGAATGAAGTGACGTTGTTGCGTTGAATAACTTGAAGCAGCGCACTATGTGAAATATACTACATTCTGTATTGAGGAGTCCCAAAAGCATTCTGTCGAAATGTTTATATGTTTGGAGACTAATCTTTGGAAATAAACAAAATATAATGTGCAATATTGCAGATATAAACAAATATATACAACAAAAAAAATGCAGTGAAATATACTCACGTATACACTCAACAAAACCATCTGTGTACACTCGATGAAAACATATTTTTGTTCTGGAGCCCCTCCCTTTTGAGCCTTCAAGTTTGAGTCAACTCAAGTCTATTGGTTAATCCGTTACTGAATGTATATATTGTCATGAGATCATCAGTGATGGAAATGGGTTTTGGGAACTAGATATACAGTAAAGCTGGCTTTTTTTTCGGAGCGGTGACCGGAATAAAAGTCACCAGGAGAAAAGTCACCGAACAAGGATCTCAATGTAGCGTTGCAGTGCGTTACCCAAAAATGCAATCGGTAGAAAAGTCACAAATTTGGTTTCTTGGTAGGAAAAAAGTCACAGGAAATTTATTTTATAAAACAAGTAATATTTAAAACTATTTAGTGATGTCATAAGTAATATTTTTGATTAATTTAGTAATGTGTTAGGTAATATCCAAATAAAATAAATGATATTCAATTCATCCTTATTCAATATTTTTTAATGAAAATCAAATTCAAAACAATTATTTTTCGTGCCTTTACTTCCAATTATGTTTTAGGTAGCACACAGTAACGCTAGATTGTGACTTTTCTTCCATAACCTCTCTTCCTGTGACTTTTATTCTTGGATTTTTGGGGGAAGTGGGTGTACAGTAATTAGAAAACATGGAACACACCAAGAATCTGGAGATTGAGACATAGGTATACGCCGTGCCCTCAATTCTAATACTGTTGATCACCTTCCTGCAAATAGCGAGGATCATAAAAAAATTTCTCTTTTCATTCTGCTCCAGAAATAAGGACTTTTAATCGTGTCCATCAACAATTTTATGATTTAAAAGACAGAAAGAAAAAAAAAAGAAAGATCCGTGAAATATTATCCTAGTCACAATTCGATCTAATAAACAATTGGTCTGGTTTATCACTCAATAGAAACCGTCATGTGACCAACGTCTTTAAGCAGCCAATCATGTTGGGGTGATCAATTAAAATAGGAAAAAGGATGATAAATGAATAAATCACCTCTCTCAACTTTTGTTGTGCAGGGGTTACTAAAAAACGAAAAAAAAAACAAAACAACAACAACAGAAAAAAAACAAGCGTGAATGCTACCAGACACAAACGAAGTGGCTAATTTAGCATCAACACACATTGTAAATTCACCCCCTCGATAAAAAGCTATTTAGAGTGTGAATTTTCAAAAAACAACAAAAAAGTTTTTCTAGTTATAGTAAGGAGTAAATGTTGAAATTTTCATCCCTCCAGCCCCTTTGGCGCAACAAGTACACGTGATATATGTACATACATACATACATACATAACCAGCCAATCAGACAGACTTAAAACTGAAGAAACCTATGTTGATTGTTTTGGTGATAGTTTTAGTTGAAGGTTTCTAATAAATCTGGTTGATATTTTGGATTTATTTACATGATTCTTAGAAGTTTCTTGTTAGTATTCAATATTCTGTGGATAAATATTTAAATATAAACTACATCAACCAAACTTATCTTATTTACAAAATAATTATCTGTAAGCAGGTTTTTCAGAAGTGTTTCTTTTCTTCATCTTCAAAAATACGTTTCTACGACAAAAAAAAAAAAAAATCTGTTGCTTTTTATCGCAAGTCCCAGACCGTTATTTTGTTAGTATGCCGCACACATTAGATATAAAGAGTAAGCCACCGGTGAGACTCGCACTCCTCATCCTACAAAAGCCTATCCAACTTGCATACTGACGATAATTCCTACCAGCTGGCTCTCATAGCCTAATCGATAGGTTGTTGTAATCGAAAGGCATGCTCTCAAGGATGGGAGATGCGAGTTCAAGTCACTTTGGAGATTTTTTTTTTCTGTTTCAATTTGTGCTGCATTCTAACGACCGTAGAACAAGTATCTGAGAGTTGCAATAAAAACAACAAAAAATAAGACGAAAGAAATACTGGCAAAAGATTAATAAAGACTAGCTGAAACCGTGGATATTCCAACCAAGATAAAAAAAAACAAAAAAAAAAAAACAAGAAGTTATTATGCACAGAGTTAAGTCCCTTGTATACTGGCGTGTAGGTTGCTTTTTTAAGCATGAAGAATTTTTTCCTAATGGTTCAAATTAGTCAGTTTAGATCCTGTGAACTTGATAGTTTGATGGACACGGTGCAGAGAAAAGAACAATCCGGCGAAATTTGGACTAAATATGAATTAGATCTTTGCTTTGGGATCGACATACGTCAGCATATATGGTAATGTCCTTTCTTGCAACATTTGTTACACTACAGCTTTTCAGTCAGAGATAAGCGATAGACAAAACCAATTTCAAACCCATTATCCTGCAAGAGTTAGCGGCTTGAGACTGGTGGAAAGAATTGAGGTGGTACGTACCACTTGTGCCGTCAGCTACTGCCAAACTTATACTTCATTTTTCTCAAAGGTGAAAAGAAACTATAAAGAATTAGACCACAGTCTTTTTCTCTTTTCTCTCTCTACTCAGTTTTGTATCTACTCTCTCTCTCCCCCCCTCTCTCTCTCTGGTTTTATTTGATGACGCTTGGAGAAGTTAACGTCTTCCCGACCGCTTTCTTCGAAATGGAGTATTTGATTTGTGTCCTTTCTTGTATTTGTAGGGAAAATTGAAAGAAAGCCCGTCAGAGCGGTGAGAAAAGAAAGAACATTTATGACTGTCGTCGTCACCACAATCGCCAACAACAGCATAAACAATAATCACCACCAGATCGGCCATAGGGACGGTGAAGACGTCAATGGCTACTAGGGTGGGCAGAGGAGGTGGAAAAGCGAGAGGTCATCACCCAGAGACGGACGACGAGAAGACGAAAGATTGACAATGACATCTCCTGCAGAGCCATTAGGATTGTGGTCGAAGACATTCATCACGATTATAGACCCATCTTTCCCTCGGCACAACTCCCATCAACAAGCAATCTTTCTCTCGTCATAGCCCAGAACGCCGACCACCATTACCTCACACACACAATCATCTGTGCTTAAAACTTTAGAGACATAATTCTTTTTCGCTAATCAAATATCTTTGCAAATTATTCACAATGGGGGTGGTGATCAGGGGAGAGAAGAAGGCCTGGTGGTATGTGCCGGGAAGAGAAAGGAATCTGACAGAGCTTAACGGGTCCGCATTGACAGTGACCGAGAGAAAATGTTGAGTGGGGAAGGTCAGATAAGTAATGTTTTCTGTTATTACAAACGCATTTGGGTATTGACAGTGTGTGTGTGTGTATGTGTGTGTGTGTGTGTGTGTGTGTGTGTGTGTGTGTATGTGTGTGCCATTTTGTATGTGGTGAGTATGTACGCGTATTATCCCTGTTTCTGTCCGAACAGATTCATCCATACATACATTTGTGTGTATGTGTACGTATGTGAGTGTGATGATATGTTTAGGAATTACCAATATGTTAACTTGTTACATACTGAGTGTCATTTTTTGAATAGTAAGATGAAGCAAATATTTTAACAGAACACAACCCATTTGAAGCAATTACCTTTTTCTAACGATCCTCAAATGATGATAAATCATCTCGATAAAATTCTTTATGTTTTGTGATTACAAATTCAGTAAAAGCATAAATTATGGCTTTTCAATTATTTGGTATGAATTTCAATATGAGTGCTTCAAAAGAACGTAATATGTTGGAGAAATGTTGGGTGAATACGGATGATGCCTCAAGACTTCATACGCCAATTCTGTAAAGTTAGATAGTTAACTGGATTTGACTCTGATGTGGGGTCGTTCATTCAGTCGACGTAGGGTGCATTTTTCTAACTTCTATTCTTTTAACTTTTTAATTTTCTGTATTATCTTAGGATGGTGTGATATGGTAGCTGTTGAAGTTCTGGAGTCCTCAGAAAGTGCTCAAACTGTTGTTAGTGGTCACTAAGGTCGATAATCCTTCGTCATTAAAAACAGGTTTGAGTCCATCCCCGGTTAATGATTGGTATCCATTATTCCAGACCCACAACTATTGAACCAACCCTGAACAGTTTGGTCTGTAGTTTTCACTCCAAATGCTTCGTTGACATTATCAGTAGGTTAAGCAACATTATGTCTTTATTTGAAATGGTACTTGAAAATAAGTATAACTTTAGTGGTAGATACTATTGCTACTAAGGGCTTAATCCTCTCCAATAAGAACGAATTATATCTCCATTTACATTGACAGTATAAAAAAGCTATTACTTCAGATCTTTCATTTTTAGCTATAATCTCGATGAAGTAAAGAGAACGACAATTCAAATAAAGCAACCTAACAATGAATATCTTTAGAAACACATCCTCACCATAAACAATTACTTCTTCATACTTCTTCAGATACAAATGTTCAAAACTGCTTCATCTTCTTGTTTCTTTATTGGCCAGTGATCGTTGTCTTGGTGGCAGGACCACAAAAGTACAATTCAATAGCCACAGCCGAATTCCAAACTCGGTTCGCCGATTCCATTTTCATGAGAAGTGGAAACGTGAATCCATTCACAGTGAGTGCAAAGAGTGTCCGATACATTTCAAAAAGTTTATTTCAACAAACTTACACCATCTGAAAATTGACGGAATTTTGAGCAAATATTTCTACTTTTGCTACATAACTTACTTTAATTTTTGTATTTTTTAACCTTTGATCCAAATCCTGTCGATTTTGAAGCCGTATATGTATATGTTAAAATCATCTTTTTGAAATATATTGGATTACTATTTTTGTTTTCTTTGAGGAAGTCATTTTTTGCCTTAAGTATTCCTCTTTTAGTAGCATGGTGTTCAAGATGGCAAACTATGACATAAAGTTTTATCCAAAAAATAAAAAAAAAATTAAAAAAATTATTCCACCTTCTTTACAAATGGCAAAAGATATTCGTTGCTCGAATCAAAATCAGTGAATGTCATGCAGAAGTCTTCATTAACATAGAAGCAATTATCAATCAATTTGCGCGGAAATTGGCATTTTGGGAAATTATTCATGTCGAAGCTTGGACAAAAAGAAACATCTTCACTTCACATGAAAGAATCGTAATGAGACACACGTACCCTCAACTTACAATCTGTGAGAAATTCTTACAGCTTAGTATTTGCTATCGTTATTCTTTGCTGAAATGAGTCTAAAGGTACTTGTCACATAATAAAAATGTGTAAACTCATTCATAAAGTAAGAAAAGAACGGAAAGAAAGAGATAAAGTGAAACAGAATGAAAAATTAAGTTCGAAAGATTGGGAGAGAGAGAGAGAGAGAGAGAGAGAGAGAGAGAAAGGGCAAACAATAAATAGATCAAATCTAACTTTGACAAATAAAAAAACAAAGAATCTTTTTTTAAATTATATAAAACACTGGTCTCTATAATGTACAAACATATGCAGTCTTTGGAAATAATATAAAACATTTGTAGTCTATAAAAATACATCAAAATAGTTGCAGCCTTTAAAATATTGCACAAAAACACTCACAGCCTTTAAAAATATGTAGTATTCAATTTTTCATAGAAAATATTTGCAGTCTTTAGAAATATATGGAAATATTTGTAGCTTTAAAAAAATTATATAAAAAGATTTGGAATTTTTTAGAATATATAAAAGTATTAGCAGTCTTTAAAAAATTACATCATTAATATATTTAGTCTTTAAAAATATATGAACATATTTTTTAGTCTTTAAAATTCATTTATAGTTGTAGATAAAAAATCATGGGTAACATTTTTGCTGCATAGCAGTAACAGACCAACAAATATACAAATTTGGAATCTTTAGGTAAATCTAAACTAAAAGTTACTGAGCAAAAGTGGGGACAATGTCAGTTTCAATGTTTATGTTTTTACGTTTTCTTAATTTGCAGCCATAAAATGATAAATATATCAATGATATTTCAGCAACAAAATGTGGTGGTTACATTATATTCGAGGTGGCATTGTACTCGGGTAAATACAGTAATAAATATTAAATTTCAAACTCGTGAAATCAACCATCAAATTAAATATTTTGTAATTGTAGAATAGCACATGTGTATGTCATCTGACTACGTCAAGTGATCTAATCACGATCGTGATGATATTTTATAATTTTTTTAATACACCGGCTTGGTATAACGTGACAGACATCTGTATACAAAAGTGACAATGGCATTTGTATTGTTAGATTTATAGTCTTCAGAAAACGTGTCTCGCAAAAAAGGAAAGAAAAGAAAATAGGTCAAAGAAAACACAATCATTCTTTTGGTGACTTCTTATCAATAACTGATACCAAAACCTCTTTTGCTATCTTTTTTCTAAAAGTATATATAACATCATAACATATATCTTGACTTGACTAGGTTAGTAATTTACTGAGTAAGAAATACAGATTTGACCCATGGAAGACAAACTACTCAGAATTTTGGAAAGATTCAAGTTTTATTACCTGATCAAAACCAAGCTAATCTGATCAATCTGATTTAACAAAATAAAAAATAGAAAATGCCATCACAGTCAATAATTGAAGGTAGCGACAAAATTTAGAGTCATGTAAAGAAAATTCTATCGAAAATAAATATGGTCAGAATAAATTCTATTCCTGAGATTACTGACGTTTTCCACTGGAAAGCATTTAAAATAGAATTTAAAAAACATCTAGAAATATCTAGATTCTAGAGAATCTAGATGTTACCAATAAACTATACCGGTCAAAATGAGACCCAAAAATGGTTGAAAAAAAAGTTGTTTTTTTTCCCAAAATTAAAAATACCATTTTTAGAAGTACTGGTGTAAATGTTCATATTTGAAGTAAGAAACGGCATGGCCATGAGTGCTGGGACATGCAGACAAACAAATGAACAAACATTCAAACACGTGCAAAAATGAGAGAACACTTTTACATCTTTGATGGCTCTGGTTGTTCAAAAGATTAAGAGGTATGTGAGAATATGTGTGCGCTATACCTGCTAAATAAAGGATATGAAGAAGATATGGTGACATGTTTAATCGTCTGGGCTGGAAGGACAGTAAAAATGAACCTTTTGATGCTTGAAGGACAGTCAAAATTAACCTTCCAGGTCTTGTGGGGTAGCCAAATTTAACTTTCCAGGCAGGTATCGCGGAACTGGGCTTAACTTGGTCATAGTTGCTTTTGCCAGTATGGATGCTAGATAATGCGTTTAATGCCAACATAAACAAGAATTTCGGCGTCCAATTTTTCCCGTAAAAATGAAAATAAGAATTGAATAGATTATTTTGAAATGGGGGGGGGACATTCTTTTCAACTTTTATTCTCCTCCATTAATAATGTATTTTTAGCCCTTGTTTTTTTTTTATTGATACAAATAATTTGTTTATATGAATTACGTAATGTTCTCACTTTATTTCTCTTATATTTCCCTCTTCCGTCTTTAACACCGACCTTTTTTTGATTGAATTAATTCATTTTAAGTCGTTCTGTTTTTTCTACCCACCTTCAATTCAACTAGAGTCTCCCCCGCTTCCTTTCTTTCTAAAATAACTGGTGAGGCGGTTGCTCTTTCTTTCCAATTAGGATTTTAAAATTAAGAAAAGATAGTAAAACAGAACTATAATTATATGTTCTCTCGTATATAAGCATGAATACATATATGTATGAATGTAAACATACGTGTGGAGGTGCGTGCGTGTCTGAATCAGTCATTGAAAATGATTACCTAGAAAAGAAAATGGCATAAAAATCGTGTCTTACATGAAAACAAAAAAGAAGATGGTAGATACATTGTTCGAATCTAAAATTAACGTCGCAATTACTGCTGATAAAGAGTATCATGAAACATTTCCAGTTCGATTTTTGGCGCATCACGATCACTGAAGCGAGTTCGATCCTCACTTGGTATCTTACTACAGTAGACCTGGGTCGAACAAAGCTGAACGTATCATAGATAATTTTACGTTTACTTTTATAAAGTATGCATTTGGAAAATATTTTTATTTAATTTCGTTTCGGTTGAGCAAATGAAAGTGATTAAACGATAGAAAAAGGTTCAATCCAGATCGCACAGAATGTAAGATCAATGAAAATTAATACACGAGGATAAGACACATAATTGTCGAGTATTTATCCTTAGGAATTTACAATGAACACAATGCATCACACTATACTATAAAAATATACTATAATATACAAACTATTCTATACTATATAAACCTTATAATATCTAATCTAAAAAAAAGGTATTTGTATTTTGCAAACATTGATTTTGATAGTTTTCGTGTATCTCGGTCCATAAGGCTATATTCCACTCAAACTTCATTAAAATGATCATCGATTGAAAAGGTTAGAACAACTCTTATAGTATTTTATCGATCTAGGTTTTCGAAAGCCGGGTTTGGGAGCTGGCATCACTGTGTCATTAGATTTTCGAAATATGTTGGTCCTTAATGATACCTTCGGTAACGCCATTGGTTTTGGTATGCCAGCATTAGGCTTAGTTGGTTGGTTAGCCGAGTAAGTGGTTTGGTTTGGTTTGTAACGGTAATTGATCGGCGGCACTCAGCTGTATCAAAGTCACCGAGTCGTTATCAGTTCACGCTTGGCTCAACTTAGAGAAATAATGAAAAGAGTTAAGACCGTGAGCCGATCAAGAAGTGTCACTTGAGCGAGCAAATGAGTTAGCTGTTCTATCAAAGCAATGGGGGTGTGGAAACGAATGGGTGTGGGGAATAGGCAATTGTATTAGTTGGTTTGTGGGCACGTTGGGGGTTGTCGGAGTAATGAATGCACAAGTTCTAGAAGTAGTGAAGTGAAGTGATGATTAAATACTGATGTAAAGATGGCTTGTGATAAAGTGGAAGAAAATGGTAGGGCTTTCTTGCGTGTGTATTTGTCTCTGTTGTCAGTTTGTAGCTAAACAACTGAAAATGCAGATGACTACTTGATAGACATTTAAGGATAGTAGGAGGGAATGGAGGAGCAACTTAGAACCTCACACCGACACACAAGTTCAAATAATAATGTTTATGATGACAATAAATACATCATCCATTTTAAAGTTTTGATACTTATCGTAACCGTTGACTGAAGCTAAGCTAAGGTCACACTACGATCCGATCATAATATTGCCGATCGAAGCGTAAGTTGAACTCAGGTCGGTTTTCGCATCAATTTGTATTTTTAATCGCGGATCGATTCGTCTTATACTCAAGTCACTTCGTTTCGACTCTCGATCGCTGCAGAAAAGTATATATCTCTTTAATCATATGACTGCTAACAACAAAATTGTTTTGTAAAATCTTTCCATATTGAATTACAGCACCATTAAAAACCATAAGTATACGGGGACTCTTTGGTGGAAGAGTAAGGGTAAAAGGCTTGATTTGCCCGAAATTGAACTCAGTTTGTCCAAATAACACTGGTTTGTACGAAATTTTATACTGCTTTGCCCGAAATGTAAGTAATAACATTATTAGTGAGTGAAAGCTTTTTAAAAATAAATTTCTCCATATTTTCCTTCAATTATCATTACATTATCAAACAAAATTATTAATATATGTTTGCAAATACTTGATAACACAGTATTGTTGCTAAAATACCAGAAAAATTCACAAAATCAGAGAACATAAAAATATTCATGCAAACTCATCCGATCTGGGGCTAAAAATTGAAAAAAATAAAACAATTTTTTTCTGCACAATACATTCCTATGAAGTCTCCTGAACACTACACTAAAAGTACAGAGAAATCCTAGATTAAATTTCAAGATGGCGGCCATTTTTCAAGATGACGGCCAATTTATCCTCCCTAACTTATTTAGGGCCAGAAAACCCATTGTTTGTACAGATGACATTATACATCGTCGGAAAGAAAATTTTGTTAGCTTTTCAACGCTGTATCTTGTCAATTCATGTCTTTTGGGTAAAAGAAGTTACAAAAGTATGATGATAGTTATCCCAGCCCAAGCCGATGAAATTTTCTTCCGAAATATTCATTTATATGTATATATAAACAAAAACCAATGATTATACAGATAACATGATATATCATCGGAGAAAGAATTTTTTCAGCTTTCCAAAGATGTATTTCATCAGTTAGTATTTGCTGTGTAAGAAGCTATTGTCAAAAACATGAAGGCTAGTAATCCAACTTATACTGTTATCAAGTCTATCAGAAATTCGAAATGGACTATTATGTATGTACATTTCTTCCAATCATGAATGAGCTACTTTGCATGGATCTGTCTCAAATCATTTCTCTCGAAGTCAATTGCCCACTCTTCTACAAAATTTAATTGAAATTCATAGAGAACTTTAGGGATATCTTATGGACAACCAGGAGCGTATACAGAAATGTAAGAAAAAACACAAAAATATCTCTCGATAAAAATCATCTTCCTGAACGCTCAATAAAATTTAAGAACTCCTTCCTTACAATGCGTCTCACCTTTTCAATAATTTTCATTGAAATTATCTAAAAACTTTTGAAGACATCGCGTGGACAAACAGGAGAGAATTCAGGAATGCATACATATTAATCAAAAATAAATTCTTGGATCTACCTCCAAATTTTATTACTCCTTCCTTACCTCATGGCTAACCTTTCAACTGAATTCTATTGAGATTCATCAAACTTTTGAAGATATTGTATGGGCAGACAGGAGCAAATACAGAAATTTAGTAAGAGAAAACCCAGAAAAATCCCAACTTTTATTCATATTCGCTCCTGTGTTTTTACGTGATATCTCCAAACTTTTGAGGGGGTGTAAGCCATGAGGTGAGGAAGAAGTGATTCAATTTTTGGTTGGATCGAGGAATAGGTTTTTGATTGAGAAATATTATCCTTTATAATATATGATACATTTTAGTCTTTGCTTACGTCTGTCCACATGGTCTCCAAAGGTTCTCAATGGATTTCAATTCATTTTTTGAGAGGATGGGCCATGTTAGAAGGAAGAAGTGATTAAATTTTTAGGCAGATCCAGGAATTTGTTTTTGATTGGGAGTTATTTTTGCTTAAAAAAGATTCATTTCCTTATCCACCTCTGTCTGTCCCCGCGATATTTCCGAAATTTCCCAATGGATCTCTATGAAATTTTGTGCAGTTAGGAAAAAGTAACTAGATTTGAAGAGTATCTTGGAATTTGTTCATAAATGAGACAAATTTCCCGTTTCAATTTTCCATACATTTCTGTTTTCGCTTACATCTGTTTAATCCGAACGACGGTGTGTTTATGCATTCCGTCTCTGTGTACACATGGATTTGTTATTCGCATTCGAACATGAAGATATTATTGCCGAATGTCAGTCAGTTGGTAAATTGACTTGCAATCAGACCTTTTATTCACAGCTGAGACAAACATCTCAATAATCAATAAGCATTGATTTCTTTGTATGAATTAGATCTTATTAATTTCATTTCCAAATTTAACAATGTTGACGTGAACAGTTAGCAATTTTCACAACAAGCCAAGTTAAGAGTATTGTATGTGCGTTTTGTATTTACATTCCTTTATTACGTATAAAACGCGACCGGACTCAATATAGACGCATACAGGTCTTCCCATTATACTGCACTTCGCTATAACATGGTTCGTGTCATAAGATGGATGGTTGATAGACCCGAAAACATCAATCTAGTTCCAAAAACCTAGATTCAGTTCCCAAATGACTAGATTTAGTTTCAATTTAACAAGATGGTGTCCCAAAATAGCTAAATTGATCGTAGCTCGATTATAACGGTTGGTTTTTTGGGGATACCATCGCCTGCGTAATAACGGGGGACGCTTGTATTTCATTCAGAAGCGTACGCCCCGTGTTGAGTTAACATTCGCCCTTACAAGAGTCTCCATTAGCTTAACTCTATGATACTGACACCTGCGTAACTCTAGGCTGATCGGGAAGTCCAAGTACTCAGTGGAAAGTTGATGTTACATAAACTGGGCTAAATGACCGCCCTAACGGACGGGATATTATTGCTATCCAAAAAAGAAATTAAGGGATAGATCGATGGAAATCAGATAGCGTATAATCTTTTGTTTTAAAATTGATTTAATATCACTCTTTACAGTGATGAAAAAGTCATATGCTAATGTAAAAAGGAATGTTCGACAAATGTAGGCGGCAGGCTAATTTAAACGAAAGGACCATGAGGGTCCAATGCTGAAGAAATTCGTTAATGTTAGAAAAAAAAGGATGGGTAATTCCCAAAAGGTGTGTATGCATGGCAGGGTGTTAAAAAAGAAACTGATTTAACTTCATGTAATCTACATAACCACCGACCTCCAAATTTCATGTTTTGGAAAAGTGTACCTTAGCCGTGCTATATCATAACATGCACAAATCAAAACACCTCTGTTCAACGTATCCATGTACAACAATGAACATTGCGATATGAGATACGTTAAAAAATGTTTCGCGTCTTCCTGAATAAAGAACTTAATCTACGTCACATTCAATGAAAAATATTCTTTTATTACGTCATCAAAAAGGTAGAGATGGCTTTTACCATTTATGAATAATCATGAAAATAGACCCTCAGCCCTGAATTAAATCCTCTTAGAATCATATTCTGGCGAGTGATTTTCAAAAACAATTTGGCTAGAAACACTTCCTCAGGATCAAAGAAAGAATTCAGATAGGAAACCCATTCACAGCCCGACACACTTTTGTGTGAAAAAATAGAAAAATGAAAAATAATTCAAAATTTTGCAAATCATAAAATGAAAAGAAATTCGTTCCGTCTAAACATTCATTTTGAATTTGAAACCAATCTTAAAATTTGTAAAATATTGGCAGAAGTGGAAAATGATGTATATTTTTTGTATGCTATCAAGAGTAGGGTTCATATATTTCCTTGGTTGAATCCTGGTCCCTGTGCGTAAAATGGAGATAACTCCTGTTAGCCTGAAAATGAACTGGGGATTATCTCCCCCAAGTAATCTGGTATACTTTTTCAACAGTAAAAAAAAAACATTTCATTTCAATACAAGAAATATCTTGTAAACAACTTTACAGTGTGCCCGAATTCATCAAAATCAATTTTTTGTATAATTTCTAACAAATTTGAATTACGAAACTTACAGAGTATTTAGAGAAAATGTCGATGCATTTTGAAATCTGTTTGAATGTCTCTGGTTGCTACGATGTCTGCGTGTTCCATATAGATTCAAGAACATAAATCCCAGCGTACTATCCTGTGTCAGGCCATCTACGAATAACATAGATGTGAAACATCCTTGTTTTGAAGCTAATTTCTTTTTATGAACATTCTTACCTTTTAATATTCATATCTACTTTTAGTATGTTTTTTTTTGCGCTAGCTTTATCACCTTCACCATTGCCTTAAAATATGATCATTTTTGTTCTGCAACTATCCGGCATATATTTTCTTGATGACATCTCTTTTGTAAATAATTAAATACGTATGTTTTTGTCTGTTTCAATCGTATTTCTTTCATGTAGTCTGATATATTTGACTAAAGCATTATCAAAACTGTATCTAGATTCATACGTTTACTATTCAAAAGACACTATGAACATCAGAAGTCAAATAATCATTTAATTTCTAAACAAATAACTCATCACAACAATGGTGACCTTAGCCTATTCAATTTCTACACAGAAATATTTCTCTGGGAAATTCATCTTGTAACATACCGTTAAGAATAAGTCGTTTTCTCAACTAATTGCCGGCCCAATGTACAAAGGAGCATCCACGTTATCATAATATTCTTGTAAGCTAGGTACATCAAATACACTGCATTTGAATGCTATTACCCAACCCATAGATAAATCATGTAGTAATGATTAAAAAATACTTAATGAGCGGTTTTGAAATAGGTTGGAGGTCTACTTTTCCCGTCAGGCCCGGGCCTACAGCCGACTCTGTACGGCCGTGGTGGGTGAGTATCGCTTTAGAATTATATTCCAAACTAGAATCTGCTTTCATTATTAAATTAGGAACATCATAATGGCTGTGTCCAATGATTTTTTTTTGTTGTTGAATATTTTTTCTAGAAGATAAATTTTACCCAAGGGGCCCCAGGACTTTTGATGATTTTAATGAACTTACAAATTCCATAATGGAATTGAAATCAGTGATTTGTCGTACGTATAATATGCAATACTGAAACAATGATCAATAAACATAGCAATTATAAATCGAACAATATACCTATGTCGCACCATCATTTTCTTTAGATCTTTAAAGACGTATTTTTTTCCCAGATTTTTCAGTCTATTTTTCTCTATTTTTTAGGCTTACTCGAATATATTGCTGCAGAGCTTCAGCACTCCCCTGCAGTTGCGGGTTCTACAGGCCCCAAGCACTGCCTCCGCATGTATGAAATTAATATTTTCTAAGTCTCTACTTTATATGCTGTAAAAATGAAATGAATTAGACGGAAACATTTCAGTAGTTAATGAACGAAACCTTTATATAAGCATACTGATGTACATGCTCAACACCCTTTTCTTCTTTATTTTTGGGTATCACAGACAAAAAAATAAACATACGAATATGTGGTGTATTGTTATAGTAGATAATTGGATGACAAACACATGTGCAGAAATAAATAAAATAGTATTTAAAAAGATATCAATGAGAAGAATTCGTTTTTGGAACTATTCCCTTAAAATTGAAAGTGAAAAGAAGTTTGTTTACAGTTGGTAATCAAATTACAGAGGAGACGAGTTTTGTTCGGTTTAATGAGATATTAAGAGAAAGCACTGATCCTTATCATGGCATTGACCCAGCTCTAAGATTGGCACAAGGTCAAATCATGGCAGTAATTGTTTTAGTTCAAAAATCAATCTACCCACTTGTTATCTTTGGCGTTGGGGTCTTTGAAACTGGGTCCACGCAAATGTTGAGTTAATGGTAAATAAATTTAAAAAAGCTGTTTATGTTTTTTACCTTTGCCGACGAAGAATTTTGTACGAATTCTCTGTTTGGCATTATAGGGATATTTTTAAAAGAAACCCATTCATTAAACCTAAAAAAAAAAATTCTCTTAAAACTGACTAATTTACATATTACTGATTGAAATGAAAAACAATTTGTAGCGAAATACTTTTTTTTGAAATTTTCATCAAATATTGAATGTAATCAAACCTTTATTTCGTTCACTTTCGCTTGAGAATAGCATGTATTAATCTGTACATTAAAAAGAAAAGAGAATACTTTTTGAAAAATTGTAAATTTGAATTTTGTCACATCTAAAAAAATGCAGACCTGAGAATAATGATTTTGAAATTCAAAAATGATTTTCCGCTCATAATACACCATTCCTCAAAATTATAGAAGGAATCTTTCGTTATGACTTTCTTCTGGTATTATTTCTCTCAATCGTTTGAATTATAATTCTTCTTTGTCTAATTCATTCCTTCTCCCCACCTTCTTAGTATTCAGTGAATTACTATTCTGTTGTCACTCACTGTTTTTAAGTATTGGCATCGTTCTTTGCCCCCTATCCCTCCAACCCCCTCTTTCTCAGTCTCCTGCTATCCCTCTTCCTGGTTATGGACTGATTCAATATTGTCCATTCTTTATGTTCATAATAATGAAACTAACATTATTTGCTGTCGGCAACCATTCTCATTATTATCATTAGTAGAAATAATACTATTCGACACACTTTCTCCGGTTATTCAAGGAGAATTTAAATATCATATTGAGTTTTGCAGATGAGCAGACAAACTTTAAAATTGATTCCATTGAATTTCTCTTTAACATTTCATGGAGAAAGCTTGTCCACTTTTGCTTTTTTCAATTCCTTACTTTCTTTCCAAGTTCTTCCTGATTCATATATGTTTGTTATGAAGAAAAATGAGGCAAAATCTTACTTTTTTCAGAATTGAAAAATCATCCATCCATAATATTGAGCAAATCAACCTTTAAAAATTGGCTTATTTCAAAAATCACTGATTTTCTTTACAAAAGTAAAATTTCTTTATCTTTTTTTCTTAAAAAACTTTAAACAAAAAAGAAAAGTAATGGACAAACCCAATTTTAAAGATTGAATGAAAAAAGAAAATGATTCACTAAAATACTTGGCTTATGAATTTCAACTTCACTGAAACGTGCAGTCTATCTATTTGAACTCCCATAAAATGATCTTAAAACAGGGCCAGCCTTATGCATAAGCATACTAAACGAGTGCTTAGGGCTTCATGTCTATCAGGGGCCCCCCAGTGGGGAACCCCAAATCAAATCCTGATTTGGGTCCCGTGAAGGCTTGGATCAGCCCTGCTTGAAAATGCAAAAATTTAATTTCATTTACTTTACTATACTTATCATTTCATATTTTTTAAAAATTTGAATACATATTTTACTGGCAAGGTTAACTGATGTTGTCAGGCTGAGCACGATTCAAATGCAATGAAAAACACTCGCTGAGTTATGCAAACAATGCACTGATTCCGACTAGATACTCCACAATAAATGGCTTTGATTTGTTTATTCAAATCTATTCTTTCTCTGTAAGAAGTAAGTGAATAAAAAGTAAATCATCAATCTGCTTCTAAAATTGAGTGTATCGCAGGGGTTATGTCATGTAAGTATTTATTATAACCCACTTTTGGCTTGCTAGGCCTATCAAAGCTTCACCAGAGCTCCGTTAATCTTATTTTTTCAGGATCAGTTCGTTGCTAGCCTCTCACAATACTGGATGAGGGGTTGGATTTTCCTGGTTTTCTATTTTACCTATAGCTGGGGGGAGAAGAGATAGATCATGCCTCTTCAAATGCATTACTCCAAAATGAGTGAAAATTGTCTCAGCCGGAGCTTGGACTCCCCAATTCTATTTTCCATACATCTAACTGCTTGGCCACCTGCACCAACAGATTCCCTGTTAAAAGATTCCTCTTAAGAGAACTGGTGCTATTGAAAGTCAATGATTCTGAGTTCAATACTCCTAGTAAGCCAAAACTTGTTAATATCATAGTTTTAGAAAAACATTCTTATTTTGATATCATCATTAACTTTTATATCATTTAACAATTGGCTTTAGAAGGAGCTACTCAACCATGAATAATCTCCATTCGATAAATCAACTAAAAGAGAATTCAGCAGAATATAAAATGCCATCACGGTAGCAATTATAGACTTCAAGAAGGCCTTTCAACTCAGTAGAAATTCCCATGGTCATTGAAGCTATCACTCTTCAAAGTGTAGACCCTGTATACGTCAGAGTACTGCAACCTATATACAGTCACAGCAACCCTTTCAGCTCCCAAAATGGGTAAGACGAAGTGATGCCAGCTCACCCAAACTCTTTACAGCCTGCCCCGAGATGATCTTCAGAAACCTAGATTTCGAAAACAAGGGAATCAGAATAGACGGTGAATACCTGAGTAACCTAAGAATTGCAGACAACATCGTCCTTCTTGCAGTGAACCTCCGCGAGCTCTATCTAATGCTAGACGAACTGAACGAAGAAAGCAAGAAAGTTGGCCTTCAAATGAACTCCAGCAAAACAAAGGTCATATACAAAAACATGTCGGAAATAAACGAATCTCCATGAAATTTTTGAAACAAAAAGAAATCAAGTGAAGAAGAGTATACAATCAAGAGTATACAATCAATGCATCCACCCGATAGTCACCTATGGAGCTGAAAGATAGAACCTAACCAAGATACTGACCCGCGAACTAAGAACCATGCAAGGTGCGCATGTGAGAATCATGCTCAACCTCACATGGTGTGACCATGACCGCAGAGTATATTAAGGGAAAAACATGAGTTCGAGACATCATAGAAGCCATTAGGAAACTAAAATGGCAATGGGCTAGTCAAGTTGCAAGAATGACAGACCACCGATGCACATCACGACTCACAATAGGAATTCCCAGAGATCAAATGCAGAACCGAGGCCGGCAGAATATGAGATGGCTGGACAGGTTCAGAAAATATTAGCTCCGCGACATGATAGAGAGGTGTGGCAAATCCCGAGAAAGGTCTATGTCCATCGACGGGGATAAGACTGATGATGATGATAATGATGACACACATTTATCAAAAGCCTGGCTACTGCAAGTTCGAAATCTACTCTTCTATTCTGACTGAAGATGATCAATGCAGCTTTTGTATCGTACATATGATAAATCTATTTACGGTTGTAATGGTCTTGCTCACCACTTGTTCACTGGAAGGCACTTTTCAGCTGTGTTATATTGATGTCTGCCTAGGATCATAGTGTAGTATCTATTCCATTTCCCCTATGCAAGTAGCATAGGATAACCCCGCACTAGTCGCACAATTCAATTCAATGCATGATTAATTTCAAGTTTGAAACATTATGCATGAAAGTGTAAGTGTGTGTGTGTGTGTGTGTGTGTGTGTGTGTGTGTGTGTGTGTGTGTGTGTGTGTGTGTGTGTGTGCATACACATATATTTAGTATCGGGGCTTATGAGAAGGGGTGCAGCCGGTGCATCACCCAGGTGCCTCGAAGGTTTTGATTAGAGATGTTTTTGAAGATGCGGTGTGTTCATTGATAGAATAGACTGACTATCGTTTAAGTGGTTATAGGATGGTAGAAGGGTTATTACAGATGGAAACAGGATGACTAAAGGATGAGGGTACAGGGTATGTGAGTGGGGTTTGCACTGCCTTATGAAATTTCCTTTGGGGACCTCGTTTAGTATGCGTATATGATGATAATGAATGAAGACCTACGGAATTTCTCTCAAAAATCGGAAAGTAATAGTTTAAAAGTCTGGTTAATCACTCGATAGAAACCGCCGTGTGACCAACATCCACAGATTCCATGTTGGAACGATAAATCAAAAAACTAGAAAAAGGGGTGATCAATGAATAAGTAACTTCTCTCGTCTTTTATTATGCAATAGTCACTTGAACAGTTCGAGTTTTCAAAAAACAACCTTGGATGTTGTTATACACAAACTAAGGCATCAATTTAGCATAAACTTACATTGCAAATTGAACAAAAAACTGATATAATAAGATGTAACAGGTGAGGCCAGTACGTATGATACATATATACATAGCCAGCACGACAGCCAGATCAACTTAAAAACTGAAGGAACCTTTGGTGACTGTTTCGGTCGACAGATACTAATAATATAATGTATATATATTTTCTATTTTTTATATTTGGTCTGTAGTTCATTTATAGTAGTTAAAAATCTTTCAGTAAAAAAAATAATTTTGGAGGGTCACAGAAAACTATCGAAAAAACAATACTTGAATGAACTTATCATCATAGAAAATTAAAAGGAACTTTTTCTGTTTTTAAATTTAATGTTTTTTTTGTGTGCGTTTGGGAGGATAACTTTAAATTTCAAATGATTTTATAACAGTCAAAAACAGTCACTTTTGGAAACATCGCACAAAATCCTCTGTGATTATAAAACGAAATATGGCTGTAAAATATCTACTGAGACAGAGAACTAATGCTCAAATATATGCATAAATATAAATATGGATTAAATATTGATGACTTATTGATATATTTTATTGTTCACTCGTCAGTCTTTTCCTTCTTGAAGCTGCAAAAGCAGATGCTTAGAATTAGCCTACTGTCACTTTGGTCAATCTTGACCCAGGTCATTGGAAGTTTCAAGAGAGAAAGAGAGAGAGAGAGAGAGAGAGTAAGAGAGGGGGAGATAGACTTTTATATCCATTTACAAACATAAACACATACATGCATACATAATAAATGTATACATACATGCATACATGCACACACATACATACAAACATACATACATAGGTAAACACAAATACTTGTATAAACCTATGAAAAAATGTCAATTAGATGATTGAGTATAGATGATGTAAGTATTTATGTATGTACGTATCTATCTATCTATCTATCTACCTATCTATTAGAAACCATCAAACAAAATTATCATCAAAACTGTCAAAATAGGTTTCTTCAGTTTTCAAGTTGATCTAGCTGGCTGACTGGCTATGCGTGCTTGTATGTATGTATACATATATATGTATGTATTACATGTACAGACCACAGCAATGGGGCTATACGGCTGAAATTTTCAACATTTACTTCTTATCATGTCCAGAAAAAGAACGTTTTTTATCTGTTTTTAATTACCCCAGCCAATACCTTCTTATTGGGGGGTTCAATTCACAATGTAAGTTCTTGCCAAATTGATCACTTTTTTTGTGTCCAGTAACATTCACTTTTTTAAAATTCAGACTTTTTAGTGATCATTATCCTACAAAAGGCGATAGAAGTATCTTATCCATTGATCATCCCATTTTCCAATTTTTTAAATAATTATCCCAATACAGCATGCTGCCAAAAGATGTTGGTCACATAACAGTTTCTATTGAGTGACCAATCAGGCCTGTCTGTACTTCTATGTATCCACCTATCACATTTTATATCTGGTAATCCAGTTATCTTCATCGACCAACGTAGAGATATGTGACCATCATATAAATCTGAGTCCAGCTTCCATCCTTCTGAGGCCATTCTCATATCCATATATACTTCATGATGGATGAAGCATATATCTTTCCTATCTCTCCTTGACTAAACCACCTGCCTTAATGTATCTTTAATGTTTGAATGTAAAGAAGAGCATTTTTACATCAAACATAGAAAAATCTATTATGATTTTATGGATATGATATATTCCTGGATATACAAGGCTTATGCGTATGCTAATCAGAAAACAGTCCCTAGCAACTACATTGGTAACCATGAAGCACCCAGAGAGCATATATCGCTCAAAGCGTAATTGTCATTGAAAATTGAATGAAAATCAGTCCATGTATAGCTATGATGCAGTGGAAGTATCTATAAAAATTTCCTGGATAAACCCTAAAATCTGATGAAATCTTCATTAACCCATGCCTTTCTTTAAAAAATGTCATTGAAAGTAATTTGGAACTTTTGGGGATATTGTGTGGACAAACATGAATACATGGGAAAAAGTGAAATGTCTCACAATCGAAAAGAAATTCCTGGGTCCAGCCCTGAATTGAACTAATTCTTCCTTACCCCATGGTCAACCTGCCCGGAGAACTCCATGGAAATCAAATGGGATGTATTATGGAGACATATAGCTACGATGCAGGGGGAGGTAGTTTCAAATATTTATGGATCTACCTGAAAAAATAATCATTTCTTTCCTAGTCCATAGGCTACCCTTCCTCAAAATGCTATTCAAATTAATTGAGAAATTTTTGAGTTAACGTGTGGGCAAACAGATAGATAAATGGACACACTGGGTAAATATAGATAGCTCTTTAAACTTCGCTGGCAGAGGTAAATAAATAGCGTAATCACACCAGCAGAATCAGCACTAACATTATCAATGGTTACAACAAGAACAGTAATCAAATTAGATTGTTCAGCATCAACATTATCAATGATTTTTATAACTGTAATAATATCGGCATTATCAACATCAATATAATCGATGATTGCAACAACAGCAATCACGTCTGCATTATCAGCATCGACATTATTGGTGATTGCAGCAAAAGAACTCACACCAAATGTTTCAGCATCAATATTATTAGTTATTGCAACAGCAGTAATCACTTCAACATTATTGGGTTTTGCAACCACAGCAACAATCAAAAACAAAAACCCCACCGCTGTTATAACAATCCAAAGCTGCAATCATATTAATACTAGCTGAAACAGTAGCAATAATGGTGGAAAAAAATCACACATTATTAACACCAACAGAAAAAAAAAAATGGAAGTGTCACACTGGCAATGGGGTAGGTCAATTTTGGAACCGTAGTCTTGAACAAGTCCCAATGATTGTGACCTGATATAATAAAAATTGACACAAAGTATTTTATTACTAGCATTCATCAAATCGTGGTATATTATTGCAGTGTTACCCGAAACAGTAACCGGGCCAAAATATTCTGTACCGTTGAGTAACTTTGTGCACAAATGTTAGGATAATCCTGTCCCAGTTCTTATAGTTTTATATACTTTTCTCTCTTGAAAATCTGATAAGGATGTTATCTTGTGTAATTTTGTTATCTAAACATTCCTACGTTCTCATTCCTCTATTCACATTCCCTTATTCCCATTCCTCTATTTCAATTCTACTTCTTGTGAACCTCTATTCCCTTTTCTCCATTTCTAATCCCCTATTTCCATTCCTATATTCGCATTTTCCTTTTCCTATTCCTCTATCCTCGTTCCTCGATTTCATTCCTCTATTCCCATTCCTTTATTCAGTAGATAAGTCCTTCCTTGCTACTAAGAGCTCTTTCTTTGAACACTTTCTCACAAAATTACAACTGAATAGGTTTTATAATCTTGTTATAGCAGCATTGCTACAAAAGATGCAGTTAAGAAGTTTGAAAATTTGTAATGTTCTACTACTACGTCTGCAATGTGATTGAAGACACGTGAAAGACACTGCCTTTGTTTTTCCGATTCGTACCTGCTGAGTTGAATGTCGTCTCACTATGTGTGTTCGGGGTTCGATATGTTCTGTTGACTATCATCTTTTTTCTTCCGTTAACCCGATTCAGAATCATTTGCTTCTTGGACATTTTAGTTATTTGCATCGCAAACCTGTGTGCTTATCATGGAACATTTCAGTCGCTTGCACAACTCTTTTTGTGTTAAATATAAAATGCCTTATTGTGAGACTTCTACGTTTTCTCGAAGTTTCTTTTTTTTTTTTGTATTTTATTCTGTAAACCTCCTTATATATGCTTATTCTCTTTACCAATAAATTTATAATTATTGAAATATTGCTTCGTATTCTACTCAGTGCTGTGAAATGCTAATACAGCTAACTTTTCCACCAGGTGCCTCGTTGGTAAATATTAAAATATTGGTATTGATCTCTCCTTTGGGAGCAAGCTTTCGTACGTGAATTATGCCTCCTGGCTAATCAATGTATCTTTTTTGAAAAAATATTTCGATTGTATTTCAATTTCTTGTGAATTAATTCATGTTCAATCAGTCTTTTTCGGTCACTAAATAAGCAATTGTTTAAAATGGCCACCGTTCCAGAGAGTTTGAGTTATGAGGGAATGCATTCGTGAATAATTCAACTGAAAGCGTCGAGACATATTTCTTTTCTTATTTTCAGGACAACTTCTGGAGACCAGTGTACCCCCCCCTTCTCTGTCTGCCTGTCTCTGTCTGTCTGTCTCTCCCTTTTTTCTCCCTCTCTTTCTTTCTCATTTTTCACGTGGCATCTACGTACACAATGACCAGGTGATACATCTAGGAGTTGATCATTCTATCAGACATAGTTCAAGATCGCCCTCGTCGGAGGATGTAAGTATCCCTCTGGAAGACCAGGACGCTGCAAATTTTCAAATTCTTCAATATTCAAAACGAATGAAAAAAGGCATGGGTATTTGATTAAAGACTAATAATCTACTTGAAAGCCTGCTTGGTGCAAAATGATCATCATATAATTATTAATTCTTGACGAGTCTTCTTATTATTGTTGCTTTATACCGAGACATTTTTGGTCAAACACCATTCAGCTGTTAGAGCAGTGTATGATGTATCCCCTACACCCCTCCTTTAGAACTTGCAGTGAAGTAATTAGCCAGCAGCCGGATGAAGGAAATAGCTTCCAAGAAGATTTAACCTCGTAGCCCATATCGTTATTTTGACAAGGTTTTTTTTACTTTAACCATAGGACTTGGGTATCTAACCAGGAATGCCGTTGTAAATGAGGCAAAAGTAGATTGTCAAGATTTACCAGTGGAAATAGTTCGTCCTATAATTTGAATAATCTATGACTTTTACGTAATTCCCGATACGCAGCATACATTCATTTATACCAGTATACCAGGACAGTGACAGTTCCAAAGGTATATTTGGAGCAACCTGCCATAAAAGTCATGAAAATAATTTTCCGTCCATCGTTTAAAAATGTGATTTCAAAGTATTTCCGTTAATTCTCTTCAGTGTTGTCAAAGTAGATATTTTATACCTAAATTCAGATAATTCCAACAAGTGGAAGGTAAGGGAGAAAAATCTATAATCTTTAAATTGTATTTATTTCTATTACATTTCTCGAGAACAGCTGACCCCGAAAAACTCAACAATGCACTGCCTTGTTGGTTGAATAATACATCTGACTAATCTCAACTTCGTACCATGGCCTGTTGTCGAGTAATCGCAGTCAAAGAAATATCTTCAATTATTGTAAGATACAGCTGAAAAAAATGAGAAAATTAAAGAGGATAACAATTATATACCCCGATGATCACGTATGATGTGTGCGTTTCTGTCGGGTGTGGTAGTATTTATGCCAGGTTTTCTCTCCTTGGTATGTCTCAGTCATCAAGTCAATGTCTCTGGTATAGATATCTTTTGATTTATAAATCATGTAAGATGCTTCCGTACATCATGATAACCAACATTCGACGCTGTCATTTTTATTACATGACAGTTTATTATCTAAGGATCACAAAAGAGGAAAGTATTTTTACTAGTTTAAGGCTTGGTCAACATTATTGATAGAATGACGTAAAAATGACCAGTTCAATTCGTTGAAAACTAGTCTTACAAATTCTTATCTCTGTGAATAAACCTCTTGTGGGTGGTTCAACTATCTGTTTCGTTTCGTTTTTCGCTCCTATACTTCCTTATGTATATATAAATACGAATTTGTGTTGGAACCTGTCTGTCAGGATTACCTCAAGCAGTAAATGGCTGCCATCTTGCGTGCATGAAATATCATAATATACTTCCAACTGCCAGACGAAATAATTGGTTAATGTCTGGTGAGAGAAATATTGAACGTTTTCGAGTCTTGAAAATGGAAAACTTATGGATGAGTGATTGATGATTATAGAAATTTACTAAAAGAACTTCATGACCTTAAAATGTTCTCAACTCTCCCATTTTCTATGAGTCAGTAGCATTTAGCATTCAACATCTATTTTTAGTGTGAAAGAAAAGTATACAATTCGTATAAAAAGCGCACAAATAATAATATTTACACAATTAGTCGTTAAACATTTCTTTATTAAACTATTCTTTTTAAACTCATTTACCATTACATGATAGGAAAATCTTAGTTGCTAATTTCGAGAATGGGTGTGATCGGTACGCTTTAATAATTCGTTGGTACATTAGTATCAGAAGATATGTAGAATGGTTGCAAGATTTTGTGGCTAAGTAAAATTGTGTGAAAACAATTTCAGTTAGAAAGATAAAATTGCGATGATTGATGAAGATAAGACTGAGTTTACAATCATAGCAATGAATTCTATTCATACCATCTAAATTGTTTGCAGTATCAAAGGTTTAAGGGTCCTCCTCATTTTTGTGCAAATAATTAGAGGAGTTGAAACAAACAGAAGGAAGAGGAGCAAATGTTTGTTTATGCTTGCAAAACATCTACACCCATCATATATGTATGCGTTTGTATGTGTGTGCATAGGTACATATGTGGAAAATATATTCACAGTAGATAAACTGACATGAAGGTGACACTCCAAGAGCAAAAAATGTCTCAAGCCAAATAAAGCTCAAAAGCAGATCACGTTATCAGTAGAAAGCAAATGTACTTGAAAAGACTGATTAGCAGTGTTGAATTGAATATTCATTTTAAAATGTTCAGAAACACCGAGTGCGAAAGATTCAAAAGTCGGTCCAAATGTCATTCAGTGGCGTAGCAAGGGTTCTCGACGACCGGGGCTAAAGACAGCACCTGGGGCTGTTCTGCTATTGCCTTCAAGATGATTATTAACAGGCATTATAGAGAAAATTACGTTACTAAACATCTGCGCTCGGAGACAACTGTCCTTTCTCGTTCTCTTTTGCTATGCCTTTGGTGTCAACTGGAAAAAAATTACAAACCAAGTACTGATAAATGAAGCCGAATTCTGAATATTTGTTAAAGTAGAACCGGGGCCTGAAAGAACTTCGAAGGCCTGCTCGTTGATTGGACAGCGATATTTCGTTTGAAAATACGACTGATAAGCTCTTATCGCCGAAGATTTTATGCTTCGACTAGAGGTAGCGTTCTGAACATCACTCTTGGGTTGCTGAGTACTTCAGTGGATAAGGTCTGCGATGAAGTTCTGACGTCTTTATGATTAAAAACATGAAATCTAGGTCTCTATAACACGCTGGATAATTTTCTGGAAAAAAAGGAAGCGTAGATTTCATTCAAAGCATCATTTTAAGAAATCAAAATATCCATCAATGATTGATACTAATCAAAATGTACTTGGATGTACTGAAAATAGTTTTTTTTTTTACAGCAATTAATTGCATCATTGAGTCAGCTTCAGTTTAGTTTTTCTCAATTGATCATCCCCAACACGGCATGCAGCCAAAAGACGTTGGTCGTGTGGTGGTTTCTATTGAATGACTAACCAGGTCTTTCTTCCTTCCTTCCTTTCTTTCCTTTATCTCACTTTCTTTTTCTCGTTTCCCTACATTCTTTTTCTCCATCAAAAAAAGGTATCTCTGTGTATCTGTTTTTCACTGTCTCTGTCACGTTGACTGTAATCGAGTCGAAGTAAATCTATGTATCGATAATGCCTCGTACCGAGTTAACTCTACTCTCGTTAAAAAGAGAAAAAATGTTATTCAACGAATTATGTAACAGAGAAAGTGAGAAACGAACAGTTATTTGATTTTACATTTTGGTGACTTTATTACTCCAAATTCCAGATCTCTCCATTGACATTTCATTGTCAAACTGGTCTGGTTAGTCACTCAATAGAGACCGTCACACGACCAACGTCTTTTGGTAGCATGCTGTGTTGGGGAGATCAATTTTAAAAAATGGAAAAAGATGATCAATGAATAAGTTATTTCTGTGGACTTTTGTCGAGCAGAGATCCCTGAAAAAGTCCGGATTTTCAAAGAACGAGCGTGGATGCTGTCAGATTTAAACTAAGTGATCAGTTTAGCATGAACTTACATTGCAAATTGACCTCTCTCACTAAAAGGTCTATTTGGAGGGATGAGAGGACAAAAAAATGTTTCTTGACAAGAGGTAAATGTTCAAATTTTCAGTCCTCTAACTCCATTTGTTTGGCTTTACGCGTGTTACATATGTAGCCAGCCAGATGAACATGGAAACTGGAGAAACCCGTGTTGAAGTTTTGGTGACAGTTTGGGTTGACGGTTTATAATTTTAAAAAAAAAGATCTAGAATGATGTGAGCAGTGAGCGCAGCAATAAATTCCAACCCGTCGAAAATTATGTTATCTTCAATGACTTCTGTCGAAAAATGTTGCCTTTAATCGAATAAATTCGTCAACAAATGATCGAATACATCTCCAGTTTTTGAGTCTTAGCAGATATGCGTGGATTCAATTCTTTCTTTCTTTTTTTCATTCAAAAGCGTCGGATTGTGTTGTAATAATTCAGTTACCGTTTACTACGAGATTTCGCAAGCGAGACAAGAACGATACAAATGCAGTCAGTTTATCGTTTATATGACAAATACATCATTTTGCACTGACTGCTGATTTGGAGCAGATTTGTATGCAGTCAATATATGTATACAAGTGTGCAAGCACGTATATATGTGTGTGTGTGTGTGTGTGTGTGTGTGTGTGTGTGTGTGTGTTTACTTATATAAATACATGTACACATGATTTTCTGTGTAAGAATTAATGGAAACAGCACGTTATGATCATGTTTAAATGTCGAACGTTTTCATTTGAATATATTGTTCAGCTTTCCCCTCTCCTGACCCCTCACTCTTTTGTTTCCGTTCCTTTCACCTCATGTACACATGCACACACACATACACACATATGATCAGACGCAGATCTGACCGGCCAAGAGGGTCCGAACCCCCATTTTGCTTGGGCAAAGAACAATTTGATAATTTTTTAGACTCGTAGAATAAGGAAACTTAATAAATAAAAAAATCAAAACAAATAATTCCAAGTAATCACCAATTAACTTTAAAAACAAAACAAAAAAACCATTTGTCTAATCAATCACATAAAAAAGAATTGGACCCTTGCTCAAAATCGTAGATGATATCGTATATGCTGACCTCTCACCGTGAAGTTCTGGGTTTACATGTTAATCTTCTGTAGTCAGCATGATCCTCACTAGGTATCCCACGATTTTGTTCTTGTGCCAGACTAGGATAAACTTGGTATATATTGGTGGGGTTAGAAGAGGGACTCAGCAACCCATTCCGACCAACTAGCACGTACGTAGAGATAGGTCTCAATCCATAATTTCTGGTATATTGAACTCAATGTTATATTTGGACTCTCTTGTTTGGGGAGAAAGAGAGAGTTACCGATTGGCAAATGCAGTCTATAACTTTTTATTCGTGTGTGCGTTTATTCCTCTATGTAAATGCATTCAGTTGTGAGTTGTGTGTATTTATACATTTGTATTGATTATATACTCGCCCACTTTCTTTCATATGCACGTGCAAACGAGCGCATGCATGTGTGTGCACATGAGTGTGTGTGAGTATGTGCGTAAGTGTGTGCGTGTGTGTGTGTGCACACGATACGATACCGTAGCAATTTAACAGCTGACACACGGTGGGATTCAAACTTCTTAATCTATCTAGGTTTTGTTAGTTCAGCCACAATGGAACTGACTAAGATAGGATTTTTTTTTAATCAAGTTTTAAACAAGAATTTTTGAGAGTTCGGGCCTTTTCGGACGATCGATTTATTTTTTGTTGTTCATTTTATTGATACGACGTTTCAAACGATCCATTCTTCGGCCGTATTTAGGTGCACTATCTGTCTACTATTTCTTCTTCCCCTAGCGAGGCTTAACATGTTTGATTCGGGTGTTTTTTCAATCGTCAGAAAGAGTCTTTGATTATTCTTAAGACTACGGAGAGTGTTACAAGCATATTTTTCATGTGACTGTACATGTTTTGGTGTAACAAAAAAATTGATACAAGTCATTCATTGGTATTTTAAACAATTTATCTATCTATCTATCTATCTATCTATCTATCTATCTATCTATCGATCGATCTCTGTTTTCTTATGGTTGCGTACTAATTTTCAGCTGAATTATGTATTCCATTATGAAAGAATGATTCCAGTTTTGATTTGATGAAATATACCAGACGGCATAAATATCTAGTAGCAACATATTCAACAAATTTCGTTTCATGAAAGTCTCATATCAGACATGTTTCAAGACCCTTGTTTGTATTTTTGTAACAATTGTTGATCAAATGGTTAAAAATTTTGAACAGCCAAGAATCTTTACAAAAAAAAAATCAACCTTGATTTAATCAATGAAATAAAAAACGTACAAAAAAGTATTCAAAGGGTTTTTCGGACGTTTGATCTCTTTCTTGTTGTTTGTGTTGTTAACATGACATTTTGGCTGATTCATTCTACGGTCTTCTTCAGGTGTACTAACCTAATGTAATGGTGGTAAACAGAATTGTTTTCTCTTCAATGGCGGCAATACTTATAATGTAAGACTTGGCTGTTTTTCCTTTCCTTTCCTTGTTTACAACACAAACACCAAGAAGATCAATCGATTGAAAAACTCTTTGAATGTTAATGACCTTTCTCAAAACTGTAGACGGTATACAAATCAGTAGTTGCTTGGAAAATTAAACTTTTTATTACATTATTTTAATCTGAATATTTTTGTTACAAAATAGACGAACAATAAAAAGTTATTTAGGTTATTTACTAAGCTTACCCTAGTCTGGCTCAAGGTCACAATATTGCTGCAATCAGTGAGAATTGAACTCACTTCACTAGTAAATTGACCTTTGAGATGAGCTTGCAAAGCATTGTGCAACAGAAGGAGCCTATAAAGCTCAAGTATTTTCATAAAATACTATTTTGCGAATATTGTGGAGAATTATATGTTCCTGAATCTCGAGACGAAATTTGTAAAAAAAGAAAAAAAAAAAGAATTCCTAACGTCTCACTGTATCACAAATAAAATCTGACGCTATTCATATCTTCAATAATTCATTTATAATCAAAATATCCGATAATAAATTCTAGAGAATTGGTGCTAGGGGTGATCCCGTGGTAATTCAAACCTTTCAGTCATTCATTCATTTGCGTCTTAGAGTGAGAGAGAGATTTCAATTAGACCTCGAGGTTGTGTTATATCTTATCTTAATTCTTTGTTATTTTCATCATGGTTTCTACCAAAAATTCTATTGCCTCATTATATGATCTATTCGTGCTTAAACTTATAACGCCTAAAAGTATTAAAATTATTGTGGTTGATCTGATCAATATTTACAAATACCAGCCTATCAATCAGTCTATCTATCTGTCTATCTGTTTATTTATTAGAAACCTACCACCAAAACTGCCAACATAGGTTTCTTCAGTTTTTAATTGGGTCTTGTTAATTGGCTGTATATAAATGTATTGAACGTACAGGCCGTACCAATGGAGCTAGAGGGCTGAAACTTTGATTCATCATATCTTGAAAAACCCTTCGGAAAATTTCCCTCCTACATATGTTTTTAGTGGAGGTTCAGCTTCCAAAGTGAATTTATGCTAAATTTATCACTTAGTTTTTGCCCGGCAGCGTTCACACTAGTTCTTTTAGTTTTTAGATTTGGACTTTTTTCGGTGATCACTATCCAACAAAAGATGAGAGAAGTAATTCATTCATTGATCATAGCTTTTATCATGTTTTAATTGAGCACCCTAAAAACAACCAAAAGACGTTCATCACATGACTATTCCTACTGAGTGACTACCCAGACCTATTGATAGCCCATATTCTTGTCCATCTAAGTGAATATGTTACAGCTTATTCAGTTTTCCAGCTTGTGCCTGTGTAATCACCGTAACTGGTCGTGAATGCACAAACACAGGTTCACATGAAGTTATGTGATAGGTTGAGGCAAAATAGTTTTTTTAAACGAAATTCATATCAATTCATTGCATCATTATTCTGTCATCATTCTATTTTTCCCGCTTTTATGCCCTAAAACACTTTCCTGCAAAACTCTCCACCATAAAAGAATGATCTCCGTTTTGATTCGATGAAATGTTCCAGATTATACGAATAGGTAATCGCTACATATTCAGCAAGTTTTAATCATAAATATTTCGAGATACTCAAGAGACCAGCCAAGTGAATACACCCCGTATAGAAGAACTTCCTCTCAGATCCAAAATCATTTGCTGAAATTCATTTGCAGCATGAGGACAGGCATTGTCCAGCAGCAAAACTACAAGTCGATTTTTTGTCTAGAAAAGTTAATTCCTATCCCAATGCATTGTTTAAATGAGCCAATTGATTATGTATCACATCGTGATAATCGATTGTTCAAGTCCCAGCAGTTCGTGTTAAAGAGTTCACGTTGAATCCCAATAAGCAATGTTCCCCAAACTTTTTTGTAGTTGGTGGGCGCAAAAATCATGTTATACATTTTTCCCGTGATAAAAGTATGTGCATAGTTTTGAATTCAACATAGAGAGTCAATTTTTTTCAATAAAAACTCAGTAAGCTACCTATAGAATCTATAGAATTTGAAACCTTTTGTGCGCACATTAATTTTCTTTGCGCGCTGATTTGCAAAACGTGTGTTAGCACACACTCACACAGAGGGAACGAAATTTCTCCTCATTAGATTCCATTATGGGCGAGACGTTAATGAATGTCCAAGAACAAGCCACAGTTTTCTACGCTTTGAATTCTCGTAATAAATACCCTTTCTTCTTCCCCGAAATACATGACGCCCCACTCAAACTCTCACAGCTGCAATATTTCGAAGAAATCAAGCGAAAAGGCTACTTCTGATATCACTCCAGAGATGTCATATTCTCATCTTTTCATAGCATTTTTTGTTTGTTTGTTTGTTTGGAGCGAGAAATAAAAAGTATCTTCCCAGTGAAATAAACTGATTTTGACTCCATCAAAATTCATGGCTGATCGTTTTAGACGATAAATGAAAAAAAAAAATCCTAACTTTACTTTCAACTTGCTACCAAGTCAAAATAATCATTACAAATTGTTATTTGCCGCGCAAAGTCTTTGAGGAAAATTACCTGCCTCCTCTCGACAACCGTAAATAGGTGATAAAATCAAAACCAGAAGAAAGAGCAAAGGGAGATGAGGATCACATTGCAGGAAATTCAAGTCATTTTACTAGTGGCGTCACTAGGGAGGGGCGCAGACCTCACCAGGCGACATCATCAGAGGAGGCGACGCCAAAATTACTGTTTATAGCATTTTTGTGAAGTGTTTCAGCTGCATTTGCAGTTGTTTTCGTCACTGTTTTGGGTTTTTTTTCATAATTGCTGATTTTATCAAATCTTCTGGTATTTTAGCTACAATATTGAGGTAATTAGAATCTGTGAAACTATTCAAACAACTTTTTTGAGAACGAAATGATAATTAAAGGAATATAAGGTGAAAGAAGAAATTTACTCAGTTACTAATGATATTGTAACTGATAATGTGGTAATCCAATATAGGAATATTTTCCAAAACAATCTGGTTGTTCACGTTCTTATAATCTAAGAAGTATTACATTGAAGTAATTTAAGACAATACTTCGCAAATTATGCTGTGATAAAATTGATAGATAACTTATATGTATAACAATTGTTTTAACGTGAAAAAATTAACGTTTGAGTTTAACGTGGGAATGAACATAATTTTGAAGAAGTTCTTTAACATTTTTATTTCAAATTTTCTTGTTTACTCGTGGAATTTTCTCTTTATCAACACAACACACACAACTATCAATATAAATACTTATGCCTCTACATGTGATATTGTAAAGACAAAGTTCGATTTTATGCCATTAATGTACGGGAACTGCGAAATTACAAGTAAAATTAGCCCAAACACATGGTAAAGGATTTTGTATGGTCTGGTACGGATTGAGTTTTCACTGGGGTGATACCATGAGTTACTGCACTGGGTGGCACCAATCCTAGTGACGCCACTGATCTTACTTCGAAGGTCTTGTACCCCTCAAAACTCGACTACTGACGCTAGCACCGCTGCTGCCATCATCATTTGTTGTTAGTATTCAATTATGTGAAGGGCAGAAATCTAAGGCTTAAGGCTTCTTGGTACAAAACACACACACACACACACACACACACACACACACACACACACAAATGCAACACACACACATGCACACACATGCAACTTATACACAAACGACATATGCACATATTCGTACAACACATGCATGTACAACACGTATGCACACACGTACAACACACACACCGATACGTACAACACACACACTGACACTTACAACATACACACGCACATGTACCACATGAAAATATATGCACACACACACACACACACACATACACATACCCACATACACACACCTATACGCATGCGGATAAAGAGAGATGGGAAAGCTTATGTCTCTTAAGAATGAGATATTTTTCCACGTCTCTGCGTGCCCCAACTTCTTGTTCGTTTTAAATCAATCAACTTAGCTGAAAGCAATTCTCTGAGTCTTGCTTTGTAAGAGCTATTAAAGGAATTGAACAAGAGAATAACTATTTTTACCTTGTTTCGAGAGGGTTGACACCATTGGGCACGGCCATCATCGTGTCCGTATTTTTAGCCAAAGGGAATAATACCAGCTCAGCTTTCGAGATTGTAAGTGTGTACCTTTATCAGATGGAACCCCAGTTGTACGTTTTCCTTCGAGACAGTGGAAGTATTTTTAGCTGAAAAAGGGATGGTAAAAGAGGCCCTTCTAAGTTCTTTAAAAAAGAGAGTTATCACTATTTCGCAAGAAATTGCTCAGAGAAGTTTCAGAACCTTCTTTATCTGTTTTCCACTTATACCGTCTTCTTTTTTCTTACTGGCCTATTGTTTGTTTTCTTCCTTTCCTCCTTCCTTCCTTCCTTCCTCCCTTCCTTTCTTTCTTCTTTCTTTCTTTCTTTCTTTCTTTCTTTCTTTCTTTCTTTCTTTCTTTCTTCTACGCTTTTCTCTCTTTCTCTTTCTTACTGCTGCATTTCTCTCTCTTTCTTTCTCCTTTCTCTTTCTTTCTTTCCGTTTTATTTGTATTATACTTTCTCCCATGGTTTATTTTCATATTTTCTTCTGTGTTCTGAAGATTTTTATAGATCTTGCGATAATTTGCCAATGAAATTAAACAAATAGAATGAATAACTCTGATTAGTGACTGAATCGAAACCATGACGTGACCAACGTCTTTTTGGAGCGTGTCTTGTTGGGGCTGATCAATGAAAAAATTGAAAAAGTGTTGATCAATGAATAACTTACTTCTCTCACATTCTATTGCACAGTGATCACTAAAAATGCAAATTTCCAACAAGCAAGTATGGACACTACAGGACACAAACAAATGGTCCAATTTAGCAATTACTTACATTGTAAATACCTCCTAAAATAAAAATGCCTTCTTATTTTAAAGGGTATTTTCGAACTAACAATAAAATCTCCTTGTTCTTGACATAATCAGGAGTAAATTTTCAAATTTTCAGCCTACTAGCTCCATTGTTGCAGCATGTATGCGCGTCAAATACATACATAACGAGCTGGTCAGGCAGAATCACTTAACAACTGAAGTACCTTCGACTATATCGACAGTTTTAGTTGTCAGTTTCGAACATAAAATCTGCGAAAGATAAATACATGTTTTTAAATTCTTTAATAAATATTTTTCATTCAAAGAAGCTAATAACAATTTAGACAATGGTTGGCAAATTAAAAGATCAATAAATTGGAAAATCAATTCGCGATTAATTTGGATTATTCCTACAAAGACACTCAACTTGCCTATTGAACACAATCAATAATTCTGTTTTCACCGTTCGTAAAATTTATTCCACTTACTTTCTATGATAAAATCGAGAATAAACCAAAATTTGTTTAACAAAAGAAATTCAATGATCTCTGTTCATCGAGTATAAATCAAGTATTAATCATGAGCAACTATTTCAGGTCCATTGCTGGACAAAGGCCTTTCCCAACTCCTCCTATGACGATTTCATGATGATAGGTTTTTGGGAAGGTGATGGCAAATATTTTCCAGTCAGCTGATTCTTAATTAAGAGTTGTTTTTCTCCTAGACTGGTTGCTTCCCAAGGTTAGAGAGCACAGTCTATCCTAAGATTTAATCCACAGCTAGAGGAGAAGAGATAGACCCATGCCGTCCCCACAGGGCATGAGTGCGAGCGATATTGAACCCGGCTCGCCGATTCCATTGTGTGCAGTGTTAACGGTTACGACACTAAGCCAACTATAAAGTATTTAATTGAACTTGAATGATTCAATGTAATTTATGTGAAGACAAATAATACTGATTGGTAAATATTAGCATTACACTAATATAAATGTGATATCACAGAAGGCATGAAACTAAACATTCTTTTGCATGCTATTTTGAGGATGTTACCAGTGAAATGTAATATTATGGATGAGGCAAGACGGATTTAGAGCAACGTCACGCAGTTCAAGGAGTACTATAATCCGTACTATAATTCTGAAAAGAGATTGACAGGGCCTCTGACAGGGGGCACCAGGTGCATCGCCAGAGCCAAAGGAAAATATTCGATACGATTTACCCATAATTAAAACAGGTCGACTTTATCGTTTACTCAGCAGCAGCAGCCTCTCCGTCGTTGGATGTAAACACTTCCCCAAATTCGCCATGTCTCTCTATCGCGGGCACCGCGGCGCCTATGTCTCCTGAACCCGTCTAAATCGTCGTGCCTTCTTTTTCTCAGCCGGCTACAGTTTCACTTATGATCTTTTGGGATCTTCGTAGTGAGTCGTGATGTCCAGCAGTGGTCTGAAATTCTCGCAACATGACCGGCTCATTGCCATTTGATTTTTCCAGTGAATTCTAATATCTCTGACAAGTTTTTTCTCTAATATACTGTGCTGTCTTGTGATCAAGCCATGTGACATCAGACATGGTCCTCTCCTATGCACTTTCCATTGTTCTTGGTTTGAGAGTCAATCTTTTGGTTACGTTCCATGTTTCAACTCCATAGGTGACTATCGGGAGGACGCATTGATTGAGGACCCTTCTTTTGAGGACTAGCGGAATTTTTTGTTCCTGAATTTTGAGTTTGCTCTACCGAAAGCATGTTAGCCTACAGTGATTCTTCGTTTGATCTCGTCTTTTGTGGATTTCATGGAGATTCTTTGTCCCAGGTAGATGTATCAGTCTGCTTTCTTTAAATAGTATCGGGTGCTGAAAGGGTTATAGTAGATAAAAGCTGGATATCTAAATGAGGAGGTTTGTGCAGTGAGTGTATTGGGAGTCCGAAAACAGCTCTGCCCCGCCTCAGAGGCCATAGAGATTGAGATCGTATGTTGGAACAAAGGACGCCTTTTCTCATCGGAATGTTGTGGTGATTGAACTATATTCATTGTAGTCACTGGTTCCTAGATTTCACCAGTGGTCTCTGAAAGCTGCGCCTTCAAACAACGGCAAAGCAAATCATTTTCGAATCTTCGCTGCCTTTGAGTTATAAATACCCGGACGCAGAGACAAACATGCGTGCTGACGACGGTCACAGACCGAGATGAAGAATGGGAAATGACATAAGCTCAGGTGATTGTGTGTTTGAGAGCGAGGGGCAGAGAAATAGAGGGAAGGTTGGGATAAGAAAATACGAGAAGATGGTATGATTTTATGAATGGCCTTTGCGGCTGCTAGTTGTAGAGGCCGTTCTGAGTGGTATGACGAATGTTCCGTGTTGCTGGGTCGACGGTATGATTGATGTCCGTGCAAAAGCCAGAGGGTGCATTAATCCGATGAAACTGATTGTTACCTCCCAACCACATCCTGTGCGATCAGGAATCTTTTGCTACAAACCCGCAGGAAACACGAGATCCATCATGATGGTCTCATATATAGACATACAAGCAACCATGCACACACACACACACACACATATATATATATATATATATATATATATATATATATATATATATATATATATATATATATATATATATATATATATGTTTGTCTATACTAACATATGTGACCGTACATGTGTAGTGTTGCATATATCTACGTATATGAATGCATATAGCTATGTGCAAACATACATATGTATGTGCATGCATGTGTACGTGCGTCCATAGAATCGGGTCATGAATAAAAAAAACGTACATATAACGTTACATACATAAATGTCTCTGTGTATACTACCGATATATATATATATATATATATATATATATATATATATATATATATATATATTAATGAGTGTTAAAATCAAGTTTAAGGATTTAAATCTACTTGTTTTTCAGGCGCGCATACATACATACATACATACACACACACACACACACACACACACATACATATATATATATATATATATATATATATATATATATATATATATATATATATATACTAGCAGGGACACTTGGCGTTGCCCGAGGAAAATAACTTCAAGTTTAACAATACAGCAGAGAGGATATTTTTTGATGTATGTTTTCGTACACAGCACAACAAATGGATTATTCACACCGTTAGCATATTCTTTATAATCTGCACAGTTAACTGAATGTAGCAGATTCAACACCAAAAACGGAAAACTGTATTATCTTTTTCAAAAGAAATTTCTGGTGTTTTCAATCAAGACCTCGTTACGTTTTGAAAAGCGTCCGTTTTAGAAGGAATCAGATGCTAAGCTTGTTAGGGGTAAGGGTGTCTATTCACGTTGTTGCTTCAATGCTGACCTTGATCCCTGCATCACGTAAGTTGTATGGAAGTCCAACTCAAGGCAATATTTTGGTTATTTCCGATGTGTTCAGAGATTTTTTTTTCTCACTTTTGATTTTGTTGAGACAAATTTCTGTGTTTGTGCGATAGACGGAAAATAAATGCCCAGTTCAACATTATAGTTATATCGCAAATACTAATCTCCGAAGGTTTTTCTCAGCAACTGACACTTATCAAAAGGTAACAGAGGCGTAATTGATTGGAAACACAAAACGTTCCTCGGAAAAGACATTTTAATACAGTTTTTGCTTTTACTGTTAACACAAATCATAAAAAAAATCAGCTAATAGATTAAGATGAAGCTGAATGGTAGTCGAAAATTAACAATGAAGGTTTACAGCAGGGCCTCTCAAACATTTTTTGCAACCAACGAGAAATGTTTTCACGAACCTGCACTCAGTGTTATAAAAGTAATAGGCTCTATTACAATCATATTTTAGTCGTAATCATACTGAAAAAACAAAAACAAAAAGAAATGCAAAATATTATTTTCGGTGTTTACTGTTTGATGTGGAATAAAATTATTTCTAAAAAAATGCTAAAAAGTTACAGAAATAAAATTTGTTTTCATAAAATTGAATTGAGCTATTTCACAGTAAGCATCCACCGGAGTGAATATTTGTATATAGACAGTATATAAGAGGAAAACAGGAGTCTGAGACATTAAAGAAACAATAACTGAATTCAAATGGTAATGGGCTAGCCATGTTGCAAGAATCACAGATAACCGATGGACATTTCGACTAACAACATCGATCCCCAGCGATAAAATGCGGAACCGAGGCTGGCAAAATATAAGATGGCGAGAGAATACTGGCTCCGCGACACCCACGATTGAGAGATTTGGTGAATCCTGGAGTAAGTCTATGTCCAACGACGGACAATATAAGACTGGGGATGATGATGAAGAAAAAACTCTAGTAACGGTTTATTCTTAGGATTTCTATAAATCTGAATAATCTGAACCCCAGGTTAGAGAAGCGCTGGTTCACAATGCTTCATCTGATAAGAATAATTAGGCTGGGTCTGGCTAAATAACTCACTACTGGTTTCTGCTGTTGATTTCAGTTTATTTTTCTTACCTTGCCCCTCCTTTTTTACCATTGTCAGGTATGAGCACAAACATGATTACAAACAACCAATTATATATATATATATATATATAGTAGATTGCGGATTCGCTACACAAACTAATTCATGTTTCAACCCTCTTTGGGCCTCATCAAATTCGCCTGATGAGGCCCAAAGAGGGCTGAAACATGAGCTACTTTGTGTAGCGAATCCACAATCTACTATTTATTCCCAGCTCTACTCTAAAACAACTCAACTCCATGAGTAAAATGTTGTATGCATTGAGCACTCTATGAAATAAATCAATTACATTTCAGAAGTGGCTTTATATTATTGATATATTATTATATTATGGTATACTGCTAGCTTGATTTGTACCACATATACTGTATTATATATATATATATATATATATATATATATATATATATATATATATATATATATATATATATATAAAGATATATAAGCATTTGCTAATCTTGTCTTAGTCTGATACAAAGTCATTTACGTGGAGCCTAGTGAGGAACTCACTACCCTGTAGTAATAGTCTATCAGAATAGAACGAACATCTCTCGAAATCATCTCGGGGAAAAAAACCTGATTTTCACTAATATTTTCTTTTTTTATCGAAGCTGTTTTTCGCCTTTAGTTCTTGAATCCTATATTGGCTAGAACCTTGTATATATATATATATATTTATGTGTTTGTGCGTGTGTGTGTGTGTGTGTGTGTGTGTGTGTGTGTGTGTGTGAATTGATTGTCTGTAATCGTGTTTGTGTGCACACATTTATTGAAATAGAAACAATAAGGTATTCAACATTTTTTCTGTACTCGGATCTGAACACGTGACTACCCGCTGGTGATCGAACACTACCGATATTTTTTTTTGGTTTTATCAACTGTAACTATCGCCAGTCGTTTGTAAACATCTTTTCAAATACATCGGGTAATCCTTCGTTTTATTAATGCAAAAGTTTCAACAGTGTTGAAATCGGCTACGGATGCAGAAAAGGGCAAAAACTGTTGTTACACCTGGTGATATTCAAAGCAATAATAATATGATTTATCAACTAACTACTGTTAACTCATACTTTTACCTTTTTCTGGCCTTGCCTTCGGGATTAAAGTGTAGTATCTGTTCCACGGCATAGACCGAGGAGTCGGTACTGACACTTGCCCGTTGAATGGGCCGGAGATGTGTGTGAGTTGACATCAAAGACCGATTGCGCCGGTGCAAACGTTGGCCAATGAGGTTACACTGAGGCTGTGTTTGCTAAGCGCATCGGGAGGCCTTTGGACTCGTCCTTAGGCTCTCCCATTATTACTCGGCCCAGCTTTCACAGGTGAAGTTGTCTTTTCAACGGTAACTGCGTCGGCTGGAGCCATTTTTGGGGGGAGCTGAGTACTATTTCTTCCCACGTTAAGCCCGACCTTGTGTCACATATTGCTGTGGTGGGACAGTGATTAAATAGAAACTACTGTTTTCTTTTCGGGAATTTTCTCACCTTCGCTCACTCGATGTTAAAACAGCACAGAAAAGTTGTGCTCCGTTTTTAACATCGAGTGCCTGAGTGGTCGGAACCGACCACATAAATGAAGAAAGAAAATGAGTGTCGTGTGGGCTACGAACCCATCTCCACCGGGAAGCAGTCTTAACGCGACCCACTTGAAGTTCACTTAAATTGCTCATTTCTCTACTCTGCGGTCGTAGGGATAGATATTTACTTATATATATGTTTTGCCGACAGTATATACTTTTACTTAAAGTCGATGAACATTTTTGGAGACCCAACATTACTTTCAAGTAGAGTTAGTTTATGCGCCCGCGATTTGGTTACATGGTCGATTTCCAGTTATTTCCACAATTTATGAAAAAAAAAAATGAATCTGAAAACAGGTCTCTTTAGTCACTCAGTAGAAATTGTCTCCTAACCAATGTCCCCTGGTAACATGCTGTATTAATCACTCACAAAATTGGAAAAGGGGGACCAATGAGGAAGTCACTTCTCTCGCCTTTTTTTGGGCAATGATCACTAGAAAAAGTCTAAATTAAAGAAATAAAAATGTGTGTGAATGCAGCAAATTGAGCTTCCACTGAAATCCTATTTTGGCGTGGAATTAGAAAAAAAACACACACACACAAAAAGGGAGTAAATATTTAGATTTCCAGCTCTCTTGCTCAATTGGTGCGACCTGTACACGTGATACATACATAGCCAGCCAAGCCAGCTTAAAAACTAAAGAAACCTACGTTGAAAGTTTTAGAGACAGATTTGATTAACAGTTTCTAATAGTTCCAGGCATTCAAAGATTATTGCAATGACAAAAAATCAAAATAAATTGGTCTGTAATTGGAGAGACACACTTTTTACAAAATTGCCTTTAGTTTTTCTGAATAAATCGAACTTTTTGTCCACCCAATATTTGCATAACTGACCCAGCTGTTGTTAAAGCTATGTAATATTTTTAACTGCTATCGTCTGTATAATGCTGAATAAAAAACAACTTTGTTACATTCCCTTTTAAATATATAGAGAGACAGTTGCATAAGTGTTATTTGGGGATCTGGGTGTGCAATTGTGTTGTTCGCATGCATCCCTGAGAAAGATGGAAATACATAACCTAGCCTCGAATGGTCAGTAGATTTTAATACTACTAATCAAATAGTTGGCGTCAGTTGAACATCCAGAGATAAATCTGTATTCGTAGAACCCACGAAGAACATGGAATGTTTATAAAAATACAGAATCGTTAAAAAAAATAAAGACATCAAATAAAGATCGAGATTTAATGAAGAATATGTATCTATGAAGATGATCTTTTTCTTTTTCAAAAAGATACAAGCCTTTATCGCTACTCTTCTGAACGCTTTATTTCTATCGAAAGAAAGACGTCATTAAGCTTCATTTCACGTGTTTCTCTGTTTCAGATTAATTCCTTGCTTATATGGATATCAAGTGGCAAGAATAGATGATTATTAGATGGTGAGATATCCGGCAAATAAAACAGTCGAGACAACAGTTCTAGACCAAAGCTTGGCAGAAAACCCTTTTTCATTGAATCGATTCATAAACGATTCTATGGTTTTGTCTGAAAAGAATGGTAAGCAGATAAAAAAGCCTTTGATGTTGGTTCTCTTAGTGGTTTCGTGAAAGTCCCGCTCTCTTTGTCTGTGTCCGTTTCGCATCTGATGCAAAGTTTGTGGAATAATCAAAGCGCTTACAATGAACTTTACGTCGAGTTCTCGATATAATTGAAGCGGCTTTGACTCGGTATCAGCTGTACGGTCACCAACTTCATCTTCAAAGAATTGCATTCTTGTTCTGCCAGTCGGTCCTTGCAATCTCCTCGTTAATGCGACACAAAGTCTTCATCCGAGTCAGATCCCTCAAAATATACCTATCCCCCGCTAGTAATAACCGTAGATATCAGGGTGTTACCATAATAGTGGGAGAGATGATACAGGCAGTAGAAAGGATTCCAAGTGACAACTGTAAGTGAGAGTCTAATAGGTAAGATAACCGTACTCTCTCTTCACCAAGAT
>OY735214.1:24558022-24583022 GCA_963457665.1 Thysanoteuthis rhombus | reverse complement strand
CGAAGGAGCTATGGCATATGGGATGAAAAAAAGAAGAAGAAAAAAAGAATTATGAGAATAGGGTGAAGAGATCAGGAAAGTAGGGAGAAAATCAAGAAAAGAAAATATAGGCCTGGTCAATCATTCAAAAGAAACTGTCACATGACCAACGTGTTTTGGCAGCATGTTGTGTTGAGGGTGATCAATTAAAATAATTTTGCTTTTTGTTGTTTCACTAAAGATTACGAATTTTTCAAAATAACAAGCGTGAATGCAACCGAACACAAACTAGGGAATGATTTAGCATAAAATTACATTGTTCCCTAAAAAACTTAATTTTGGAGAAATTTTCTTAGAACTAAAAAAACGTTTCTAGACGTAATATGGAGTAAAATTTAAATTTCTAACCGTTTAGCTACATTGATACAACCTGTACGCGTGATACATACATGCATTGCCAGCCAGCAGTCCATGAGTCAGACCAACTTGAAAACTGAAGAAACCTGTGGTGACAATTAGTGTTGACCGTTTCTAATTGGGAGATTCAGAAAGCAGGTAGAAGATGAAGAATACTTCCTGGGAGAGAGGAAAGAGAAGAAGAGGCGATATGTGTACCCAGTCACGCAAAGGGACGCATTCATGTTTGATGACGTGCAGGTAGAATTTTATGTTCTGATAACGTAGTAATAAATGCTGAATTTAAATAATAATAATAATGATAATAATAATAATAATAATACCAGATTTGGTAATCGTAGACAAAAAGAGAAAAACCCGCCAAATAATAGACGTGGCCATGCTGGCAGACCATAGAGCAAAGAGGAGGGAGAGTGAAAGACTGGAAAAATACCAAGATCTGCCAAAAGAACTGTCGAAGATGTGAAACATGAAAGTTAGGGTAGTGCCAGTAATAGTAGGTGCACTGGGAACTGTTCCAAAGACACTGAGGCCGAAACTGGGAGCTCGGGATAAAAGGAAGGATTGAGACTGTACAGACCACAGCACTGGTAGGAACCACACGGATACTGAGGAAAGTGCAAGAAATATAAGAACTACGACACTAAATATTAGCAGTGACCAAACAGAGGAAGGAAAATGAAAGCAGAGATGTGAACCATAGCACTGACGTAATAGGCGAGGGAGACAAGAGATGTGAGCTGAAGACCTGAGGTGACTTATTGTCACTCAGCCTTTAGCAATGACCACTAGGCAACAGGTGTGAAACTGTAAACCACAGTATTGCCGTAGTCTATGAGAATGTGGAGAGGAAGCCTGGAGACTTGAGGAGACCTGCTGTCACTCAACCTCCAGCAATAACCATCAGGCAACTGGTGTGAATTTTCAAATAATAATGAATTACAAGCTTGGTCGCTTACTTCATTAAAATTTTAAAAAACACAAACAAACAAAAAACAAACAAGAATTCATTTTTCCATACAATATTATTCCAATACTACGTATCCCATTTCAGCCCTCTATTAGTAGTTCCTGTAAACTTTAGCAACTAATTCGACATGAGTTTAGAAAATGAATTTGTCATCAGTTTTTGCGTACGTAATTGTTATTCGTGCATTACATCATTGGTTTTGGTGTGGCCTTGTCATTGCCATTGTTGTGACAAACGAAAAAAGTCACAACTCAAAAATAGTTAGTAAAATTTCATTTGTTGTCGAAAGAACACTGTTCTCCAAATCTTACTGCTAATGCATTGCAAATCTTTATTATCTACGTCAAATGCGACAGGTGTCTATATATTTCATATATAACGCCATTTTTTACGGTGCGGATAGACTAGTATATAGAGATTGATGGGAAGAAAAGAGCAAGGAAGAGAGAAAGAGATGAGGGAAGAAAAAGACAGAGTAAGGATAATGAGGACGATAAAAACATCTACCAACCATTTTAAAAGATATGCTTTGTATCAAAACTAAATCAAATCATTTGAAACAATGAACTCTTCCACTTGAAGCAGTTTAGTATTTTCTTTCCTAAAATAGTCCTCAAATTGAAATTCATACAAATATCTGTGGATTAATGAGTGTTTTGTATGACGAAGACTTATCAGCTGAGCTTAATCATCATAATTTAGTCAAAATCTAAACCTTGAAGTGCTGATAGATGGTCGTAATTGACAACGTATATAATGGCTATTTTGTTGCTATTTACCTGGAAAACATTTACATGAAAAGGAGAAATGACTTCTTTTCTTAACCTGGCTGATTCAGTCCTCAACAACGGCACCAATTATGAGTAGACGTTGGCAACGGAAAAGGAAATGGTCGTGAAACGAAAGCAGTCAGCAACATTTAGACAAGCCTGAAAGTCAGACGCAAATTATATCCCTTGCACTTCCAGACACATTTACAAGGAGGGGAGAGAAACGAGAGATTGTGGGAATTTTTCGGATTGTCAGTCAGTCAGTCAGTCACTGACGGTCACCCCTATTAGAGACGCTCGCGGATCTGAAAAAAAAATAAATAAATCGTTTAAGATAGAAAGAAATAACACAAGCAAATGAACTTAATTCGGATTGAAAAACATATTAACATTGTTGTCTATTATTAATTAGTAGACTATTTTGACCATTTTTTCCAGAAATAATGAATTTTTAGTAGATAATTTATTTTCAAATAATATTTCTTGGTTATGAATCTAATTTTAGTCTGCTAATGCTGCCTACGTTTATGACAAATATGGAAAGGCTTTGAGATCATGATTTTGCATCTGTTTTTTTTATGATAGAGCTGGAACAGCCAAGAAAAAAAATTGCATTTTGGGAGATTAACCATAAGGCTGATTAGGATTAAGCCTAGGGCCCCAGAAAGGAGGACGGCCCCCCCAATGTATAATTGAGTGTTCAAATGATTTAATTTGTTGCACAGGTGAGTATTTGGGATGCTATTTCAGTGCTTTCGCATTCAAGTTTTCATATCTGAAAAATCATTGACTCTTCTGTAAACCACGAAATACGGAAGATTTTGAAAATAAGAAAGTAAATAAAGTAAAAAAATATCCTATGAATATAGGGCTGTGTGAAATCAATCCATATAATACAATTATTTTATTCATCTAGTACATGCAACGCATACTATGGAATAGAGGTAAGAGAGCATGCTTAGAAGAAGCCTTTACTTGGAGACGAGTGGGAAAAACTTCACCTTTCTATGAACATGAGAGTTGCACTTAATAGATATATCTCAGCAGATAAGCTTGCAAAGGTTTTGCTATGGTCAGCTACCAGTAGACATTGAGAGTGGAGATGTCACAGTAACAAAAAGTTGTGGAACTTGTCAAGTTTCATCTTAGCCTCACACACGCCCAGACATTAAAATATGCCTAATTCCGACGAGCGGGCATTGGAAGATATTAGATTCAGACGCCCGGGCGTTAGAAGATGCTGAATTCTGACCACCAAGAATTGAATGATGCTAGATTCCGACACCCACGCCAAGGATGATGTTAAATTTCAATACCCGGCCAATGGAAGATGCTAAATTCTAGCATCCCGTCAATGAAAGATCCTTTTTAAATAGTATTATTTCTTCGCTCGTGTTGTCAAATACTGTGTTCTCTTTTGAGAAAAGTACGATGTGAAAATTCATAAAAGAAAGTCAATTAATTGAATTTCTGGAAGAAAAGGATTGACCAATTTCCTTCTCTGCTATATATATATATATATATATATATATATGTGTGTGTGTGTGTGTATGTGTGTACGTATGTGTGTGTGCGTGTGTGTGTGTGTGAGAGAGAGAGAGTGAGTGTGTGTATGGTTGACAATGCTTCATTAAAACAGAAACGAAAAGAAAAATATTTCCTCTCGTCTGAGTTATTCATATCTAGGAACTTCGAAGTTGGAGTAGCTATGAAACAACATCATTCAACTTCGATGGGAAATATCTCATACCGTCAGAAGCGGGCATCTATTTCGTCCCCTTAATTCAAGCTGGAACTTGCAAAAAATGATTTTTATAAAGATAGTAAGTTGTATGATAGAACGAACAAAAGGAACATGGGTAGACGAACAACAAGAGAGAGAGAGAGAGAGAGAGAGAGAGAGAGAGAGAGAGAGAGAGAGAATGCATGTGTGCATGTATGTGTGTGTGTGTGTGTGTGTGTCGGTAAGGGAAGGGTGGGACAAAGAGCAAAAAGAAAAAAAGGAAGATAGTATCTACGTGTTTACCATGTGAGCAGGGGCGCCAACCCCTAATAAATATTTATTGGCGCATCAACGAGACACAAAAATGCCTTTATGACAAAAATATCTGATCGATTCGTCATTGTATGTACACACATATATATACAATTTTCATTCTTATATTTTGATGGGGTTTACATTTTTCACTATTTATTTATTTTCAAATATAATTTCAGAAAAACAAAACCAAAACATGATATCTGTAAATATATCGAACATTTCTTGGGGTGACTACCTATGAGGACTAAGGTTTAAATCTAGTTGTTGAGTAAATATTTGCAAAATTTGTATGAAGTATATTTTACGAGTTTTGATTTGACCGTTGAGAGAATGAGTCTTTTTTTGTTCCGACTTCTATTAATAAGAAAATATCTACTTGATTGGCCATAGTTCGGATTTTTCAAAGCTATAATCTTCCTTCTCCCCCTCCTCCTCTTCCTCTTCATCATCATTTTAACATCCATCCTTGGTCATAGATTTTCACAAAGATTCGCTAGACCACTCTATCGCTAACGTCGCGGTGCCAATATCTCTTGAACCTATCCAAATCGCCTTTTTTTGTCGGCCACGATTTCGCATGTGATATCTGCCCATTGCCATTTGAGTTTTGTAATGGATTCCATCACATCCCTAACTCTTGTTTTTTTTCTAATATACTGTGCTGACTTGTGGTCCCTCCATGTAATAAGTACGACTCTCTCTTAGACAGGTGGCATGGTTCTTAGTTTGAGAGCCAATATTTTGGTTAGGTTCCATGTTCCAACTACTTTGGTGGTACGTGTTGACCCTTCTTTCCGAAACTAACTCTTTTCAAACATTATACTCCAATGGTAATAATCATGATCAATTACAATTGTATTCACAAGGATTCATTCATTACTTTTCTGGACGCTTTTCTTCTGTTTACATCATTACTTTAAATTTTCATACATCTATTCCATTCAACAGAAACGTGAAAGGTACCCCATAATCTACATCTGAAAAATCCTGAAAGACATGGCTCCAAATTTCACCGTGTCAAGGCCAGACTGAGTTATAGGCGAGGTTACAATTGTATTATCATCATCATAATAATTATCATCATCAACCTTTTAGCGTCCATCGTTGGACAAACTTTCCCAAAGATATGATAAACCTCTCTATCATGGGCGCCGCGGAGCCAATACTTTCTGAAATTGTCTAGCTAATTACATCATCTTATTTTCTATCGGCCATATGATCTCTGGGAATACATGCTATGAATCATGATTTGCTAAGGTTGTCTAAGATTCTTGCAACATATCCAGCCCATTGCCATTTGAGTTTTTCCAATGGTTTCTTTGATACTTGGTCTTTTTTATAATATACATATATGTGCTGTCATGATCTTTCCATGTGAGGTTGAGCATGATTCTCTCATGTGAACGTTGCCTGATTCTTAGTTTGAGAGTCAAACTTTTGGCCAACTTACATGTCCCTACTCCATAGGTGACTATCGAGAGGATGCATTTGTTGTATACCCTTAGTTTTTTTAGGACTAGTGGGATTCTCTTATTCTTGAAAGTCGTGCTTGCTCTATCGGAAGCTTGCCAACCTAGTGTGGTCCTAAGCGTTTTAACAGTTTACCGCCACATATCAAAAACTTAACTGGTGTCAAAAGAGACTCATTCAAATAAAACCTTCACAAGCTCTTTACCTGACAAACCTACAGTTTCAATAATGCGACCAGGAGACAAACTGTTTCAAAGAGCTTACCAGATTTTGTTCCCAATCAAGTAGAGGTGTAAACAATAAGTTCATTGTTATATTTCAAATAGAACGAAATAATAATAATAATAATAATAATAATAATAATAATAATAATAATAATAATAATAATAATAACCAAAATACAAGCTTTGAAAGAGATCATGCGAGGAGAGAAAACAACACTCCCCTCCCTAAGAGACAAAGACAGAAAGAAAGTTGGAGAAGTGACCGAACAGGTCAACTGCCTCTTACAGCACATAGAAACGAACACCCTCCTAGAACTCAACAACCTAATTTACGCTGGGGCGAAAATGGTAGCACAAAGCTTCACAACACAAGATAGGAACCTGAGCAATAATAGGGAAGGGAAACCCAACTGGGAGAGAAGGTTACAAAGGCAGATCTCCCAACTACAGAGAGATGAAGTACTTCTTAGAAATACACCACACACAGACAGACCACGAGTAAGACTGTATAACAAATACAAAGTAACGCAAAAAGGCATCGCAACTGTAGTCGAAGAGTTACACCAGAAAAGACTAGCCAAAGAGGCGAGACTAAAAAGATACAGACTAAGAACGGCCCAATACACACAAAACCGCACATTCCAAAACAATGAGAAAAAGTTTTACCAAGATTTAAATGGGGAAAGAAGGCAGGGCATGAAACCAGATGCCACAGAGGCCAAGAACTATTGGAATAGCATATGGGGGCACCCAAAAAGACATAACGTAACACCGCAATGGTTAGGAAACATGAGAAAAGAGCTAGAAGATATAGACAAGGGGGAACCAATAGTACCGAATGAAAACACATTGAAACATACTCTTAGGAAAGTAGCCAACTGGAAAGCACCGGGTCCCGACGGGATCCATGGGTATTGGTTCAAAAAATTCACCACGTTACACGGCAGACTCACTCACCTACTCCAAAATTGTCTAAATGAAGGCAAAGCACCAGAATGGATGACTAAAGGCAGAACCACCCTCATCCAAAAAGACCCGGGAAAGGGGAACATAGCAAGCAACTATAGACCAATCACGTGCCTACCACTTATGTGGAAAATCCTGACCGGGCAAATAGCAGAGAGAATATACATGTCAATGGATAGAAGGGGACTACTACCAGAAGAACAGAAAGGGTGTAGGATAGGAACCAAAGGGGCAAACGATTTACGCTACATAGACCAGATGATCTTAAAAGAAGTAAGGAAAAGGAGAAAGAATATCGCAATGGGATGGATAGATTACAAAAAGGCATACGATATGATTCCACATAGCTAGATACTCGAATGCCTTAGAATGTTCAAAATTAGCGAACCGGTGGTTAAATTCATTGGTAAATCAATGGAAGACTGGAAAGTAGATTTGACAGCCGCAGGGGACAAACTAGCCGAGGTAGGGATAAAAAGGGGAATCTTCCAAGGAGACTCGTTGTCCCCACTATTATTTGTTCTAACAATGATACCGCTTAACAGAATCCTGAAAAACACCAAAGGATACCACTTCTCTAAAACAAAAGGAAAGGTCAACCACTTAATGTACATGGACGATATTAAATTGTTTGCAAAAAACAGGGGAGAGCTTGAGACTCTGTTCAACGAAGTAAGGGAATATAGTGAGGACATAGGAATGGAGTTTGGGATAGAAAAATGCGCAATCATGGTGATGCACAAAGGAAGGCTTTCAATGACTGAGGGAATTGAACTTCCGGACAACAACAAGATTAGGGCATTGACTGCACAAGACCGATACAAGTACCTAGGTGTCCTTGAATGTGACACGATAAAACGGGAAGAGATGAAGGAGAAAATTAAGAGAGAATACCTCAGAAGGATAAGGAAGATATTAGAAACCAAATTAAATAGCAGAAATCTAATAAAAGGAATGAACACCTGGGCTGTGTCAGTAGTTAGGTATACAGGACCATTCCTAGGATGGACAAAGGAAGAGCTCCAATCAATGGATAGGCGAACAAGGAAACTTATGACGATGCATAAAGCATTACACCCTAGGGATGATACAGATAGACTATACGTTAAGAGAAAAGAAGGTGGTAGGGGGCTCATCAGCATAGAAGATTGTGTCCAGAGAGCTAAAGTAGTCCGAGATAGATATGTGCAAACAAATAGTGAAGAAATCATAAAGAGCGCGAGGGATAGTGCAACAAACAATAAAGTAGAAAACAATGGAACAGTACAGCAAACTAGAAAAGAAAAGTGGGAAGGGAAAAAATTGTACGGCGAGTTTAAAAGACAGATAAAAGATATAGCAGACGAGAAATCATGGACGTGGTTACGAAAGGGAAACCTTAAGAGAGAAACAGAATCGCTCATCATGGCAGCCCAAAACAAAAGCATAAGGACAAACTACATAAAAGCAAAAATCGACAGAACACAGACAAACAGCAAATGCCGCATGTGCGGTGAAAGAGATGAGACAGTAAACCACATAACTAGTGAATGTAGTCAGCTCGCCCAGAAGGAGTATAAGCATAGACACGATAGAGTGGCAACGATGATACACTGGGAACTAAGTAAACAAATGGGATTCAACCATGGGGAAAAGTGGTATCAGCACAAGCCAGAGGCAGTTTTGGAGAATGACAACCACAAACTACTGTGGGACTTTGACATCCAAACTGACCACCTCATCCAGGCAAGAAGGCCGGACTTAGTAATAGTAGACAAAAAAAGGAAGGCCTGCCAAATAGTAGACGTTGCTGTGCCTGCAGACCATAGAGTAAAAAAGGAGGGTGAAAAAAGGGAAAAATACCAGGACCTAGCAAGGGAGTTAAAGAAAATGTGGAACATGAAAACCAGGGTAGTACCGGTCATAGTGGGAGCACTAGGAACTGTCCTCAAAACGCTGAGGGAGAGACTGGAGGAGATCGGGATTAGGGGGAGGATAGAGACCGTACAGACCACAGCGCTACTTGGAACTGCACGGATACTGAGGAAGGTGCTAGAGATATAAGTACTGCAACGAATAGTAGCTCTGTCATGATATGCGAAAGAGGGAGGAGACGTTAGCTGAGGACCTGAGGAGACTTATTGTCCCTCAGCCTTCAGCGATAACCACTGGGCAACCGGTGTGAAACTGTAAATCGTAGAATTACTGCGACCTATGAGTACTAGGAGAGGAGGGCTGGAGACTTGAGGAGACTTGCTGTCACTCAAACTCCAGCGGTTACCACCAGGCAACTGGTGTGAGATTCATAATGATAATAATAATAATAATGATAATAAAAACCTGCCATATAATACACGTGGCTATACCTGCAGACCTCAGAGTAGAGAGGAAGGAGAGTGAAAATTTGGAAAAATACGAAGATCTAGCAAGAGAACTGAAGAAGATGTGGAACATGAAAGTTAGGGTAGTGCTAGTAATAGTTGGCGCACTGGAAACTGTCCCAAAGACACTGAGGGCGAGACTGGAGGAGCTCGGGATAAAAGGAAGGATTGAGACTGTACAGACCACAGTACTGCTAGGAACCACACGGATACGGAGGAAAGTGTTAGAAATATAAGGACCGTAACACTAAATGTTTGCAGTGGCCAAACAGAGGAAGGAAAATGTAAGCGGAGATGTGAACCACAGCACTGGCGTGATAGGCGAGGGAGAGAAGAGATATTGGCTGAAGTTTTGAGGAGACTCATTGTCACTCAGCCTTTAGCAATGATCACCGGGTAACTGATATGAAACTGTAAACCACAGTATTACTACGGTCTACGAGAATGAGGAGAGGAGGGCTGGAGACTTGAGGAGACCTGCCATCACTCAACCTCCAGCGGTAATCACCAGGCAACTGGAGTGAGATTGCAAATAATAATAATAATAATAATAATAATAATAATAATAATAATACAGGACCTAGCAATAGAGTTAAAGAAGATGTAGAACATGAAAACCAGGGTAGTACCGGTCATAGTGGGCGCACTAGGAACAGTCCCCCAAACGCTGAGGGTGAGACTGGAGGAGATCGGGATTAGGGGGAAGGATTGAGACCGTACAGACCACAGCACTACTGGGAACTGCACGGATACTGAGGAAGGTGCTAGAGATATAAATACTGCAACGAATTTTAGCCCTGACATAATAGGTGAAAAAGGGAGGAGACGTTAACTGAAGACCTGAGGAGACTTATTGTCCCTCAGCCTTCAGCGATAACCACTGGGCAACCGGTGTGAAACTGTAAATCGTAGAATTACTGCGACCTATGAGTACTAGGGGAGGAGGGCTGGAGACTTGAGGAGACTTGCTGTCACTCAAACTCCAGCGGTTACCGCCAGACAACTGGTGTGAGATTCCAAATAATAATAATAATAATAATAATAATAATAATGATAATAATAATAATAATAATAACAGCAATAACAATGGCAATAACCAATAAGAATAACCAAAAATGCACTAAGGTCAAGAGGAAATATAGACAACAGAAAAAGACATACCTCCAATTAGAGAAATAATCAAACAAAAGATACAAGTTGAAGCCCAAAGGGTGAGAGGTTTGAGAAAAGAATTAGATTTTGCTGCTAAAACCTGGTGTTTAGTACAGACGCCAAGGAATTCTATAGAGAGATGTGCAGACACCCTGTGGAGATTAAAGAATCACCTTCAATAGATGATGCTGAGAGATTCTGAGCAAACATTTGGAACAACGGCAAAACTTTCAACGCAAATGCAGAGTGGCTTAGGAGAGAAGATGAGAGAAAGTAAATCAAAAACAGAAATGGAACGATATAGCAGTAGTCCATAATGCTCTGTATGCCAATACATCCAGTGGATAGTCCATAATGCTCTGTATGCCAATACATCCAGTGGATAGTCCATAATGCTCTGTATGCCAATACATCCAGTGGATAGTCCATAATGCTCTGTATGCCAATACATCCAGTGGATAGTCCATAATGCTCTGTATGCCAATACATCCAGTGGATAGTCCATAATGCTCTGTATGCCAATACATCCAGTGGATAGTCCATAATGCTTTGTATGCCAATACATCCAGTGGATAGTCCATAATGCTCTGTATGCCAATACATCCAGTGGATAGTCCATAATGCTCTGTATGCCAATACATCCAGTGGATAGTCCATAATGCTCTGTATGCCAATACATTCAATGGATAGTCCATTATGCTCTGTATGCCAATACACCCAGTGGATAGTCCATAATGCTCTGTATGCCAATACATCCAGTGGATAGTCCATAATGCTCTGTATGCCAATACATCCAGTGTATAGTCCATAATGCTCTGTATGCCAATACATCCAGTGGATAGTCCATAATGCTTTGTATGCCAATACATCCAGTGGATAGTCCATAATGCTCTGTATGCCAATACATCCAGTGGATAGTCCATAATGCTCTGTATGCCAATACATTCAATGGATAGTCCATTATGCTCTGTATGCCAATACACCCAGTGGATAGTCCATAATGCTCTGTATGCCAATACATCCAGTGGATAGTCCATAATGCTCTGTATGCCAATACATCCAGTGGATAGTCCATAATGCTCTGTATGCCAATACATCCAGTGGATAGTCCATAATGCTCTGTATGCCAATACATTCAATGGATAGTCCATTATGCTCTGTATGCCAATACATCCAGTGGATAGTCCATAATGCTCTGTATGCCAATACATCCAGTGGATAGTCCATAATGCTCTGTATGCCAATACATCCAGTGGATAGTCCATAATGCTCTGTATGCCAATACATTCAATGGATAGTCCATTATGCTCTGTATGCCAATACATTCAATGGATAGTCCATTATGCTCTGTATGCCAATACATCCAGTGGATAGTCCATAATGCTCTGTATGCCAATACATCCAGTGGATAGTCCATAATGCTCTGTATGCCAATACATCCAGTGGATAGTCCATAATGCTCTGTATGCCAATACATTCAATGGATAGTCCATTATGCTCTGTATGCCAATACATCCAGTGGATAGTCCATAATGCTCTGTATGCCAATACATTCAATGGATAGTCCATTATGCTCTGTATGCCAATACACCCAGTGGATAGTCCATAATGCTCTGTATGCCAATACATCCAGTGGATAGTCCATAATGCTCTGTATGCCAATACATCCAGTGGATAGTCCATAATGCTCTGTATGCCAATACATCCAGTGGATAGTCCATAATGCTTTGTATGCCAATACATCCAGTGGATAGTCCATAATGCTCTGTATGCCAATACATCCAGTGGATAGTCCATAATGCTCTGTATGCCAATACATTCAATGGATAGTCCATTATGCTCTGTATGCCAATACACCCAGTGGATAGTCCATAATGCTCTGTATGCCAATACATCCAGTGGATAGTCCATAATGCTCTGTATGCCAATACATCCAGTGGATAGTCCATAATGCTCTGTATGCCAATACATCCAGTGGATAGTCCATAATGCTCTGTATGCCAATACATCCAGTGGATAGTCCATAATGCTCTGTATGCCAATACATTCAATGGATAGTCCATTATGCTCTGTATGCCAATACACCCAGTGGATAGTCCATAATGCTCTGTATGCCAATACATCCAGTGGATAGTCCATAATGCTCTGTATGCAAATACACCCAGTGGATAGTCAGAAAACATTATGGCGTGCCACACACACTACATTGGTATGAACACCACCCTGAAGCCGTAACTGAAACACAAGATGTGGCCATAGTATGGGGCTTCCCAGTTCACACGGATCGAACCATCAAAATCAACCGCCCAGGCATAATGATTAAGGACGGAAAGGAAAAGTGATGCCAATTAATAGATGTAACCATTCCATCGGGCAAAAACATATCTGTAAAAGAGTTTGAAAAATTGTTTTAGTACAAAGACTTGGAAACAGAGATCACAAAGATGTGGCAACTTAAAACTGGAACAATTCTTATTTATATAGGAGTCCTTGGGATCATGAAAAAAGGTGTCGACAAATATCTAGGTAGAATCTTAGGGAAACCAAAGTAGCTATGAGATACAAATAAAGCGTCCTCACAGGCATTACCTATATCCTTTGCAAAACGCCGTCCATGTAAATATCCTGTCTTATACAACTATGTCCTATTTCAAGTAGCGTCTTGTATTGGCCTCCATTGTTTATGCATAAAAATGAAACAAAACACTGTCAGTGTCGAGCAATGAATACTGCCAGACATCAAAAGAAAATCACATTCAAGATGATGATGATGATGATGATGATGAAAGTACAAAAATCAGAGTATTTGAGTATATTCTCGCCAGGTTGTTTTATTTTCTGAGGGATCTGAAACAACATCAATCTTGGAATGTTCTAAAACTCTTAGTAAAGTGTGATGAAGAGGTACAGTCTGAAGGATGGACCTCCGGTTCCAAGTTAGTTTGCTGCTCAGACCCAAAATGCGACTGGTCGTATAGAGGATAATTGATAGGGTAATGATAATTGCTCCTTGGCTTCGCAAGACATGAAGCGATATTTTTTTGTGAGTTTTACAACAAAATCAAATCAGTCACACTTGAATCGATTCAGGGTTTATACGAAATCTGATAGGCTCATTCAAAATATATGAATTTTTCCATACAATATTATACTAGGAAGGCGAGGAGACGTAGGGATGCTTACTCTGGTAGTGAGTCTAGCGATCCGACGAGCGAAGTAGGCCTCTAGAGCTGGGTTCGCACAGGGCACATTATAGTGAAACTTCGATCCAAAGTATACAGCCCCAATGCAGCGTTTCAGCTTAAAAGGATGATGATGATGATTATTATGAAACCCTCTTCAAAACTATAATAATATACTGAACTCACTCGAACAAGTTTAAGGTAGCAAGTGGTAAAATACGATGGTTTAACTATTAAATTCGACTTTTAAATGCCAATACTAGTGCTGCTGTGGCATTTTCGTCCATAGCCTTGTGAATGACACTTACTTCGTTGCATCAAGATCTGTATGTTATGACAAATATTTCTGTGAGATGGAACAATAGGTAAGTTTTCTATCCTCTAGGCTCGCTTTTGAAGTTAATATTTTGCTTAGGTTTTCTGTGAGATCACAGATGAATATTTATTTAATGTAAACGATCTACGTTTTGAATTATTGATATTACACTCTCTATACCTTTTCTTTGGAGTACTACATGTACAATGGAAATTTTGGCCTACACCGAGTCACAATATAGGTAATGATTGATTTTTATATTGTGAATGAGTCTTGACGTATTCGTTTGATAAGTCTTACCCACGATTTCAGGTCTTACATCATTACTAATTAAGCTATGAATGGTTGGACTGTAAGAAAATTTACTTCTATATCCTTCTTGCTTATTAACTTTCTGTTAAGATATTGCATTGGCAAGAAAGAATGTAGGTAGTGTAGTACAAGTTTTTGAACTTTTAAAGAAATACATATATACGTATACCGATCTTATGTTTCATGCTGAGTAAAATGATTTAACATTGTCGCGTCCTAAGAATATAGTAACTCACTATGAAACATTTAAAAAGGCTAAATAAAAAAGGATGAATATTGTATAACTATGACCTACTCTTTAGAAATGTTGGTAGCTACAGACTAAAAACAAATGAACAGATTAATGCCCATTTTTTTTCTCAAGAACAATTAGATGATAATTGATGCATTTCACAACATCTAAGTAACTAACAATTAATTAGAAAGCAATCATAGAGCGCATGCGCCGAAAATCAGTTCATATATAGCTGGGATACTGGGGATGTAAATGTAAAAAAATGTTCATGGATTCTTCTTTAACCCATGACCCACCCTTCCAGACATTTCCATCAACAACATTGATTGTGAACTTTTTGAAAAATTATGTTGACAAACGTGAGTTGATGCATAAATGTATAAAAAAAATGATAAAAAAATCTCTCAATCAAAAGAATTCTTTGGATCCGTTCCAAACTTTATCCAATTCTTCCTGTCCTCCAAGAAAGGAAAACATTGAAATTCAGTGATAACTTTTGGAGACAGTCAGACGGACACGATTGAACATAATACCTCTTCCAACTTCTTTGGCAGAGGTAAATCATGCTCTTCAGAGTTCCTTGTACTCCCATCTCTCTCTCTCTCTCTCTCTCTCTTTCTCTCTCCCTCTTTCTTTCTCTCTCTTTGTCTCTCTCTCTGTCTATATATATATATATATACATATATGTATATATATATTTAGAGAGAGAGAGAGAGAGAGAGGGAGAGAGAGAGAGAGATCCTCACGGCATCAATGACAATAAAATCAATGGATAGAAAGATAGTACGTGAAAAATTTCCTTCAAGAAAAAACAAAAAACATTGAAATCCAGTGATAACTTTTAGTCCGACAGACACAAGTGTCTTTGGCAGAGGTGAATTATGCTTTCCAGGGTTTTTTTTTTTTACTCCCATCTCTCTGTCTCCATATATATATATATATATATATATATATATATATATATATATATATATATATATATATATATATATAGAGAGAGAGAGAGAGAGAGAGAGAGAGTGGTCCTCACGGTACTAATAACAATAAAATCTGAGGAGGATAGAAATATGGAACATAAAGAATTAATATGTTGTCTTCTTTGCTTGCTCCAACATTTGCTGCACATTAATTCAGAGGAAACAGATATAAAGATCAATATCCATTACTATCATCTGTATATCTTTGAAGAAAACAAGACTTATGGTCCTCTCAATCGAAAGAACTGTGAGCGGGTAAAATGATGTCCACACACACACACACACATATATATACATATACGCACAAAAACACATACGTATATATATGTATATATATGTGTGGGTGTGTATGTGTAACCAAGAGTATGCATGTAAAAAAGAGTATGTGAATAAGACTCTGAACCCTTCCAGCTACAAAAAGGAGTCAGGCAAGGTAATACCAGCTCACCCAAACTCAGCACAGCCTGCCTCAAGATGATCTCCCGAAACCTGGACTGGGAAGAATCAATATCAGAGCAACCTCAGATTTGCAGACGATATCGTCCTTTTTTGCAGAGAACCTACACAACCTCCAACTAATGCTAGATGAACTAAACGAAGAAAGTGAGACAGTCGGTCTACGCATGAACTTTAGTAAAACAAAAAATCATGTACAACAATCACATTGAGAATAAAAACATAACAGTTAGAATCGAAGATGCAAAACTGGGGAAAGAAGACCACTACATCTACCAAGGACAACGAATCTCTATGACACCCACAAAAGAAGAAGAAATAAAAACAAAGAATCACCCTAGGATGGCAAGCCTTTGGCAGAGCAAGCTGAACCTTCAAAAACAGGACGATCCCAATAATCCTAAAAAGAAGAGTATAGAACCAATGCATCCTCCTGATAGTCTCTCATGGAGCAGAAAGGTAGAACTTTACCAAGAGACAGACTCGCAGACTGAGAAGCATGCAACGCACACTTGAGAGAATCATGCTTGACCTCACGCAGAGAGATCACAAGACAGCACAGTATATCAGGAAGAAAACGGGAGTTAGAGACATCATAGAATCTATCAGAAAACTCAAATGGCAATGGGTTGGTCATGTTGCAGGAATGGCAGACAACCAATGGACGTCATGACTCACAACATGGATCCCCAGAGATCACATGCGAAACTGAGGCTGACAGAATACTAGATGGAGAAATGAAGTAGACTGGTTCAGAAAATTCTGGCTCCGCGACGCCCATGATAGAGAATTGTGGGGGATCCTGGGGAAAGTTTATGTCCAAAAACGGACGATAAAAGACTGACGATGATAATGAAATACATCGATATGAGAACTCGGTCCCCGTTCCAAGATGGCGGTCATAATTTCTTCTAAACTTTATGCCAATCATTTTTGCAAGTCCCAAGTTCAATGACTTTCAGGAAAAAAGAGCAATTTCCGAAAATTTTAAACTGAAAAAGTGTTTGATGTATATAGTATCGACAAGATTTGAACCCCTTATCTTAATTCATTTTTTTAAACCTGAGTTTTGTCTTACTTGTACCCTTTTTTTTTCATTCTCTCTCTCTCTCTCTCTCTCTCTCTCTCTTTCTCTCACACACACATATACATTCACTTTGGACCGAATCCTGGCTTAGACTCGTTCAGTTGAGCCTCTCTCCACAGACTGCACTGTTCAAAAACTTTAAGCTGGATTTACCAAAAATCTTGAATCTAGAAACTTCGTACTCATTGAATCGTGGCAAAATGGGGCCTAGAAAACCTTAGCAAGAATCAAACTATTTCTTTTCGTCTTTCAGTTTTTACCGTTCCATCACCATGGTAGTTAATAATTCAGATGGAATTGTTTCAATACAATTTACTTATTACCTTTTAAACCGTTTTCTACATGTTTAACTTTATTTTGGTCACTATCGAATTTCGTAGCTTTTTTTTCTGTACCAAGGAATAAGTAATCCCTGCAATAAACTATATTAAGATAGATGACAAGTCATCTTTTTTTCTTATATTATTATTATTATTATTATTATTATTATTATTATTATTATTTTGGAATCTCACACCAGTTGCCTGGTGGTAACCGCTGGAGTTTGAGTGACAGCAAGTCTCCTCAAGTCTTTAGCCCTCCTCCCTCAGTACTCATAGGTCGCAGTAATTCTGCGATTTACTGTTTCACACCGGTTGCCCAGTGGTTATCGCTGAAGGCTGAGTGACAATAAGTCTCCTCAGGTCTTCAGCTAACGTCTCCTCTCTCTTTCGCATATCATGACAGAGCTACTATTCGTTGCAGTACTTATATCTCTAGCACCTTCCTCAGTATCCGTGCAGTTCCCAGTAGTGCTGTGGTCTGTACGGTCTCTATCCTCCCCCTAATCCTGATCTCCTCCAGTCTCTCCCTCAGCGTTTTGGAGACAGTTCCTAGTGCTCCCACTATGACCGGTACCACCCTGGTTTTCATGTTCCACATTTTCCTTAACTCCCTTGCTAGGTCCTGGTATTTTTCCCGTTTTTCACCCTCCTTCTTTTTTACTCTATGGTCTGCAGGTACAGCAACGTCTACTATTTGGCAGGCCTTCCTTTTTTTGTCTACTATTACTAAGTCCGGCCTTCTTGCCTGGATGAGGTGGTCAGTTTGGATGTCAAAGTCCCACAGTAGTTTGTGGTTGTCATTCTCCAAGACTGCCTCTGGCTTGTGCTGATACCACTTTTCCCCATGGTTGAATCCCATTTGTTTACTTAGTTCCCAGTGTATCATCGTTGCCACTCTATCGTGTCTATGCTTATACTCCTTCTGGGCGAGCTGACTACATTCACTAGTTATGTGGTTTACTGTCTCATCTCTTTCACCGCACATGCGGCATTTGCTGTTTGTCTGTGTTCTGTCGATTTTTGCTTTTATGTAGTTTGTCCTTATGCTTTTGTTTTGGGCTGCCATGATGAGCGATTCTGTTTCTCTCTTAAGGTTTCCCTTTCATAACCACGTCCATGATTTCTCGTCTGCTATATCTTTTATCTGTCTTTTAAACTCGCCGTACAATTTTTTCCCTTCCCACTTTTCTTTTCTAGTTTGCTGTACTGTTCCATTGTTTTCTACTTTATTGTTTGTTGCACTATCCCTCGCGCTCTTTATGATTTCTTCACTATTTGTTTGCACATATCTATCTCGGACTACTTTAGCTCTCTGGACACAATCTTCTATGCTGATGAGCCCCCTACCACCTTCTTTTCTCTTAACGTATAGTCTATCTGTATCATCCCTAGGGTGTAATGCTTTATGCATCGTCATAAGTTTCCTTGTTCGCCTATCCATTGATTGGAGCTCTTCCTTTGTCCATCCTAGGAATGGTCCTGTATACCTAACTACTGACACAGCCCAGGTGTTCATTCCTTTTATTAGATTTCTGCTATTTAATTTGGTTTCTAATATTTTCCTTATCCTTCTGAGGTATTCTCTCTTAATTTTCTCCTTCATCTCTTCCCGTTTTATCGTGTCACATTCAAGGACACCTAGGTACTTGTATCGGTCTTGTGCAGTCAATGCCCTAATCTTGTTGTTGTCCGGAAGTTCAATTCCCTCAGTCATTGAAAGCCTTCCTTTATGCATTACCATGATTGCGCATTTTTCTATCCCAAACTCCATTCCTATGTCCTCACTATATTCGTATATATATATCGTATGCCTTTTTGTAATCTATCCATCCCATTGCGATATTTTTTCTCCTTTTCCTTACTTCTTTTAAGATCATCTGGTCTATGTAGAGTAAATCGTTTGCCCCTTTGGTTCCTATCCTACACCCTTTCTGTTCTTCTGGTAGTAGCCCCCTTCTATCCATTGACATGTATATTCTCTCTGCTATTTGCCCGGTCAGGATTTTCCACATAAGTGGTAGGCAAGTGATTGGTCCATAGTTGCTTGCTATGTTGCCCTTTCCCGGGTCTTTTTGGATGAGGGCGGTTCTGCCTTTAGTCATGCATTCTGGTGCTTTGCCTTCATTTAGACAATTTTGGAGTAGGTGAGTGAGTCTGCCGTGTAACGTGGTGAATTTTTTGAACCAATACCCATGGATCCCGTCGGGACCCGGTGCTTTCCAGTTGGCTACTTTCCTAAGAGTATGTTTCAATGTGGTTTCATTCAGTACTATTGGTTCTCCCTTGTCTATATCTTCTAGTTCTTTTCTCATGTTTCCTAACCATTGCGGTGTTACGTTGTGTCTTTTTGGGTGCCCCCATATGCTATTCCAATAGTTCTTGGCCTCTGTGGCATCTGGTTTCATGTCCTGCCTTCTTTCCCCATTTAAATCTTGGTAAAACTTTTTCTCATTGTTTTGGAATGTGCGGTTTTGTGTGTATTGGGCCGTTCTTAGTCTGTATCTTTTTAGTCTCGCCTCTTTGGCTAGTCTTTTCTGGTGTAACTCTTCGACTACAGTTGCGATGCCTTTTTGCGTTACTTTGTATTTGTTATACAGTCTTACTCGTGGTCTGTCTGTGTGTGGTGTATTTCTAAGAAGTACTTCATCTCTCTGTAGTTGGGAGATCTGCCTTTGTAACCTTCTCTCCCAGTTGGGTTTCTCTTCCCTATTATTGCTCGGGTTCCTATCTTGTGTTGTGAAGCTTTGTGCTACCATTTTCGCCCCTGCGTAAATTAGGTTGTTGAGTTCTAGGAGGGTGTTTGTTTCTATTATTATTATTATTATTATTATTATTATTATTATTATTATTATTATTATTATTATTTACTTTTTTTGGTTATCTATCTAGATATCCTTTTTTTAATGATTTTATAGGAATTTTAAAGAACTGTTTAGTAATGAGAGAGATTTTAGGAATGCGGAGTAACAAGGTAACCTTGGCTGAGAATCGAATTATTTTTTTTCTTCAACCGGAAGCAATGTAGAGTTAAGTAGAAAGTTGTACAAACACTGCTGGAAAACAATGTAAACTTACCCAATATATTCTTATGCACTTATACATGCAAACTCATTCTTAGAATATGAAGAGGAAGCGACAGTAGCACAAAATGCCTATGAGTACAATTGTTACCTTTCAAACAATCAAGAATACAAGCAGACGTTGCTTCTGACACCACAAAGATGAAAGTTCTGCTAGAATCCTCTGACAATAAACATATGCCATGCAATTAATTCAATTTATGAAATTCCTCTTTCAAAATAGAATTGCTTGATGCGAGCACGAAACGACTCGGTAAGAAACATCTTTTTGCGATTTGCAGCCCAGGAGGCGCCAATCGATGCGGTCGATAGCAAGCCGTAAATCGACGAATCAAGTTCAAATCCTTGTCGTACTTGATGATATCACTTTCACCGTTAACAACTCCTTGAGACAGTGAAAGAATCGGTAATATCTGAGGGATACATGTTTGGTTAAAGGCCACTGATAACGATTCTTTGTCCATGATTGTTTAGTTCTTGGGTCTTGATAATGGCCCAGCGAATTGATAAAAGCTCGCGATCACAACTTTTGTATAATTCTTACATACACTAAAAACTGACGTTTACTTATACGAGAAGAAAGATTAAGTAAAAAAAAGATTATAATGAATGTCTGAAGTCCTTAAACATACCTTGTATGAATGGAGGATTGCTACCAAAGGGCCGTCTATTTTCACTTTTTTTAATAGTAATATTCAGAGTTTATTCATCAATTTTCCTCCTACAGCTAGAAGTATTCAGGACAGAAAAGGGTTAAAGCTAATCGAAGGAGTGATGGGGTGGCGTTAAAGGAAGCAGTAACTTATATTCTTATATACACCAGGTTCAAATGCAATCAGTGCGAATATACGGGATTATCGTTTCAACTTGTTTTCACCCGAATTCGCTCTATTATTATGTAATTCTTAGAATGTATTCATTTATTTTTATTTGAACCCTTTGTTATATAGATTCAACCGATCACATACATACTAAAACGTATCATAGTCTTTTACTGCCAATAAAGCCTGCATTAATTCTTGATCATTGACGATTCCATCTTGTCTGAATTTAAATATACAATATACAGATGAAGTGCCAAAACCTACTCAAATGAATTTAAAGTGATCAAAGTTGCTAAATTCGTCATCTTTTAATCGCTAATGTTACTCTTCTAATATCCATTCGTGCTTAGCTTTGTGAACGACATTTGCGCTCTGCACAAAGACCAACAATATGTAAAAGTGGGCTAACACGAATTCTCCTCTTGAGGATACCAAATTGTATTCTTTTTTACACTCGGTGGACGCATTTGAAATTAATAGCTAGTACAGTTTTACTGACCGAGTCTTTCAAATCATCAGCTTTTTAAACTATTGATATTTCACTTGCTACGTATCTGCCCATCTGCTATACGTACCACGTACATTTTGACATTTTCTTACTTACCCCCCCCCCTCCATATATACTGGCTTGACTTCGGGGACGAAGAATTAGGAGGAAATTTTTCATTTGTTTCAGTTCTGACGATTGCTGATAGATCCAACACGAGACAGACAAATTCTTTCACGGCGTCAGCAGGATAAAGTCGGGCAACCGGAAGAAGTTTTACATTTATGGCTGTCTGTCTGCGGATTGGGACCGTGGAAAACACTCAGGCCTGAGCAATAAATTAACCCAAGGGTCTATTTACATGACCCAGTAAGTGGGACAAACAATAATTTTGTAGCCAAAAGCATCTCTTTAGAAGATAACCCCAAAAAGTGAAACATTATTAACCTCATGGAAGTATTCTTAGCTTCGTTAAGACAACTGAATCTCTTCTTTGCGTTGTTGATGTTGTTAGAACAACGTTTCAACCGACATATTCTTAAAAAATAAATTTTCGAAATGAAAAGAAGCAATAGTTCAGGGGTTATAAATATGATAGTTGTCATAAAAGTAACAAGAAAATCCATAATTTTGTTAACCTTGCTTCTTGTGCGTTTAATATTGTGAGAAAATAGAACTTGTACTTTTATTAATGTAAAAGGGGAAAAAATAACAAAAAGTGTAATTTCATTCAAGAATCACGCTTAAATGTTGAAAATTTTTAAAATATTGCGGCAAAGGCTTAAGAAGCGTAAATTCTGTTAAGAATCCTTATCAATTCTGGACACGAAGCCATCTTAATATCATTACAATGAAAGTATCCCATACATGCATATGGATTCAAATTAATTAAATAGTCCCTGACCTTATAGATCGTCAGGGTATTACGGTGGGTCCTTGATAGCATTTCTTTGGGCAATAGGGCTACTTGTTGGTGCTTATCTTCTCTCCGCGTAACACACAACAGGATGGACTGAATTACATGGTGCAAGCTGCAGGGAGTAATATCTGACACGACCTATTTGTAAGAGACGGATTCATACTTTCCTCAAGGGCATAAATGCGAAGTTAACGAACTACTTCAGCCGGAATTTGAACTCAGTCGACCGATGGCATGAGGCCAACTCTGCATTCCCACACGGGGGTTATACAAAGAGACAAAAGAATGATTTTCGAACATCTCGGAGGTCAGATTCGAACAGATCACCCAAAAAGGTTTTGAAAAACCTCACAATTTCTAATAGTTTTATGCGCGAATCCAGAAGTGTTCAACTATCAAGACTATTATTACATTAAAAGCATTAGCTTTGATTTTTCCCCTTTTACCCACGGGGAGTGCTTTATTGTGCAGGCTCTCAGGGGTCGTGAACGTATGAAAATAGTGCTGTTGTCTTTGTGGGTGGTTAATGCGACAGAGTGGATACATGACGAGATGAGGGCACAGAAGAAGCAGATTGAGAGATGTCGGGGGTTAGTGTCAGAGTTAGGGGGTGTTCTGATCACGATAGGAGTGCTTAACCGCCATTGGCAGAGAGCAGAGACAAGAGGAGGTGGAGGAATGCTGATTATCATTGGTTTGACGTGAGACTGCGGATTCTTTCAGACTCATTCATAACTCCCTTTCTCCCCACCTCCTCCCAATTATTAAATAGTTTCTTTAAAGGCTTCTCACTATGATATGCGCCTCCCGGACAAATTTCTCTCCTCTCACCATTCTGCATAGCCACCACTACCATCACAGCGCCTCGTTTCCAGTAAATGAAGTGTTGAACCAGGCCTTTGGATAATAATTATCTAATAATTATATGTATAGATTACATGTTCAGAATCAGCCATATTGTCAGTGGGAGAGAGAAAGTGACGGGAGCGCAAATATGGCGGTCCGAAAATGAAGGTGACCAAACATGAGAATTGAGACGGAGGATGGGGGGTGAGAAATTTGGTGGGGCAGCGCCTCGGACTTTTAGAGAGAGAAATAGGGGTCGGTGGAGGATGTTCTTTTAAAGAGTGGATATGCGGAAGACTGGAATATCCTGGGTTGTACTGTGCGTTTATTGAAGTGAGTGATAAGGGCAGGGTAAAGAGAACCGAGGGCAAACAAGACTGATCGTACCCGAACCCCTCAAAGACAGTGGAAAGCGATGAGGCTCAGAAATAACTTGTAATTGGAGGAAAAGAAACGATGAGGACCCGGACAAAATATTATTGGTAAGAGGGGAACATGAAACGATTGTAATGTATACATATTTACTCAGCCTAGTTTAATCTGGCACAAGGCCACATAGCGGGGTTGGAAAGAACTACATTGTATTCAAACCACCAACCAGGCTTCAAAATGAGGAGAGTCTCTCTGCCTTGAAAATCAGCATTCGAAATCCTCAATTTTACTTGGGTTCGTAAACCAAATGATTGCAAATAACTATCAAGTAAGTCTCTCTCTCTCACACGTATACACACTCAAACTTTTTTCGCTCTTGTTAGAGAATTCAATCCTCATTGGATCTGCCTCTATTGATGGTCTAATACCAAATAATGTTAAGTTAGGAAGCACATCGTATAGCAATGATCAGCAAGCTAAGCTGGTGGAGCGTTGATAGTAGGTTCGATCCTCATTGGATCTACCACTACTGGTGGCCTGATACAAAACTGCTATATATGTGTATGCAGTCTGAGCATGCATGAACTGACACTCTCCCGTTGAGTTACTCACTCGGCAGGGGAATACCATAGAGTGGGCTTGTATAATGTGTGTTGGAGCGACACGTTCTTCATGTCTCGTGAATACAGTGAATGGGTAGAAACTCCCACAGTTGTAACGATTTTTGCGTAGTCAACAAAAAAACATGCAGTTGGTGTTATCATGATTATTACACCTTTTCTAATTCCAGACTATTTTCATTAATTGATGTCTTCTGTTTTTCTAATTGGGAGCAGTACTTGTTCGGATGAATCTTCTTATTAACCGGAAGGAACTCCTTATAAAAGACCCCTTCCAATCCTGCTGAATACTCAGCATCACCTCCAGTGAATGATTGGAACGGTTGGTGGTGGTTCATTTTGACACCCCATCATCTCTTGCATTTCATGTTGTTCCAAAGTATCTGTCATGATAAAAAAAACTGTCAACCAAAACTTCAACTTAGATTTCTTCAGTTTTCCAGTGATTCTGGCTATCTATCTATCTATCTATCACGTGCACGGACAGCACCAATAGAGTCACAGGGCTGAAAAATGGAACATTTTCTCCTTATTTTGTCTAAAAAAATGTTTCATCTTGTTTTTTTGAAAGAAAAGAAAAGTTTTTTAGGGGGGAGCAATTTATAATATAAATAT
>OY735214.1:24325522-24550522 GCA_963457665.1 Thysanoteuthis rhombus | reverse complement strand
ACAAAACTAGGCCGAAACGTCCGCGATCGAAACGTTTGTGGTCGGAATGTCCCACAATCGTATAATATCATGCCATGCTACATATCATATCAAACATACATGTATGATATATATACATGTAGATGTATACGTTTTTACACCTATAAATATGTGTATACGCGCACATGATACGCACACACACATAAACTTTTAACGACTGAAATACACGCACACACACACACACATACCACACACTACTGAAGATTAGAACTCCTCCCGAACCATGTATAGCATACTAATCAATCCATTAATGGATTTACTAATTAATAAACAAAGTCTCCATATACGTTTACTCTTGAGTCTATCTCATTCCGTATTGTTCATGTATATCCGTACATCATACTTGGGAACAATACCAACAATACATATATGTATGTATTGTTGGTATTATTGTATATATATATATATATATATATATATATATATATATATATATATATATATATATATATATATATATATATATATATATATATATATATATATATATATATATATATATATGCCCCTGTGAAAGGTACGATTTAGATCTGTGTTTCAATCCCACTTGAGGCTTATTCTTTACTTTCCAATCAACGCAGTTCGTTCACTACCGAGAGTAAATATGCCCGAGCAAAAACTTCCCAAATGGTGATTTTTCCATCAGATACTACTATCCATCCGTACATCATACTGGGAACAACACAAACAAAACGATTAACACTGGACCAACGGTCAGTATGGGAGCTTTTATCAACCGTGCAGGTCTTTGCAGCCCAGTTGGTAACAGCTCTATCATAGAGGGTGTGGGTTCGAATCCCACCTAAGGCTTATTCTTCCTTTTTCCGATTCACGCCATTTGCTCACTACCGGAAGTAAAATATTATATATATATATATATATATATATATATATATATATATATATATATATATATATATGTGTATATATATATATATGTATGTATATATATATATATATATATATATATATATATATATATATATATATATATATATATATATGTATATATATATATGTATATATATATATATATATATATATATATATATATATTAAGGTAACTCGTTCATTGTTAGCTTATGCAATGCTCTTCCAATTTGGGAATAGAGCACTCAGGTGGATGGGGGATATATGCATAAGTAAATATATCGCTTAAATTCAACCTTACTGACCATCCACTTCTGCGTGGGGCAGAGTTAGATGCCAACCTCTGAGTATGAAGTGAAGGTTTCGATCCTACCTCGAGGTACTAGATAATGGATAGTCTATAGCCACACTGAATAGTTGTAATACAACGAAACAGCTGTCTGTGAATGACACAATATATATATATATATATATATATATATATATATATATATATATATATATGAAGATACTTAAGATAGATTGAGAGATACTCATGAAAAAAAAAGTGACAAGGAGAAGATCATTTCTGTCATCAGCATCAATCAAAATATTGAAATAATGGATGACCAACGGATGAATCACTTCTCTTGCCTTTTCTTGGGCGGTGATCATTAAAAAATTGATTTTAAAAAAAGAAGAGAGATGTTTTAATTGATTACCCTCACGGCCTGCTGCTAAGAGACGATTTCCATTGATTGACTTACCAATTATGTTATTCCCTATCTATACTGTTTTTATCAATATATTTCTATCAAAGCATTCATCATTTGTCAATAAGTGTGTACTGCATGTGGTAGGTAGAATTCATTCGCCTCCTGGAGAAGGTAGAAATGTTAAATGTGGGTAACCACAGATGTACGTGTGGGTAAGGGAAAACGATTTTCCAGTTCCCTCATCACTTGCCTTTTGGCACGCCTTAAAAGCATCCTCTTGAGTGCCATAGATAGGCGCAGTCTGAGGGAGTGGGTCCCCAGGAATCATACATCACACTTTGGGGAGTAGGCAGTTGTAGATTTGGATGTCTTCAATTACCGAAGGGCGAATTTTCAGCAAGTAAATATAATCATATACAGTGGCGTGGCTTTGGATTGTTGTATAAACATTCCAAATTCCATCGCAGGAGGCAGAGAGGTGTCATTTGAAGGATATCATTTTCCATGCCTTCCCCCCACCCAAATAGTCAGCTTTAAATTTTATATTGTAATTAAAACTTTGTAATAAACACAATTACAAAACAAGAACCAAAAGTTCAACGTGGTGCTTAAACGCCATTATAGCTTGATCACGTGACCCTAAGTAGAAGATAATCTGAGGTAAGAGGCATCTTATTCAAGGAACACCCTTCAACCAAGATTCAAGTATATTTGATTTGAAACAGTCGAGAAAATTGATTTTGAAACAAAAAGTTTGAACGCGACTATTGCCAGATCACATGACCCTGAGCGGAAGATTTCTATTCATGAGAAGCATCTTATCGGGATACATTTCTACAAAATTGCAAGTAAATCTGACTTGAAACAGCCAAAAGACAATATTTACAAAAATTATTGGAAATTCTATAAATAACCAAATAGATTAAAAAAAAAAAAAAAAAGAAAAAATACATTCTCAGGATTTTACTGATTTTTCAGTCATTTTTGAGTCGGTTTAATATTACGAATTGTTATTTAAGAAGATTTTTAGTGTTATTGTTTGATGTTTTTATCTTCGGATTCTTTGTTGATAAATAAATAACGATGTGTTAATTTGAAAAAAATCTGTGTTGTATACACTTAATCGCAATATATATATATATATATATATATATATATATATATATATATATATATATATATATATATATATATATATATATATAGTAGGTTGTGGATTCATTACACAAATAGTTTGTGTAGTGAATCCACATTCTACTATTTATTTCCAGCTCTACTCTAAAACAACTCAACTCCATGAGTAAAATGTTGTATGTATCGAGCACTCTATGAAATAAATGCAATACATTCCAGAAGTGGCTTTATATTATTGATATATAATTATATTATGTTATACTGCTAACCAGATTTGTAACACATAAACTGTGTGCGTATATATATATATATATATATATATATATATATATATATATATATATATATATATATATATATATATATATGCTACGAAATCTTTTGTAAATCGCTTATCCAAATGACACCAGATTTATAATTATTTGATCAAATCAAGAGAATTTATCATATCGTTGAAATAGTTTGATTTTGGGTTTAGTCTCTCAAACATGTGGCTGTTGATCAAGAAGAGTAGCCTCCCTTACACCATGGTCTCTCATGCAATGTTATTTTGCAAATGAAATTGATTATTGTTATCATTGCAGTGGTCCAAGTTGGTATTATATATCGATATGCATAGGTTTATTTGAATATTCGATAGAACGAAGCGGTTTCCCTTTAAAAAAAAAAATAATAACGAATATGGGCAGAATATCTACAGAAATAAATCAGCAAAAAAATCTCACCCAAATAAAATATTCCCTGCCGAATTAAAAACTTTACATTCTATAGGAAAATTCAGGGCGTGCACTATATTTCACAAAAGAAGTATTATGTTATTTAGAACCCAGACCCGCCTTAAGTACCGGCCACATGGGCAGTCGCCAAGGGTGCAAAGCACTAGGGGCCCCTGTCATGTGTATAAGACGGTGGGCATATCTAAAACAAATGGAAAAGGGTATAAGTCATAGGCAAATCTGAAACTCTGATGCTGTGTCGGAACTATTTTCTTTCACCTGGTTATTGTGATAATCTGTTTATTCCTGTAAATCTATTTTTCCTCATTGTAAAATATGAATAAATGAATATTACTATATTACAAAGCCCAACCAAGTTCAGTTTTCTCAGGGCACCAAGAACTCTGAAGCCGGCCCTGTTTAGAAACGAGTTTGTGTTTTTTTCTACTTCTAATTATCTAATTTATGTTTTGGTGAGTATTTGCTCAGTCAGGATTTTTTCAAAAATCTGCTAAATGTCCTAATTAACTTTTTCTCACCATATCTTTCTATGTTGCAGTTTTTTTATGAGTCATTAAGGCTCATGGGGAAATTATTATTTACTGGTCAAAAATTCCAAACATATACTTTTTCAATTTCAACACGATTGTAAAAACAATAATGATACATATTACTAATTTTTATCCACAAAAAGTGGCATAATATTTGAGATCGCATTTTATTCGAGTAAAGACGGCCATTTGCCACATGTATGGTCATGAGCAATGTGCATTTGCCACCAGGCATGTTTACGTCATCAGTGACGTCTGATGACGTAATTTAGTAGAAATAGTATTTTGTTCGTTACACTTGATAAATTGTTCGTTCACTTTATTTTGTCAAACTCTTACACACTGTGAGAAAGTTGATAAAAAGAATCAGGGTCAAAATTGTACTCGACTGTAAAATCAATGATGAAATATATTATCGATTTTTAGCTTATAACCGCGATTAGTACGTTGTTGAAATTCAAGATGTTAAGATTTTAGCATAGAACTTGGACAAATTTAGTAAAAAAAAAAAAACAACAACTGAAAATGGATGACGTCATATTAGAATCTATTGCTATTGGGCAAAAATAGATGCCGTGATCGTTTCTCAGTCAATGAATGCGTTTTATTTTGTTTTCGATTAAATGACCGCTGTTTTCTTCCGTTTGATTTTGAAAGATTTTCAAAAAGTTTTCTTTTTCATTTACACTTCTTTCGGAATAGGATTGGTTAATAAATGAATTAGTCCCCGTTTATAACTAAATAGTAATAGGCAAATAACAATAATTGTAAACAATTTCCCAAAGAAACAACCTTGATTGTCTACCTTCATCTTTAGTGTTTAGTTGCGATAAAAAGCAACCACAATTGAAGTGATGGTAAAAAGTAGTAAAATTAATAATGATAGGGTATGTGGAGAATTTGTTTTTCTTATCGACGAAAACTTCTAAATATGTCACCAGAACAGTACATAACTAAACCATATCATTTATAAGAACTGATTTCTAACTCAATTTAGCCATGGCTTAGTGGTTATTGGTGTTTGCTTTGTAACAAAAAGACCTTGGAATCGAATCCACCAGCAAGGGTCACTTTTTTCTTTTTTTCTTCTTCGCTTTCAAAATCAGTGGTGGATCAACCATTTGACCGAGTGGGCTTTTCATTTCTTTCTTTTTTTATTTTTTATCTCTGCCTTGTTTTCGAGGTCAGTGATGGATTAGCCCTTAGGCTGAGTTGGCCTTTTTCTGTCTTTCTCTTCCTTGTTTTAAAGGCTGTTGGCGGATTGAACATTAGGCTGAGTAGACTTTTTCTTTCTTTCTCTTTCTCCAACTATTGATTTTGACTATATTTTTGTATGTAACATCAATGATGGATGTCTGATGACAATGACTAAAAACTACTGACGTCATGCACGTGAAACAGTGACGTATGCTGAAAATGGATTAATTTCCCACTTATGAAGCCCAATTCAAGTCGACTTGTTTTGCTGCAGTTTACAAATCCTATTTACAGGAAACACCAAGAAATATTTCAAAAGGAACACGTCGTTTTGGAATAATATTGTACGGTTAAATGAATTCTGTTTCGTTTACCTTTCAGATTTTAGTGAAGAAAGGGAGTTTGACCCTGGTGCAGCCAAGCTTGTAACCTTTTGTTAAGTTTGATATTCAGAAATGATCGACTGTAAACGAAAAAATGTATAGCAATATTATGTTTTTGATATTTTATAAGTACAATGCAATTAGAAAATTACTTGAATACTGCTGTCATTTTTTACGGCAGGATAAACTTTTAGATTCATCATATCAGCAATAATTATTTCCTCTTCCTCTGATGCACAAAATCGCAATAGTTGTCTTACCCCTTGATTATAAAGAAGGTTTTTGACACCGTTCCACATACGAGCCTTAATAACCAAGTGAAGAGCTTCGGTGTCACTGGAAACGTTGGAATTGATTAAATCATTCCTGACCGACTGACTCAAGAAAAATCGGGTAAATGGAGAAGAGTCATCCGGGTCACTGGTCCTTAGTGGAACCCCCCCAGGGATCCATCCTGGGCACACTCTGTTCTCACTATTGGTAAACGATCTACCAGAAGATATCCTTACCCCCATAAGTATGTTAGCTGATGAGATATATCTGCTCCCCATTAACGTCCGATGAATCTGGCGAGATGCTTTATGGAGCACATTACAACGGTGGGCCCAACCCATGTAGATGAAATTTCATCCCAACAAATGCAAGGTCATGCACTTGGGCAGAAACAACTCAAGAAGAAACCATATTATGATTGAAAATGACAGAACACAACACACGCTGAAGGAAACGACAGTGAAGAAAAATTTCAACGTTTGTGTAAATAACTCGCTTAACATCCGTGCTCATACGCAAAACGCGGATACAGTGGATCAAACACTCGATTACGCAGGACACGTTTTAGAATATTGATGAGAAGAGCTTCCATCTTCTTCATAAATCTCTGCTACGTCCACAGCTGGAGTTTGCTTCTTGCATATGGTCTCCTAACATGAAATCATAGATATCATAGATAGAGAACTGAGGGGAGTCACTACCCGACACTGAAATATATCTTACACTGAAAGTTGAAAACTACTCAATCAAGAGGCCCAAGAATACTGAAGAAATACTGACCTATCGGAAGTCCATACAATCCGGTGCTACGGATTGTTCAAAATGTCTTGATAAGAGAATGCTTTCATCTATCTACAGTAAAACTGAAGAATACAATCATAGATTACAAATTCAGACCTCCACAGCAGTTAGAAACATTTCTTTTCGGCAGAAGTAACAAACATATTGAACAGCATAGGTGAAAAGACGGTCACATCCGGGAATAACAATATCTTTTTTAAAATAACCTTTATTCTAATATCGGTCTTATTAAATTTTACTACCAATTTTCTTATCAGTTTAATTTCATTCAAACTAAACTAAAGGTAGCCTAATGACGCAATTAATTGCCGTCAAAATGCTTATTTAAAGTTCATTCAAGTACATTTTCTTATTCGTTTCGCTGAGAAATAAAATGGGATATGTTCAATGCTTGGCGAAACTAATATCTTTAAATAAGATACAATGCTTTAATTGGTATTTTTTCTGTGTCAGGTGCTTAATTACAACGTTACGTAACAATCTATACAAGAAAGAAAAAATTTTGCCTCTTATTTCTTTTTTTGTGATAAAAAAACAACGCTATTTCTGATCAAAAAACACTTATTTCAAATTGTGAAAAATGTATTGGGGAGACCAGGGTTAGTTGGTACATCTTCCAGTCAGTACCTTCTTGTGAAATTGATTCATTAAAAAGCTTATATGACCAAAATTTACAATGTAATCTTTGGATGAATAATTTAAATCTTAAACATTTAAGTTTATAGTGCCATCATTTAAACTTTCGGAAAAAGTGTGCCACTCAACCCGACTAGTGGGGATAGTCGGTTCAATCTGATAGTAGGTATTGATGTGATTAATATAGTGTTATAATTGAGTTATATAAACTTAAAAACTAAACAAAAATCTATTTGAGTAAAAAGTATGATTTTTGGAATATTATGACCACCAAGTAGGACATGAGGAATCATATGAGAATGGACCACACTGGCGGAAGATGGGGGAAAAAGAATGAGAAAAGAATGACTCAAATGACTAATGCGTCGTTGGTTTTGTTATTTTACACTTATAATGTACCAACCAGCCCCAAACACATAGTTTTCTTAACATTCTGATCCAAAGAAAAGTTTTGATAGCATCTGCTTAAAATGAAATAAACATATTGTTTATTGTCATTTCTCATAAGCATAGACTATGGTACCTTCCACCCACAATACAGCACGAACAAGGTACCCGTTTGTCAAAGTGGAAAAGTTACTTACTGGGGTGAAAAAACGTTTTTCGAGCAAGACTTCCTACTTAGTCGCAAAAAGGGCGATTTTTTCTGTTCAAAATGAGGCGAACAGTGACGCCATCAACTGGTGGAAAAAATTAGAGTAAGTATTTGATGAACAGTAAATATTAAAACTAGAAAGAAAATAATATTAACAAGGCTTTTGAGACTTAGCATAATTGATTTAGAAGATATTTTCAAATACATAAGCATACATACATTTATGAAAACGTACCAGTGTTTGTTTTTCTTACTTCATCTGAAGTGTAGCAAATTCAAAGAAGAAATCCAAAATATGACCCGGATTGTAATATTCGTACACTTTCTTTATATTTGGTTGTACGATTGGCAACAATAACAGATAAAAAACATTTCTTGTAGCTATCTATAAGCTTCTTGCGCTTGTCAGCTGGTAGTTTCTCCCTCTTCTTTTTTTTCAAACTCTTGAATGTTCGTAGCATTCCTGTGGTTTATGGTACTCATCGAAAACATGACTCCAGATTTCTGCTTTCTCCAAAGATTTTTAATGGGATAAGAGATTAAAGCTCGTTGCTGACCAGTTTAAACTAGTTTCCTATCGGCTTTTGTCATGCTATGCTACAATCTTTGAACCAAACCCAACTTTCTTACACCATGTAGCACACTTTGGTAATCGTTTGATTTCATGATTCCTTTGATACAGTCAATGTCTCCAGTACCAGAGGCAACGAAACCACACCATATCATTATGGATCCTCCACCATGCATAACTTTGTGTAAAGTATTCTTTTCCTTTTGATCAAAAGACAAGGACCTGATTGATGAAAAAAATATGACTGATCTTTGACAAAGAGTATCTTGACGAACAACAATTCTTCAGAACAAATTTTCAGTGCACAAATTCACTCTGGCATTTTGTTTATAGACAACGAAATGAAGCTTCATATATGTGGCAGTTGTTATATCAATATGAATCTATTTTAAAATCATCAAAATTGGAGTATTGATATTATTGATTTTAACTTTGAAAATGTTGGTACTAAGCATTTTTTCAGCATTTTTGCTTTCTTTGTTTCAAGAAATGTAAAATTTTGCAGACTATGGATAAGGTAATGTAAATTGATCGAATGTGTCAAAAGTGATTTGCAAGGCTTAGAGCCGGAGATTTTCCACTAAATCATACCCCATGGTCGGATAAAACAGTAGAGGTTGATTGCAATCAAAAGACATTACTTGTGAAGAGTTCTGGTTAGTCATTCAATAGGAATCGTCAGGTCACTGACGTTTTGTGGGGATGATCAGTAAATAAGTTACTCCTCTCACTTTTTGGTGTGCCACTAAAAACTCAAATTAATGGACGACTTTAGCATAAACTTACACTGTAAATCGACCCCCTAAAAAAACTTATTTTGGTGGTGAATTTAATAACCCTCCCCCAAGGTTTTCTAGACATAATAAGCTGTATTTTCAACCCTCTAGTTCCTTTGGTGCAGCCTGCGCGCGAAAATTATATATATATATATATATATATATATATATATATATATATATCCGACCAGCTAGAATCACTTGAAAACTAGAGAAACCTGTGTCGACAGTTCTGATTGACGGTTTCTGATTGTCAACATCGTACAATGTTGGAAGTAACCAGCATGCAAAATATCTAAATCTAGTGTTGCAACAGTTCAGTTATGTTAGTCACTTAGATGTGTGACTTTTAAATAAGGTGAGAGAAAAAAAATCTACTGAACTGTCGTTCATTGAGTGTTTCGCTACTTGAACATAACGAAAATGTTTCATTTTTTAAAGTAATCATAAGAGCGATGAAAAGTGAATTCTTCAGAACAATTCGGAATACAAGAAATCGTCGAGCAAGAGAAATGAATCATCACTATCCGTACCGAAAGCCGGTTTACATCAAAAGAACGTGACGCTATGTATGCGATGGTATTGGAAGAGAGTCCTCTACGCTGTGGTACTTCCAGAGAACAAATGATTGATTCGAACAAACACTTCTCCCAATTTGCCCAAATGAAGACAGCAATAAGTGAAAAACATTCGGAATCAGAGAGGAAAAAAGGCGAAATGCTCTATCAGGATATCGCTAGACCACTTGTTTCTTTCGTCTCTAGGCAAAAATTGTTCAATCAAGTTAATATAAATTGAAAATTATCTTTTATTTTCAATTGATAAACTGAACGAGCTCTTTTGGTCTCTCGTCATCATCATCATCAGTCTTTTATCGTCCGTCGTTGGACATAAACATTCCCAAGAATCATTGGCGTTGCAGAGCCAATCATTTCTGAACTTGTCTACTTCGTTTCTCCATCTTGTATTCTTCTGGCCTCGGTTTCGTTTGTGATCTTTGGGAATCCATCTTGCAAGTTATGATGTCCATCGTTTGTCTGCCATTCTTGCAACATGACCAGCCCATTGCCATTTGAGTTTTCTAATGGATTTTATGATGTCTTACTTATGTATTGAGCTATCTAGAGATCTCTCCATGATTATGTCATGTAAACGTTGCATGGTTCTCTGTTTAAGGGTCAGTCTCTTGGTTTGGTTCCATGTTCCAGCTCCGTAGGTGACTATCGGGAAGATGCATAGGTTGTATGGGCCATGGTCTCATTTTATCCGACCCACGGACTTCATTAAATGTGACGTTACGTACAAGAAATCTTTGTTTTCTTTAGCGAACATCAAAATTCTATCATTCTCAATGAAAACATGTTCGATTCTTTCTCAATATATACAGCGCTGTCCCACACATAACTGGTGTTTATTGTATTTTCTATTTCCATTGCCTTCTATGATCGTTGTTGTAAAATTTATTGTCCGACTCGGCCCTGCCAGACATGAAAACATTAAAAAGGTAGTTACGAAAAAAAAACTTTTTACTTTTTATTTCAGTTGCTTTTGTTACGAAATCAATAAAAACATAGTTAATAACTTCGAAGAAAACGAAATAGAACCTTTTTATTTTCGTTGTTTTTGTTACAGAAATGAATAAAAAGGTAGTTCTGATTTGATCAAAACAAGAAAAACTGCTTCAAAAATATTTTCTTTAGATTTCTTGATTGAATAATAACTACCTTTTTATTTATTTTGAACCAAAAAATAAACGAAAATAAAAAGGTTTTATTCCTTCTACGAATTATTAAATACGTTTTTATTTATCCAAGCTATCGAATGAAACAAAGCGAAGATCGATATTGATATAGGCCTATTCATTTCTATAACATGATCGTGCTGATGTACAGCTTATGTACAGATCTAAAAATGACAAAAATAGTAATGTAAATGGAACACAATCCAACGGATATTATAGGCAAAAAAACAGTGTCCCCCCTCAATTTCGTTAAAAGGGAAAATAGTTAAAATCATAAAAAGTGAATTCAGTTCATGAACCTAATGCTGAGTGTAGCCAAAATGATAATTTGAAACGCGTTTGATTATTTCAAAAAAAAAAAAAAAGTAAAAAACGAGCGAGCTATTTAAAAAATACCATCACGGATATTTGAACACAGAACAATAGAATATATCTTATTCCATCAAATAAGCAATAAGAAATTAATTACAAAATATTTGATTAATCCACAATCGGTGAGGAGGTTACAAATTAGGCTAATTGCCTGACAAAGCAGTAACCACTGTCATATTTCTATAAAGTATAATTTGTTTTATTTAATTAACCTTAGGATTATCCATTGAGTAAACATGATGAATAAAAATAATTCATTTCGTTGATTCAAAGAAATTTCAACATGATTCTCTATACTTTTATGATTTGGAAGATTCTTAAAACACTTCTTTTGTTTTGTGTCCTGATGATTTTAAATGATTGTCGGAATCGATTATGGGTTCACAAAAGCGCAAAATATTTGGCACTAATTCACTTCTGTGAACCAGATTTTAGTTCAATCGAAGTGAATCGCGACTGTAAGTTGTAAAGTTTCATACTTTCGTTCACTCGGTGTTGGAGACAGTGCACAAATACTAATAAATAAGAGAATTTATGAAAGAAAAAATATAATCATGATTATCTGCTGTAACCACAATGTATTAATAAATAAATACAATCCCAATTGTGAAGTTTCACACCTTCTGTGTTGAAAACAGTGCACAAATTCTTCAACCCTGCCCCTCCAAGGAAACTTTTTGGGATGGATGGGTGACAAGATTTGGATATGGAGATAAAGCCGAAAATTATATTGAAATGTTTGCACTTGCTTCCCTTATTCGAATCTTTGCCTCTTTTTTTTCCCCTTATAACAAATTATATTTAGCTGATGTTGACCCAACCGAACAGGAATTCATTTATTTTTGTAACAAAAACAACGAAAATAAAAACTTTCTACGGGGTTATTTTGATCGGGGCGCGAAAATATCACATGGAAATGTCCAGGAACTTCAATGACCGGAACACATTTCACTGAGACAAAATTGTCCAGGATGCAAATGACTAAGTACTGTATAAAACTGAAGTTATTAAAATGAATGACCACACAAGAAATTTGAAATGACCATATATATATATATATATATATATATATATATATATATATATATATATATATATATATATATATATATATATATATATATGTGTGTGTGTGTGTGTGTGTGTGTGTGTGTACTTCTCCTATACTGGATGTGTGATTTCACATCCATGCTGGCCCCATGGACGTCTTTACAGAATTTTTGCACTATCTTATCTTTTCATACTAAAGAATTCATTTCTATTTATCTTCTGTTATTTTGAGCCCTTTCTTCCAACACTCTCAAACTTCTCAGTCCCAACTTCCATTTGTCTTATTTTCAAAATAAACTCAGTGGATTCCATATTCAGAAACAACCTTTCCATTTTTTTTGTTCATTAATCCGATCATCTTTTTTGCCATATGTTCAATGGGTAGGAGGGGAGGGGCTTCAAAGTCCACAGAAATCATATACATATGTGTGTATGTGTGAGTATCTATGTGTGTGTGTGTGTGTGCGCGCGCGCGCATTTCTTTACTACAAAAAATGACAGATGAAATAATTTTGTATTACATGCGGAAGTAGACAGCGACAGGCAGCAAGCATGCTGGATGATTGACAGGAGCTTACGGAAGGAACAGATAGATAGATAGATAGATAGATAGATAGATAGATATTTAAAATAGAGGCTGCTTTATCAGAAAATGGTCGGTAGACAAGCAGATAAACAAGCCTGGCAGCCGCAGGACCAAAATCCCCGCCCCCTACTTATATTCAACTCGAGATGATTACTGCATCTTTTGTATTTCATATACAATAGATGGATTCGTAGATACGCAAGAATTGTCAGCTTGGCTCACTTGGTAAAAAGTACCACCAAGCAAATACTTGGCCGTCTTTTGAAATCACAGAACGGAAATGTTAATTTTATGTAAAGGTTCGATTTAACGTGACAGGATAGACGAACAGGGAAGAGTTTTCTCCCCTGAATTAGGTGGGTATTGTTATTTATTTATTTATTTATTTATTTACTTTTGTCCTTGTTATGGGAGGAAACGAAGTCAATTCCGACTAGGAATGGTGTTTGACAATAAATTATTGCACAATAGATTCTCAGATAGATATAAGCAAATGCCGACACTTTTTCCACCTCTTCCTTCGTCGGTGATGTTGCAACATTTATAAAAGAAAAAGTTTTTAGTCAATGGTCAAAAGGAAAAAAATCCAATGAAACAATTCGTCATTTCCTGAAAATGCGCCAGTCGTGTTCATTGATGCTATAAATCTGACAGAGATTGTATCACTATTCGTGAGAGGAGAACTTTCAATCTACTGGTTTGCCAAGGGTTGAAAGTGAAAGGAAGCCTTTCCATAAAACAGTAGTCATAACTACATGCGGTTGCACTAGTGTGAGTGTTTATGTGGAGGTATTTACACAACAGCTATACAGACCTGACAAAAGAAATCTCTAATTTCAATCTACTCACCAATCGGCACAATTCAAGAAAATAAGAAACCGTCACCCAAAACTGCCAACATCAACGAAGTCAACTTCGATATAGGTTTCTTCAGTTTTTAAGCTAGTTTGGATGGCTTGTTTTTTTTTTTTAATTTTTATGGTCTCTACCCCACAAAAAGCAAGAGAAGTACCTTATTCATTGAGCCATTTTTCATTCTTGGATAGATCTCCCCCACCATGACATGCGGCCAGAAGACTTTTGTCACTTGAAGGTTTCTCTTGAGTGACAAACCAATCCTGTTTTATTATGCATTATTATGTATCCTAGATAACAATAACCGTGTGAGAACATCGGGCAAAGAATTTGCAGAGGAAGCCACTTATTGTGATCGCTGTAAAGAAAGTATTTGGGACGGACTGATTTTGATAATAACCGTATGATAACAATAACCGATTGATAACATTATCTGTGATTATAATAAACGACTTCCTCTGTATGATAATGTTGTTTGATGTATCTTTGTAGACACATTTCGCGACAATGCACACATTTAATACTTGTACCCAGATGCGTTCATAGTGACACAACCACACAGAAACAAAAATAAGAACATACAAAAAAACAAGCCCATCCAAATATACATGTATGCAACTATATATGACCATGCAGAACACATAGGCGGAAACAAGCACGTATAACATAAAGTACGCATTTTGTTAGGTGACCAGGTGCATTATTGCCGTGTCATGAAGTGCAAAATTGAGATGACACCTGTCAAAAATGTCACGAAGAATGAGATACTTGTGTGACGTTGTGTCTAGCAAGGATTTGCACCAAGAGGTCAGTAAAAGAAAGAACAAAACAGTCTTTCAAGTGGAACAAGTGAGAGAAAAGGAGGGAATTTCAGACATTTTGATCCGGTACATGAAATCGGTAAAAGTAGATCAACACTCAACTCTGTGTTAAAAAAAAAAAGATTATATTCAAGAGTAACGAGTTTCTTCTAAAAAGTTATCAACCGTGATTCCCCATGTATAATCAGGACTTTTTTCCAAAAATTTTTAGTTGAAAATCCTGGTGCGTATTATCTATTGAAACATAATTACGGGTGATTTTTCCAACACTGTTCGTTGGGTGTTGAGTGTCCGTTGGAGTGCCACCATTGCCGTGATGGTGATCGATGGTATGGAAAACTGAACTCATACTCTCTAGTTGGCGGTAGTGACAATGATTCACAATGAAATAATCTTCTAACCACCTCTTTCTAGGTAATTAAAATAATTAAATTATTGAAAAACATAAGTTTGGCAAAAATCATCTTTTTATTATTTAAAATTTCTTTTTACGAAAATACGAAAATGAAAATACGCAAGCAGTCGACACAATAATGCACTAGCCCTAAACCAGTATGAAATTACGCAATCTCTATGGCTTTCATAGTAATGAGAGGAATGGGTTTAGTAGAGAATAGCTCTGAAAACTACTACCACCATCTTCTTGTAGCATTTATTATTATGTTAGAATCAGTCACCTCGTGATGAAGCTTAGAGAAAAGGGTGGAAGAATTGAATTTTTGATCAAGAAACGGAATTGAAAGAAAGGAATTTGTCATTTTCTTCATTTTACATTCATTTCATTTATCATATCCTCATCGGCAAAGTAAGGGTCGGCTTCATCACAGTCATCAAAATTCTCATCTTTGTCTTCTTTTTCTGTTCACAATATGCCATCCGCGGTCCTGTCAAGTGAATTTGATATACAGCAAAGTTTGAATGACTTGACAATAATTCCTTTGTCAAGTTCATCCCAAGCGACCTTTATCCTTTGGATTATGGTTAGTAGGTCAGGGGCACTCATACAATCTATATGGTGAAACTTCTGACACCACATTGTATTCACTTTCACCATTTGGCTCCGAGGAAGGTTTCATGGGACGATTGATGCAAGGAGGTCATTTCGCCAGGGAAAATAGCTATCTCTGTTTTGTAGTTTGTCTTAAGATCTTTAAGGAAGACATCCAACATCAGCAAACGGCCTTTTCTCTTCGTCAAACCTCCAGCACATTCTCCTCACACGTTATCAATCCAGTCTTTCGTCAATTTATCCAGACTTTCTCCTGGACATGCACCAGCAAACCGGTGGGGAAACTGATGCTTTTGGGGCAAAGTTTTCCGCTTGAGGACAACATGGGGGTAACTTCATTCCATCTGCCACACAGGCCAACACGAGTGAAACGATTTTTTCGTTGCCAGTGGTGCAAATTGAAACAATTATTTTTTCTTTCCTTTCAACCGCTGTGTCCGTTGGAAAATCAAAGATAAGTGGTGTTTGATCAGCATTTAAAGACTGCTAGGATGAGTCATTGATTTGATTATGTTTCTTGAATGAAGTCAGCTTCGTAGTCTACGGGAGCTTTTGGCTGATGTTGGTCTTGCGTTCCATGGGCAGATCATGGCGTTCCATGAGTCGGTCGCACCAATTGGCAGCGAAATGAATTGAATCCAGGTATCTTCAGTTCTTCAGCCAACAGTGTCAAGAATCTTTTGATCTAATTCTGGGGAAATGCCCCGCGGCTTCTGTCGCCTAGTCTGGATTTCGACATTTTGTCTTGTAACTTTGACTTTTCCAACACTCTCACATCGCTTTCATCAACCCCAAAACGACGAGCAGTGCCTCTATTGCAATTTTCTCTTGCAATCTCCATAACTTGCAGCTTTAACTACTGTAGTATAAAAAGCTACTCGAAGCATTATGATTTTTTTGCCAAATGCACCCGCATACACATACAATGACCATACAAGATGTAACACACTAAGTTACAAGTTGAGAACATATTTTTATGGTAAAATAAGTACCCGTTCATTCATTAGACTAACTCACTGACTTCTCTCTTTCCTTCTCTGAGTTCATAATCAGCTAAGCCACTCACAATTACTACTCTACATATGTCCCTATTTACTCGCTACCCCATAAGAACTAACGTATGTCCTTTTCATTGTATTGTTATAATGGAATTTCTTCGCTCATACATCCATAACTTGCGAACATTTAAAGACGAAAAATATGACTAGTTAATGAGGCATACATTAAAATTCCCCTTTTCCGATTCGCGGCAAACAGCCGACATTTTGGAGATGCCGATCAGATCAAAGAAAAGGGTTTTGAAAATAGATGGGAAATTTTTTATTCGAAATTGAAGCTTAATGTAGGATGCAGATTATCTATGGTAGAGGATTATACATGAAGAATTGTATATGACACATGTTGAGCTTATTTTTTTGTTGATGCATATGACTAAAATTTCCGACATGCTTTAATGGTAAATTCTCAACACGTTAATAGTTCTTGAAATATTTATAAGAATGTGTAAAAATGTGTTAATCCCTGGTTACTTAAGTTTGATCAAATATTCTATGATTTAAACAAAAATCGATCTCAGAATTCAAGCAAATAAGATTTAATTTGCATAACTATTAGTAAAATCAAAGTAGCTTCTCACTTTTTTCAGAACTCAGTTTCTCGATGCCCTTTCTTTGGGGAAGTCTCTTTTCGTTCGTCGATGGACGTTGCTCTTTCCCAAAATTCGCTAGACCTCTCTATCATGGGCATCGCAGAGCAAATCCTTTCTGAATTTGTTTAGTTCATCTCTCCATCACGTATTCTGCTCGCTTCGGTTACGCATATGGTCTTTAGGGATGCATGTTGTGGGCCATGATGTCCATCAGTTGTCTGCCCTCTTGCAACACGACCAGTCCATTGCCGTTTGAGTTTTCTGATAGATTTTATGAGTCTCGGACTCTTGTTTTTCTCTGATATATTGTGCTGTCTTGCAATCACTCCATGTTATCTTGAGCATGATTCTCTCAAGTGCGTGTTGCATGGTTCTCAGTTTTAGGGTCAATCTTTTGGTTAGTTTTTATGTTTCAGTTCTATAAGTGACTCTATTGTGATGTATTTGTTAGACAATGATTTATGCTTGGCCAACTTTTATGTCTCAACCTAATTGTTCGGTTAATGTGGATCAATCAAAGAGTCGATCAATCGATGATCCAACACTGATAAAAAGAAGACAAAAACGGACGTTCTGGCGTCGAAGAAAGCAAAACATGAAATGATAAAAACAAAAATTTCATCGTGGTCAAAGCACTGACGACAGAACAATTATTTACTTTCTATCACGTAAGTACGACGATGCAATGATCGAATGGAATGATATACAATGCCATAATACCATAGGATGATACGATACGATGATATCAGGTGATGATATGATACAATGGGATACGATACAATATGTTGGAGCTATAGGAATGATATGATACAATACAATGATATGATGGAATAAAATAATATCATGCAATGGTATGATAGGATGTAATATGACAGGATGATATGATACGATGTCATGACACGATGGGATGATATGATACAATGCAATGAAACGGTGGGTTGAGATAGTGCGATGCAATGATATCATAGGGAGATATCACGCAATCGATACAATACGATAAGATGATTGGATACAATGTTATTAACATAGAATTGAACTGTCAAAAAGTCTATATTTACTTAAATCGGCAATTAATCAATCATTACCCCATATTCAATAACAACTAATAAAAACAAAACAAAAAGAAATCCGTATATAAAAATGTACTGAAAATAAATCAATTGTTTAATGAAGATTTGTGGGATGTTTTGTATTTGCTCAACTAAACTGTGCAAGAAAATGTCACACCCATTACAAAAAATAATGAAAAAACACAATGAAAGAATAAACACTTTATCGATTAGCACGCTTCAACATTATTGTATGATCATCCTAAAGTCGGTTGATGACGGACACTGTTGACAGCTACATCCTGTCCAGGTCGGATGGGAGACTGTAACCGAAATAGTTATTGTTTGCTTTAAACAATATTTTATTTAACAGAAATACTTACTGTTTTTTTAACATCTGTGATTTTTACGATTTGCCCCTTTCCTTCAGTTGACCAGAATAAAACGATAGATCACTGCATTGGCTTATACACAGACGCTTCGATGACCATCATCAATATCTCACTCTAAGATATTTCTCATTGGACTCTCTGAAAGGGCTAAATGTATAACGTATATAACAATGGGTCACATCATTTTTATGCTGATGTACTAAGATATGGTGTATTAAGGCTGTGCACTTACCATCTTCGAAGTAGCTTTTTAGGATAAGTGATGACATCAGACACACCCCCATGAAAACAAGTGTCAGTGAATTTAAAAGGTGAAATTAAGATTGCCATAGAATTATTTCTTGTCCAAACTGCAATCACTGTACTTGATCAGTGAGATGAAAGGTTTATCAATGGTATGTGTGGGGCACAGTGAATAGGGGCACAGTAGATAACTTTTTTCAACTAAAATTGACCCTGTCGATTCATTCCATGTAGTTTACTAAAAGAGAATTGTAATTTTCATCTCATATCATTCATTTTTTCTTTTCTTAAATTGCTTCTGAGACTGCTTGTGCGAATGTGAATCTGTGTTAGATGTTTCTTTTTGTGTTCCTAACCTTAACTAATGAATGCTCGAGAGATTCTCATGATCACTTTTTGTGAAGATTAAGTCTACAATTCAACAAATACTTACATAAATATGAAGTTGGTTGCATTCGGGAACTTCTTTGAATTATTCATTCTAATGTCGATTCACTGTGTACTACGTCTGGGGAACACTGAATCAATGTGAACTTATTAAATACCTATTTCATAGCAAAAAGTTCATCTTTCTCAACATATTAAAAAAATTAGCTTCTACCTACAATTATTTTTTCAATCCACAGTGCCCCGGTTTACCTTTTTTTGTGGATGAAGCTGTGAATCGAAACTTTCAAGTCAGTATGATATGCTCATTAGTAAAATAGGTTGACTATCGATTACCAGCGAGTATGGTGGGCTTAAAAAAGTAGAAGCCCTGGTTCAAGTTTCCACAAGCTAACCAAATGAACATTATATTTTTGCTCTGCTTTTATACCCTCTATTTGTCCATACAGTTATATCTTAAGCAGCCCAAATCTCTGAGACGAAGCATTTTTAACTTGTTGAAAATTACAGATAGTTTCTTTATAGTTTTTCTTACATCTTATTTTTGTGGCTTGTATGCACTTATTAGTAATGAGTATGATTTAGTCAATTATTTTTTAATATTACAGTCAATTTGTGAATAGTTTTTCTTTTATCTTATATTTGTTGCAAGTTAACGCTTTGTAGTAATCAATTTAATTTGCCCAAATTTCTTTGACCAAGAATTATTATTATTGCTGTTTGAATAGTTTTCCCTCTTATTTTTGTTACTTTTTATCTCAATTCTCAGGTCAAGTTCACATCCTCTGACCATCAAAGTAAGCAGCATGGACTTGAAATAAGAAGTGACCTTTCGAAAGATTTGAAATCGCATCCCTTCCTCGAGAACTTGTCAAATCAGTGCAGACACTTCCTGATTACAGCAGGAAATTCAACAAGCGGAAATCATTTAACTTTTGCCACATTGCGATTTGATAGCGTAACAAGTTTATTTGGTTTAATGAGTAAAAATAAAAGACATATCTTTCTTTTTGTTTTTCATTGTCCTCCTTAACTTTAATGGAAAGTATGCTTACCTTTTTGTTCCATTGTCTACAAAACATTTCATCTTTTTCATCTTTAACGATTCTCGTCAAAGAACTAGTCTAGGCGTATTCTGCAGTCCCTAAGGAATTGATTTTTTCATCAAGAAATATCTGTAAATAAAAACGGAATGTATAGGGAACCGAAGGTGCAATATCTGGTGAATACGATGAATGTGTGAAAACTTTCCAGTCATACTGTGATCATTTTTCGTTAGTCACCAAACACACATAACTGAAACATGTTGTGTAGTGTTGTCCTCATGGGATATAACATCGTTTTGTTGATTAATTCCGGGCGCTTTTCGTCGATTGCTGCCCTCAATTGGTCGAATTGGAGCAGTTCTTATTCGAATCAATCGTTTGGTTCTATGGAAGAAGCTCATAATAAAAGGCCCTTTGCAATCTCATCATATACACAGCATCACCTTCATGTGGTTAGGTAGAGTTAGTTGTGTTCATTTCGCTTGTTAACTGCAGGCTAAAGGTTTCCCATGATTCCCATCTTCAGAGAAAAGACAACGCCGTAAACTGGAACTCCCTGCTGTTGTCAGATCTTTTGCAGCTGCCGTGGGAATTTCGATGGATACGTAGCAAGTGGGATACCGTCCTAAATTTTTGTCTTCGAAATCAAGCCATTATGATTTTGCTTGCCCCATGATCCTTTCCATTCCACGACCAATTTTAAGATAAAATTCTCGATATGACAACTGTCAAAATGCAATCAAAAGCAATCTTTTTGATAAAGTTAACTAAAACTAAACACTTTCAATGCCATCTAATATCATAAACTGAACGATCATTTTGTGTACACAAAATATTCTTCATTATCTGATTTTTACTTCACGCTATGTTTGTATCACATCGAGTACTATTAGTAATTAGGTGAACATAACAGTCTTAAGTTGTGTGAAATTCTTAGCAGAAGCATTTTGTCATTATCAATTTTTGAAAAATTTTCCCTCTACCTTCTTTTTATAGAAATTTCCATCGCTACGCTGAGGTCGTTTTTGCACTTCACATTCTGCTCACTTGATGGTCGTAGTGAGGGCCCGATTGAACTAATGGGAAGCCAGCAGTATTAGTTATAAAGGTGACCTAAATCAAAGAAATACACACAAATATTAAAACATGGATTTTTTTACTTGCTCAGTACTTGAGTATCTTTTATTTCCTATAAAACCATATAGTGCGACAAATATGTCTGATAATTCAAGTAGACTATTATTTTGTTTACTTTTTGATCTTTGTGCAGCGTCTAGAACTTCAGTTTCAAACCCAGACGCGATTTTCCCACCAAGCTTTGGTGTATGAAAATGACTCCTAAAAAGACAATGCATGAAATTGCATTCTCTTTTTCCTTCCGAATAACTCCACGATACTTCCATGTTTGCTACAATCCCCCAAAGCCGGCCATGTGAAAAACAAAATATTCAGTCTACCACTACCATATTTAATACTAAATATGGCATCCTTAACAATCATATATGATGATAAACTGGAGGGTCAGTTACCATTGCAACGATTTCTCTTTACAAAAAGGATAGAAATGCTACCTATAATTAATCATCATTATTATGATCACTTTGGATAATTTGAAATCAATACAGCTTTATTACATAAAAAAGCAAACCAGCGTGATGTGAGTCAAAATCTTGCTCGAAGCCTATGAAAAGTCTTTATAAAAACAGAAGAAAAGATAAGGATTCCTGTATGTTTGGAATAGTGAAACTATTTAATCTCATAAGACTTTGATAACTTGAAAAGTACTGATTAAGTTGTTAACAAACTTAATCAGCGAAAAGCAATGAGAAAGGGCTGTAATGTCTAGGATTATGACTCGAATTGCTATATGACATACTCTCTCCCATCCCCCCCTCTCTCTCTCTCTCTCTCTTTGCCTATCTCTCTGCTTATACTTGTGTAACAATCCAATTTATAGAAGAACATTCATCAGTGACCACAAACTGTTTTTTACACTATTGTCATTGAATTTAGCAATCTTGCAGTTCTCCAATGATGTGGTCCATCATTATGGTAGATTTTAAGATAGAGAATTAGTCATGATATCATGTCTCATGAGTTAGTCATAGAAGCCATTGATAATTAATTCTTCAAATATGCCTCATAGCATATGCAGTCTATCTATTAACCTGTTCACAACTATACAAACAGATCTTTTGGCAGGATTCATCAGTGACTGAGAAGTTTTGCCTTGTCGAGGACAAAGCTAAGCTTCATAAATATAATATACAACCAAAATTGTTGACTTATGAGAAAAAATCTAACCATTTCAATCGGTTTTTAGTGGAGATCCAATTTGCAATGTAAGTCGGTCCGTTCGTTTGGATCTGACAACATTCAGCCTTTTTTAAAATGTTTAATTGATCATCCCCAGCAACGCATACAGCCAAAAGACGTTGGTCACATGACGGTTTCTAATGATTGACAAACCAGACCTGTATCCATATAAAATGGCGCATGGCTTCTTCTAGGGGGGGGGCTTTACGCTAAGAAAATATGGGTTAGAAATTACCAAGCTTTAGTACGAGTTCCAACATCCAAGCTGGCAGAGCATAAATTCTGCAAATCTGATAGTGAGATTCCGTCATTCTATTGGAGAATTGCCAGACTGATAAACAAGCAGTCGAGTCCAAAGTTCAATCCCAGATATGGTCCCAGGATAAGGGAGAATAACAATATCGAATTATTTCTTCATTTGCATTTGGGGCTGAATAGATTTTACAGACTTAATAATTATCATTTGCATCAATTTGATCTTAATGACATTTATCGAGCCAACAACATTGTATGAATATGGCATGATTAACAGCAAATGCACCCCATGTACACCCGCACACAAAGGCACCCACACATATAAGAAACCATCAACCAAAACTGTCACCAAAGATGTCGTTGTAGGTTTCATCTCTTTTCAAGTTCATCTGGCTGGCAGGCTGGCCATGTGTAGATAGGGGACTGAAGATTTAAACATTTACTCTTCATTAGTTTTTTTTTTCAATTTCATCACTGAATTACTTTTTCTTTAGGAGTTTACAGTGTAAGTTTATGCTAAATTAGTCCTAATTTGTGTCCAACAGCATTCGCGATTGTTTTGTGAAAATACAGACTTTTTCTCTGCCAAACAAAAGATGAGAGAGGTAACTTATTCATTGATCACCCGTTTTTTATTTGATCACCCTAACACACCCAATATATATATATATTTATATATATGATTGTGAGATGGTATTAACCAACAAGATTTAAATTAATCACAAATTTGGAAAATTGTACCACAATTGTATATCAATAAATATAACGAAACGAAACCATAACAGAAGCAGCGCTACATTCCCACATGATATCGAGTAACACCACTTAAATTTAAATTCAACAACTAACCGATGGAGTTAGATGAATACCTAATTGAAACGTGCACCGGAATTAAACAATTAAAAGAAAATATAATTTTCCTAAATTGTCAATAATTCAAATATATATATATATATATATATATATATATATATATATATATATATATATATATATATGTATATATATATATATGTATATGTATATATATATATGTATATATATATATATATATATATATATATATATATATATATATATATATATATATATATATATATACTATTTGTTTATTCAACTTTATGTTTTATAGACTTCCAAGCGACAGAATCCTACGGGCTGCAAACATCTTTACAAGTGTAATTTGGCTTTAGGATGAACATAGGATAGGTGGCACTGGCCTCTTGTAATCTTCAGAGGTCAGTTTAGGGTTAGGTTAATTTTGGCATTTTCAAATGTAAGGGAGCCTGTGCTATAATACAGAAGTTTTTTTGTGTGTGTGTACAGACAGGCCCAACGTTGAACGCTAGAGTGCATATGATCACTTAGGATTATTTGTGTTTTTCATTTATTTATTCTTTATCTTGATATTTTTAAAGAATAGCCATTTTAGTATTTCATCATCCATACGTTTTCGTCGATTTAAACCATTGGCGACTTCTGTCTCAGAATATCATTCGCGTAAATTTGTTTCATTTTTTCATAAAACCTGGTTTTGTCACTTTTCTTTCGGCATAGATTTCATTCATATATAATTTTTCTCATAGATATATTTGAAGCAACCAAAACTATGGTTAAAGGGTTCAGACCTACACTCCATCTTGGATCCACGCCTGGCATACATATCGGTTTTTAGAGATAAATATTATCGAGTCTGTTTTTTGTGTTTGCTTACATTTTTAGGTTTGCAAATATCAATCTTCTCAATTAATTAACCGATGTTAATTATTTAAAAGCAACTGTTTTGGGATTTCCATGCAATGAAAACTGCAGTTTATATCCCCAAATAGAGATGAAACTGATTGCAAATGCCTTTATCACTAGAAATGATAGGGGTCCAAATGTTTGTTTAGGGAAAGAAACAGGATTTTTCTTTCCCCTGAGAAAAGATGTGGTTTCTGAATGACCTAGCCACAGCAAAGGCTCCATCTGGCTAATTCAACGGCTGGGACCACAAGACAAGCACTTGCAATTATCAGTAAAGTTAATTAGATTGCACATCTCCCTGGATCTCTCTGGATCTACCGTTCTATCTCCCTTCTCTCTCTCTCTCTATTCATTAACCGCCTTTTCCTTCTCTCTCTGCAATAGTATGGATCTCCCTCTTTCTGACACTCTCTTTCTCTCTATAAGTGTCTCTACCACTATTTACTTATTTATACATGTATCTCTCTAATTTATTCAATTCAAAAATACATAGAGACCCAACTAATTGTTTTCCTCCTAATATTTACCAAGCTTTCCAGTCAATATTTGATGGCAATAGTTTGCTTGTTGTCTTACGAAAGTAATCAATAGTTCGATAGAAGCCAAATCAGTCAACATTTTTCTTCAGTTGTTAACTTGGTTAACTGGCTGATTATGTATGTATATATCGTGCGCACAGGCTACATCAATGACAGTAGAGAGATGAACATTCCAACATCACACCTTATCATGTCAAGAAGAAACGTTGTTTTTTCAAAATTCTACTCTAGATTAGCTTTTTAATGAAGGTGAAGGGTTCAATTTACGATATAAATTTATGCCAAACTCGTCCTTCGTTTGTGTCTGGCTATATTTACGCGTATTTTTTAAAAATTTTTTAGTAATGGACTAAACCCAAGAGAAGTAATTTTTTCATTGATCATCCCATTTTCCAAATTTCAATTGATCACCCTGAACATTTCATCCTGCCGAAAGACGTTGATCACGTGTCGGCTCCTATTGAGTGATCAAATTTGATATCTTAGCATATTATTTATTCACAAATATATAGATCATATACACATACATGCATATATGCATATGTATGTACACATATATGCGTTTATATTTATGTATATCTGTATACATATGTATATTTATCATATACACACACACACACACACACACACAAACACACACACATATATATATATATATATATATATATATATATATATATATATATATATATATATATATATGAAGAGGGATATACATTTCTTGAGTAGTATGTTGGTGTAGAGAAATTTTGGAAATCATCTTAAGAAATCTAGGACTATACTACGCTTACCCACAGACACACTTATCAAAATCTACACACTCTACACTATCGAACGCTTCTCCTCTTTAAACAACAGTTTTGAGCTCCCTAAGGTTTCCTCCCTTAGCAGGGCGCTTGCATGCCCCTTCATAGAATTCTTAGGAGCCAGCTTCTTCAAGCACATTATATCTAAAAACGTACATTATTTCCGCCCCCCTAATGTACCCCTGAGACATTAACCTAGCTACCTGCACACAAAAACTAAATTCTATCGAAACCACTATAGACTCCACATATGACGGAGAGAATAACAACGTTCTACTTTACCACGACATTTGACCGTACGGAACCGATAACGAACTTCATTTTATTATACGTTTTAAATCAACTAATAAGAATGAATCAACATTTATTCACACCACAGCATCAAAGTCAAATCAAGAATCATTATTGGATGAGAGCTCTAAGGATTTGCATCCCCCAGCGTCCCAGCGTTTGAAAGACGAAGGAAACTACATTGAACATACTTTTAGGAATCGCCATTATCCCCACCATTTCATATACAATACCAAGAGAAAGGCATACAAGATACGCTACCTCAACAAAAGCAACAAAACAACAACACCTAAATGATACATCTCTCTACTCACTAATTCACAATCCGTTACAATTGCCATCAATATGAAAGGCCCAGGCATACATATTACCACAAACACATCCAAGACAATCAAGGACCTCCTTAGGAAACCACATAAAGAAAACTAATCCTGTGTCAGGATTGCCCTAAAGTGTACATCGTTGAGACTTCCAGATCAATATATAAAGGAAGATTTGTCCACAGGAGAGCTCTCAAAATAGAGATCTTCCCAACACACTCACCACACATAGAAACACATTAGGCCACACTTTCGGCTTTAGCCACATGCGCATTGTAAAACATGAACATCAAAAAACAAAGATGTTTTGAATCGGCTTTCATTTCCCAAAGTGATATAGTTATTTAGAGGCCAGGAAATTTTAACCTCAACCCACATTTAGCACGACTCATGATCAAGCAAATCAAATTACCCACATATAATGCTAGCTCTCCTTCCCAAAGGTCCTCATTGACCCTTAAACCGATGAAACATGCTGTCTCTTGCCCACTACTTACACGCACGGACGCGCACACGTATATATATATATATATATATATATATATATATATATATGTATATATCTTAATTCACCGATTTTCACAAACCCCTTGTACTCACGAATACACATGGCTAGCTGGCGCAAATCACCCCTTTCTAAGCTAAATTTTCCCATCAATCAATTTTTTAATCAGACCAACGTCACATTCACTGAGCTGTTGAAATCAAACAAATGTTAATACAACAAACACTTAGCATTAGTTTGATTTCAACAGCTCAGACCATACGTTCAACAGTTGATCTCCCAAGGGTCATGTCTTATACACAAACTTCGCATTTCACACACACACTATCCATCAGAACCAAGCACAAACTCCCAAATTCTCAAATACCCCTGTACCTTCAAACACACAACGCTAGCGAGAAAATCCCCCTTAAATCAAATTCTAAATTAACCTCATACTATTGATTATCTTATGAAACCTCAATTCCTGACGAAGCTTGTAATGAGCGAAACGTAGGAATGATGTGTCGTTTGTTTTAAACAGTCTTCCAATATTGTCATTTTGCTCATCTCTCTCCCCCATACATATATATATTACACTGAATCGGTGAAATTGCCTAATTGGAGAAATTTTCTGTGAGAAGGTTCGATTTCACTTCGATTATACAAACTTTCGATCGTAAAAATGGTCGTTTTATATCCTTGTTCTAATTAAATGAACTTTTGATCAAATTATAACTATGTATCTATATATTTTATTGTAATAATACTAATACTAGTCAGTGGCAGACCTATGGTTGGTGGAGCCCCTTCTTCCAGAATTTGCTCTCTTCCCAGTATATCTAGAATTTTGGTGATCTTTTTGTCTTAATACTACTTATTATTCATCATGATTTCCCCCTATCAGTGAATATTATGACATAAACCTATATTTACAACCAATTCTATTCATCTTCAGTTTTCAATTTTTCACTTCTGACTTTGGAGAATGATATGAAGAAAATAAGCATGAATACCATGAAAATGTTCTGATTCAGTATCTTTTGAAAACTATACAATGAAAGTATGAAGTCTTCAGTCAGCACATACCTCTGCTAACTTCATTGGCAGTGGCAGTAATTGTGTATGAATCTGTCCGAAAATTCAATCACTCCTCCTATAGCCTATTTCCCAACCTACCAAAGAATTTTGTTGAAAATCAGTGAGAACTTTAAAAGATATAGTGTGGACAGACACATGCTTTTAGCAATATTTGGTTGTGCGGACATATGACAATGATGGAAGTTAAGTAATTATGCATGGATTAGCCCCCAAATTCAATCACTTCTATCGTGGCCCATTTCCCATCCTTCTGAAAAACTTACATTGTCATTAACTGAGAAATTCTTGACTGACATGAAATTTTGGTGATTTGCAGTTTAGACATCGGTATGATGTAGGGGAGTTCATTATGCATGGACTGCCCCAAAATTTAATCACATATTTTGTTGCTTTGTGTCCACCTCCCAGAAAATTCTATTGAAATTCATTGAGAACATTTTGCGAAATCATGTGGTGCGGACATATATCTATGATGTATAGGGGATTGGACATAGATCTACCCCAAAGGTTAGTCACTTATTTTGTAGCCTATTGTCCATTTTGCCACAAAATTTCATTGAGAACTTCTGGAGATTCTGTGTGTAAAGTCATAGGGCATATTTATAAATGCATAAAGGAAATAGAAAAATACATCTCAATCAGAATGAAATTCCTGGATCCACCCAAATATTTAACTAAATTTTGTTTATGCCATTGTCCAGCCTTCCACAAAATTTCGTAAGAATCCATTTTGTACTTTCAGAGATATTGAGTGAAAAGACAGATGTTTCATTAGAAAAAACATTCATTAAGAAACTATATGAAAAATTTGTAGGCAGTTATCGTAATGCCACTTCTGCTGATTGTGTCAGCTGGGATGGGCCGCCACATCACTGTCCACCACAGCCACTAATACTATCAGTGTTTGTGAAAATGAAGATGATAAGATTAAAAAAATGTGGCACCAAGCTGTCGGAAAAATAAAAGGTGAGTTTAATGTTTGATCTTCTGCTATGAATATGATATGGGTTTGTTGGAGTCGATAGATTTTTCAATAGCTGTTCTAATGCAATTCTACTTCATCTCTTAGGGTCTCTAAGAGCAGGGTGCAACTGTTGCATTGTATAGGGACCTGGAGATCTACAGGGGGCATGAAAGATTTAAGGGCATCATCAATAAAATAGGTTGATTTGATCTTTCCAGCCTTTTAACGTCTGTCGTTGGACATAGACCTTCCTCAAGATTCGCCAGACCTCTCTATCACTGGCATTGTAGAACCAGTACTTTCTGAATTTGTCTAGTTTGTTTGGCAATCTTACTCTCTGTTAGCCACAATTTTTCATATGATCTCTGGGGATCCACATTATGAGTAGTGATGTCCAGTGGCTATCTGACATTCTTTCAATATGTCCAGCCCATTGCCATTTGAGTTTTTCTAATGGTTTCCATCTCAGAATCCTGTCTTTTCTCTAATATACTCTGCTGTCTTGTGATCTCTCCATGTGAGGTCCTTGAAAGTTGAGCTTGTTCTACCAAAAGCTTGCCAATCTTGGATGATTCTTCCTTTGGTTTCTTCTTCTTTTGGGGATTTCATGAAGATTCGTTATCTGAGGTAGATGTTGTGGTCTACTTCTCAGCCTGCATTTTTGATTCCAATTCTTGTGTCTTTGTCCTCAACATGTTTGTTGAGCATGACATTTGTTTTTGTGAAGTTCATGTGGAGGTTGACTTTCTTACTTTCTTCATTCAGATCATCTAGCATTACTTGGAGATCATGAAGGTTCCTAGCAAAGAGGACGATGTGGTCAGAATCTGAGTTTGCTTAGGTATTCAATATCTATTCTGATTCCTGTGTGTCCCCAGTTTAGGTTTCAGAAGATCATCTTGAAGGCAGGCAGTGAAGAGCTGATCATTTAACAATGAGCATCTATGAAACCCACGACAACTGAAGGATGAAGGAGTTTGTGCAGTGTGTATGTGATGCGGGCCTGAGAACAGTTTCTTGCTGACTCATGAAATTCATTTTGGAAGCCTTGGTCCCTCAATCAGATCATGATGATGGGAGCTCTCATTTGTTTGGAGTTTCTAAATATGACAATGGGCTTATACGGTCATAGTTTTTGCACTGAGATCCACCATCTTTTTACAGAGCTCTTTTAAAGAAGGCCATGCACAATTATTTCTGCTACGTTCTAGCTAACTGTCTGTCCACGCAATATCTCAGAAAGTTCTCAATTCTGGTCTCTATCACAGCGGCAGAACTTTTAGAGATTTTGTGAAAATCAATTTTGCCCATTTTTAGAATAATATTGAACAGGTTTCCTAATACTTTTGAAATAACCCCACTGCTAGCTTGAAAGAATACAGGATGAGTGCAATGAATACTAGGGCATTTGCCTGGTATCAATTCTTAGTTATATATTGTATTTCATCAATAGTGATAGATAGTATTTCAGGTTTGTTGTCAAGAATATGGAATGACTCTCAGATATTTATTTGTATCAGAATATAATTCTTCGTAAAATAAAGCTCAGCTTTAACTTTTATATCCAAACTATTATTTAATTTGTTCGTTTTGAGCTTTTTCATTGCAAGAAAGAATTATTTATCTGGTGACAGATTAGAAAGTTGAAAAATGCACTGAGTTCAACCAGCCTATTCATGTTATATGCACATATTTCAAAGAGGCTTTTGATAACATAAAATTTGACTAGATAGGGAAGATCTTATATCAATTTTATTGAAATTTACTTATTATAGCTCTCTAACAGCTATGGAAAATCAAAGGTAGTATCTTTTGTTTGGCAATTCAAGAAATTAGAGTGAACTTCATACTTACTTCTTTCTGTTCTCTCTTGTCTGGTCTGTGCTAGGAAATTTTATATAGTTTTCTGGCCGAATTGAATTTTTAAAAAAGTATTGATAGCGATTGATATAAAATGTATTCTATTGAGCAAAAAGTCAAGGGAGATGATTGAATTTTATTTCTATTAAATTTCTCAAGAATCACTAAAAAATAACAACTCAAAACTTGAAACTGCACTGCCTTGAGTGTTGACTGATATATCGCAAATATCGACTTCGTACAATGGTCAATTGTCGAGTAATTGTGGTGCACGCACACTCAAACAACCAGATTTCTTCATAGCACTGACCATTAATGACATGAATAACCTTCAGAATTTTCTTGATGAATTTGTTTCGAATGCAAGAAAGAAAAGACTTAATATAATGAAGATCAACATCCATGAAAAACCATTTCAACAAATAACTGAACTTGTATACCTTTGGTCAATAGAATAATTCTTAATTCAAAAGGACTGAAAGACTGCATATGAAAACTTCATGGAGATGTATTAAATATATCAATTGAAAATTTTTCTCCCACAATCCACTGCATTTAATTTTTTTTTTTTATGAAGAATAATTGTTGACATTACGAATTTCATACTAGAACCATGACTTAGAGAAAATCTTCAATATCACTCTAGATTATATGGAGTTAAAGTCTCTAAGAACCTTGCTCTTGGCAGTTTATTTTTCTCTTTCTTTATCTTCATTTTCTTCTGCCTTTGCTTCGGTCATCTTGATTTTCACTCAGAAGATATCAATTTTCAATGTACTACGATTTCAAGGGATCAACTACAGAGTTAAGTCCCTTGGAACTTGCCAAGAGTTACCTCCCTTGCCTCGTATGAGAATTGCTTCCCTTATATCGATAGTCGCTTGTTTTATCCACTTTCAAAATGAGAAAATAAAAATTATCAGCAATGAAATTTCCGATTCAGAAGAAAATCTAACGGAAGAGGACAATTTATTTTAATGATGTAAATTGATTTAATCACAACATTTGAAAAAGGTATGTTGTAATTCTCAAAATTAATTAGAAAAAATATATAAATTCACTGAAAACCCCATCCATTGCATTTTATCCCAAATCTATAAATGGGCAATTTTAGAAAAACATTCAATTGATGGTAGCAACACTTGTAGATACATTCAAACTGGGACTAGTATTCAGCCACCAACATCATTGTTTTTTTTCTCATTAGGCATTGCTAAATGTAAGAGTTAAAGTGATAGAATTAAAGACAAAAGGACAAGGGAGAAAGAGAGGAACAATTCTTAAAGAGATTATATGTCTTTATCAGTGGTTCCAGATGAACTAGATTTCAAGTCAGCACTACGGAAACGTACCTGTACCATAAGGAACAATTGATGGATAAGTGTTCTGAAATTTCCTGGGGAGGGCACTGGAAATCAAATGTGCAGGAATGAGAACAAAATAGATGAAATAAAGGATTCAATTTGAATTTCAAGAATGTAACTAAATGCAACAGACACTTGAGGTTGGGTGGAGAGTACAGCAGCCAAAAGATTGTGATAAAAACAACATTGGGACATTCTGAAAATTGATTTTGTTTCTGTTAGATTATTGATTCAAAAAACTGGTAACAGCATGATTTTTTTCTGCATTAATTAAACATATCAATCATTTTGTATTCTATTCCGAAATTGGAATTTCCGCATGTCCTTATTGGATGACTGGTCCTATTTACATGAAATAATTTTGGTTTTGGCAAGGTCATTGGGCAGGAGGTTAATACAGTCAAAAAATAGATTTTAAAAGTCAAAGTCAACATTGTGTTGTTTGAATATTTTGAAATATCTTGGTGTAAGCATGTATCACCATCATGTCGTTGGACATAGACCTTCCCCAGGATTCACTACACTTCTCTATCATGGGCGTCACGGAGCCTGTACTTTCTGAATTTGTTGAGCTTGTCTCTCCATCTAATTTTCTGCCGGCCTTGGTTCCACATGTAATCTTGGGGGATCCATGTCATTAGTCGCGATGTCCATCGGTTGTCAGCCATTCTTGCAACATGGTCTGCCCACTGCCATTTGAGGTTTTTAATGGATTCTATGATGTCATTGACTCCTGTCTTTTTCTGGATGTACTGAGCCATCTTGTCGTCACTCCATTTGAGGCCCAGCATAATTCTTTCATGTGCACGTTGCATGGTTCTCAATTTGCAGATCTGTCTCTTGGTTGGGTTCCATGTTTCAGCTCCATAAGTGACTATTGGAAGGATGCATTGGTTATACACCCTTCTTTTTAGGATTAATGGGATCTTCTTATTTTTGAAAGTTCAGCTAGCTCTGCCGAAGGCTTGCCATCCTAGTATAATTCTTCGCTTGATTTCTTCTTCTTTTGAGGGTCTCATGGAGATTTGTTGTCCTAAGTAGAAGTAGTGATCTACTTTTTCCAGTTTTGTGTCTTCGATTCTGATCTCAGTGTTTTTATCTCTGATGTGGCTGTTGTACATGATCTTTGTCTTGCTGAAGTTCATATGTAGGCCAACTTTCTTGCTCTCTTCGTTTAGTTCATCTATCATTAATTGGAGGTTGTGCAGGTTCTCTGCAAAAAAAGCAATGTGTTCTGCAAATCTGAGGTTGCTCAGATACTCGCTGTCTATTCTAAACCCTCTACTCTCCCAGTCTAGTCTTCTGAAGATCATCTCGAGGCCGGCTGTGAAGAGTTTGGGCAAGCTGGTATCACCTTGTCTAACTCCTTTCTGGAGCTGAGAGGGGTCCGAGTCTTTATGTACCCTGATAAAGGAGGTGCTGTGATTGTATACATGTTTCAGCACTTCGACATATACTGGATCTACACTTTGTTGAATGATGGCCTCCATGACCATTGGGATTTCTACGCCGTCAAACGCTTTTTTGAAGTCGATAAATGCTATGGAGAGTGGTAGTTTATATTCTGCTGCTTTTTCTTTCAGCTGATTTATCGAATGCAGGTGGTCCATGGTTGAGAAGCTTCTTCTAAAGCTAGCTTGCTCTCGTGGTTGGTTTTCATCTAGTGTTTTTGTGATTCGGTTGGTGATGATTTTTGTGAAAAGTTTGTAGATTCAGTAGAGAAAACTTATAGGCCTGTAGTTGGTCTTTTGGGTTCCTTTTTTTTATCAGTAAGCATAATACAATTATCAACTTTTCTTATAGAATATAATTTTATTTTTATTAATTTACTCGTAAACACATTAAGTTTGTACATACTTTGCCATCCAAATTGTAATATCCCAGATAATTCACTCGAAATGGAGTTGTAATTTGAATGTTTGTTGAAAGTTAAATTTTTAAGAAGGAATGATTTGGAAATTATTCTTAGAAAATTCATTTTAAGAAAAGTTGAATGGAAAAAATTCTTAGAAAATTCATTGTGAGAAAAGTGGAATGGAAAAAATTCTTGAAAGTCAGGCTTGAGGAACTTAAAAATGCTACATTTAAAGAGGAAAGAATCTATTGTATCTCCGGGATGAGGTCCGTATAAATGATGGGGAAAATTGACAAATGATGAGAAAATTGAATGAAGCAGCAAAGCATGCTCTTATCTGATTGATGGATTTAGAGGTCAGTTAAGAGGGAATTCAAGTGTGATACAAATATTTTTGCTCTTTTGGGTAAGAATTGGAAAGAATCTCCTTTTATATAAAACATAAAACATGGAATCACCTTTGTTAGATTGATTGCTGGAGTTGGAATTTCCAGTCTTACACAAATTGCTGAGTATAGAATGGCCAGTAATACAAGGATTCCTAAGGATGGAATCATTTGTGTTACACAGATTGTGCAGAATGTGTTTTGTTGATTGGTAAGGATAGAATCAATTGTGTTACATACATTGCTGAAGATGGAATTCTTGTGTTACATACATTGTTGAAGATAAAATTCTTGTGTTACATACATTGCTGGAGATGAAATTGCTTGTATCATGCTTTGTTTCGATGGAATTGCCTGTTTAGTGTATGTATAAGGGAAGGAGCAGTGCAAGTTCATATATTAACCACCATTTTTTTTATCAAGCAATTTAAAAAATGAGAATTTCCTCTCTATTCATGGTTTGCACTCCTGAAGAAGTTGAAGAATGGATTGGTCAAAATATTGTGGTAATAACTGAAGATTGAGTTCAATAATCGAAACACTTGGAAAATGCATGAATTTTTCCAATTGCATTTTGATTTGCTTAAATTTTCTATTTTTGAGCTTTTCAGTTTTCATATTTTTAGATAAAATAATTTTAGTACATGACATTGTCATTGTCCTCAGTCTTTTATCGTCTAATGTTGGATATAGACCTTCCCCAGGATTTGACAGACCTCTCTATCATGGGCATGGCAGAACCAATACTTTCTGAACTTGTCTTGTTTGTCTCACCATCTTGTATTCTCCTTGCATTGGTTTCACATGTGATCTCTGAAGATCCATGTTGTGAATCCTGATGTCCATAGATTGTCTGCCATCCTTGCAATATGACCAGCCCATTGCCATTAAAGGTTTCTAATGGATTTCATGATGTCTTGAACTCCTGCTTTTTCCCTAGGCAGATGTAATAGTCTATTTCCTTCAGTTTCCAATTTAATCATTATGTGTTTATTTCCGATGTGATTGTTGTACATGGCCTTTGTTTTGCTTAAGTTCATGTGAAGGCCGACTTCCTTGCTCTTTTCATTCATTTGATTTAGCATTTGTTGGAGGTTATGGAGATACTCAGCAAAAAATACGATGTCGTCTGCAAATCTGAGGTGGCTCAGATATTCACCTATCCTAATTTCTTTGTGTTCCCAGTTTAGGTTTCAGATCATCTCATGGTAGGCTGTGAAGAGTTTAGATGAGCTGTTATCACTTTGTCTCACCCCTTTTGGGAGCTGAAAGGGTTCTGAGTCTTCAGTTTTGCCTCATAGAAGAGCTGCTGTGACTGTATATATGTTGCAGTACTCTGACGTATATGGGGTTTACACCTTGTAACCTCAATAACCTTGGGAATTTCCACCAAACCAAAGGCCTTTTTGAAGTCGATGAATGCTACAGTGAGTGGTATTTTGTACTCAGCTGCTTTTTCTGTCAGTCAATTTATTGAATGGAGATTTTCCATGGTTGAGTAGCTTCTTTTAAAGCCAGCTTGTTCCTGCAATTGGTTTTCATCAAACGTTTTTCATTGAGGCATTGAGAATGAGCCCTGAAAATGTATTTTTATGAGAACATTTGCCTGACTCGATAAATGGCTGTAGTTAGAAAGAAGTGTCCACAACCAACAATCATCTATGTATGGAATCTGACCCAAAGATTTGCTCTCAAACTGAGAACCATGCAATATGCACCTGAAAGAATCACATTGAGTAATCACAATACAGCACATTATATCAACTAAACAAGTTCAGAAAGTATCGGCTCCGCAATGCCAATGATAGAGAGTTCTGGCATATGTTGGTGAAGGTTTATGTCTAACGATGTTAAAAGGTTGATGTTATGCCAAATGACATTCTGAAGAGTTGATACTCTCAGCACATCATTCTGTCAATTCCATAATCACACTAGGCTAATTATTGTCTGTGATTTTGAGAAGAGTCATTAACATTCCAGTTTTTGTTTGAGCAATTGAATCTCTTCTTTACGTCCTTATTGTTGTCAACACAACATTTAGGAAGATATAATCTTTAGGAAATGAATAATTTGTTTTCTTTGCTCTTAGCACATGTTCTTTGTTCTTAACTCATGTTTGCTGACTTTCTTCATAAATAATAATATAAGGGTATAAAGATGAAAAAATTCCATTGCCGACAAGACTATTCTTTATAAGCTTTTAAAAGCTTTGAGTTGAATGGAAAAGTTTTTCCTACATCAGCCAGAGTTGGAATTCTAAGGGGAAAATAGTCTGGTTAGTCATTCAATAAAAAACCATTATGTGACCAGTATCTTTTGGGAGCATATCATGTTCGGGGTGATCAATTAAAAACTGGACTTCTTCCAACTTTTATTGGGCAATGATCACTAAAAAAATTGTTTAAGTTAAAAAGAACAAGTGTGAATGCTGCCAGACACAAACTAAGGGATCAGTTTTGAATAAACTTACATTGCAAATTCAACCCCCCCCCCCTTAAAACCTATTTATTTTACATACATAGCTAGCCAGGCAGACAGACAGCAAGTCCAATTAAGAAACTGAAGAAAATTTTTTAAAAAGACAATTTTGTTTGACATTTTAAATTGGCTGATTGGCTATGCATACAGGGCATACCAGTGGAGCTAGAGGGCTGAAAATTTCAACATTTACTCTTTATTATATATAGATAAGACGTTTTCTTGTTTTTTGAAATCCAATGTGAGTTTATGCTAAATTGGTCCCTTGTTTTTTTAAAATTCAGACCTTTTTTTAGTGATCACTGCTCAACAAAAGGAGAAGGCAGTAACTTATTCATTAATCATCCTTTTGCCTATTTTTTAATTAATCACCCCAACATGGCATGCTGCCAAAAGACATTGGTCACATGACAGTTTCTGTTGAGTCACTTACCAGACCTGTACTTTTTGCAATCAGCCTTGCAGCAAAAGAATCTTTGAAATGAAAAGTGAAATAAATAATTAACAAGAGACAATCAGGGAACTGCCGTGAGCAATATCCCCAAGGGATTCATGACCTTGGGGGTAAGGTTAAAGGACTGCCGATCTGCCAGACCATGAAGTGCAAAACTGTGACAAGAGAAAAGGTCTGTGAGAAATGAAAGGGAAGTGATGAAGGGAAAATGAAAAATGGGGTCTTATCGACCAGAAACTGGTTGAAGGAGAAAGGAGACGTCATTGTCGACCAGATTGAGTTGGGCTGAAGACCTTGTGCTCCTGGTTCGAATGAAGGCAGCGGGCGTAAAATAGGAAACAGCATCAAAGAAAATCAGTGGATGAAAAAGAAAGTCAATCATTGGGAAAAAGTATCAATAAATATGGCTTTGATATTTATTGTAGAGATTTTGTGAAACCATGGACACGTGTGCATATGCAGGCATTTGCATGTGTGCAGCAAGGAAGTATTTGCTCAAGTTATTGAATGTGTGAGGGTGTGCATGTAGCTGTGTGCTCTTGTGTGTGTATGTGGCTGTGTGCTCTTGTGTGTGTCTATGGCGCTGTGTTTGTGTTTGTGTGAGCAGTTGCACGTGTGTATGTGTGGGACTGTTGAGAATAAAACTCTGCATATGAGATTGAATTTAGTACACATTTTTCTAGAGTATCATTTATGATTGAAATCACTATTATTTGCTTTTGAGACAAATTTATCATAAACAACAAAATTCAATGCATGCACCATTCAAATATAATCTCAAAGTATCTTTCATATTTATGCAACTACCCAGTTAAATAAAAATGTTTATATTCTATTGCAAATGTATCTCTATTTGCAGTCATTTGTACACTTAAATAACAATACTATAATGTTGTAAAGCATTTATGTTGTACTCTTATAAACCAAGAATGACTCAACATAGATGAAAAGCAAAGACATATTTGAAATCAGCAGGTTCCAATTTACTAACAATGCATTTTTGGTATGAGTTTTACCAATAAAAATGTCAATTTGTACGGGGCCTGCATTCACATTCCCCCAAAATAAATCTATCTAGAAATTTTCGAAAACTGTCAACATTGTTTTTTCCATTTTTCAAGTTCATCCGGTTGGCTGGCTATGTATGTATCACACGTACATGCCGAATAATTACTGATTATGTTTAGAAAAACATTTTTCTTTGTTTCTTTAAAGTTCTCCAAATTAGGTTTTTAGTAGGGGGGAGCAATTTACAATGTAAGTTTATGCTAAATTGATCCCTTAGTTTGTTTCTGGCGGCATTTTTTTGCATGCTTTTTTTTATTAATTCAAACTTTTTTTTGGTGATCACCACCCAACAAAAGGCAAGAGAAGTAATTTATTCAATGATCATTCCTTTTTTGAATTTTTTAATTGATCACCCCATTGTTCACATGACAGTTTCCATTAGATGACTGACCAGACCTGTTTAGCTGATATTCAGTTATGCTCCAAGGAGAAAGTGAATAATACTGATAACAAAATGAACAGTAATTTCATCTTTTAGGTTTTGTATATGCATACATGTAACAGAAAAATGTGTTTTGAAAGATATAGATATTTATCCAGTTTTGCTTAGTCTGACACAGGGTCAAAGCAGTGGAGCACTCAGTGAAGAACAAACTCACTATACAAGCAAGTGATTTGTTAAACTAGCTTGAGAACCATATTTCTATCATAATGGCTCAGTGTTATATATATTATGTACTTATAAACCATGAATTCAAGCTTTTATACCTAAAAAGTAGCCAAAAAGTAACACTTCGGCAAATCAGTCATAAAGAAAAGATAAATCTTTGTTGTTGTCTGAGTGAGTGATGATACAATAATGGTCCAGTACAGCTTCAAGAAATCTGCAGCATTATGGATAGAATAGAGGATGTCGTCTTGTGGCAAGAAGCTGTTGACCAAGTATCAGAAACAGAAGACTCACAATTAGAAGATGACCCCCACGATGATGATATGGCAGAAGAGCATGTTCAGCAGTTAGCCAAATTTGATGAAGAAGACTTCAATGGATTTGAGTAAACAGCTTCTGTAATGGTTTGTCATTTTTCTTTGCTACATTTTTGAATAAATAAAGATCATATTTACTAGTTATCATTTATTTAGATTCATTCAAAAATTGTTCAAAAAAAAGATATTGAGCCAACATGTGAGTTTGTTCTGTTTTTTTTCACAAAGACAAAATCATTAAATGCCTTCATTATGGTTTTGTGCTCTACTTATGTTCAGGTAGTCCAATTCATTTGACTTTTCTACTTTTGTTTAACTTTGTATTATACTCATGGTTTATTTATATTGAAAAATATACAGTATTACCTGGTGTTGTCCAGGCAGAAAAAATGCCCCTATGAGCCAAGTTTTACCTGATTGAAATCCCATTGGTGCTCTTTATAGACCCTAAGGAGGCCTTGTATAACAACTTTAATGTCTCAATCTCTTTCTCCAACTCAAATTTTGCCCATATACAATCTCTGGGAGCAAAGTTTTACTTGAAAGAGACCCCGTGTGCACCCTTTTTAGACCCCAAGAGTGTCTGCTCTAACAATCTGTCTTCCAATCTCAATTAAATCCCATTGTGCCAGTTTTCCTGCAGACAACCTCCCAAAGCAAGTTTTATTAAACAGTAACCCATGAGCACACTGTTAGGGCCCTGGGAGCACTCCTTACAATAATTTTCAAAGTCCCATAATTTACCCCATAGTCCCAGTTTTTCCTACATGCAACCTCTGAGAGCCTAATTTTACTTCCTAGGCACCCCATGAGATCACCATTTTGACCTCTACAGGTAACCTTATCTGAATTATGATAGGCCTATGTCAATCATCGGATTGAATTACACCCTTATGGTAGGTTTTCATGTCCCTATGGCTTCTGGTTGGCAAATCCATTGAGCGCACAAAAAACCATACACAAATATACACAGTGCATTTTATTCATGATGATATATAAATATATATATATATATATATATATATATATATATATATATATATATTATTGAGAAATGGATACACATGATCAGACAGAATGATCATAAAATGTGTTCTATCAAATAGAAAGTCTTATTTAAAGAGATCAACTTTTATTACATGGTGAATGTACCATTTTGCCTAGATAATGTAAATACAATCAAATAATTCCTGCAGCAGCTCCATTTTCTTCATTTGTTTATTCTATTTACGTGGTTGAGGCTAAATGGTTCTTTCATTGTGTGATAACGGTAATTATTTCAAATAAGGGTTCCTGAATAATGTGATGCAATTTATTATCATATGTAAAAATATATTTCTAATTGTGTGTATTTGCTTGTAAATGTATTTGGATGAAAATTTATAAGTAGATATGTATACATATACATAAATCCTTGTAATTTGTGTGTATGCATGTCTATATTTGTGTGCTTGTTTATATGCTTATATAAAAGTGTGTATATATAACTAAGAATCAGAGAGATTCATTCTGAGTGTGTTTCATACCATAAAACACATGTAGAGTATATCTCTCTGATTTTCAGTAAATATATACACACACACACACACACACACACACACATATATATATATATATATATATATATATATATTTATATATATGTATATATATATATATATATATATTTATATATATATATATATAAATATATATACTCACATATATATATATATATACACATATATATACATATATATATATATATATACATATATATATGTATGTGTGTGTGTGTGTATTTGTTATTTAATATCTATGCATATGCATGTGTATATTTGTGCATGTGTGCCTTCCAGAGTATGTATGTGTGCATGTATATATGTGTATCTGTATGCATTTCTGTGCACCGAGTAATGTTTATAAGTGTAAGGAACAAAGGGGCATCACCTTAGAACCTGGATTCTTGTCACACATGTTTGCAAATGTCCTGGGGGTGATTATGACAAACCCACACATAATGCCTGGGAGAACAAGCTAATTCCTCGGGGGCATATGGAATCACTTGTGAGAAAAATGGAATGAAAGAAAATTGTTGGATTCACTTGAGCTTGGAGCTGTCAAAAGAAATGAAAAAGAAGCCAATTAGCTTTATGAGTCAGCAGAAATGAAATTAAACAGTAAAAAAGCAACAAAAAATTGAAGATAGAAATGTAATAACAAGTCTGGTTAGTTGCTCAATTGAAACCAACTTCTTTTGGCAGCATGCCATGTTGGGGACAATCAATTAAAAATTTGGAAAAAAGGTATGTGCTGCCAGACAAAAACTAGGGGACCAATTTAGATCAAATTTGAGAAAGAAACTGTTTTTTCTAGACACATCAAGGAGTAGATGCTAAAATTTTCAGCCCCTTAGCTTCTTTGGTGTGACCTGTAAGAATCACACTAGGATGGCAAGCCTTTGGCAGAGCTAGCTCAACCTTCAAAAATGATAAGATCCCATTAATCCTAAAGAGAAGGGTGTATAACCAATGCATCCTCCCAATAGTCACTTATGGAGCTGAAACATGGAACTTAACAGACCCGTAAGCTGAGAACCATGCAACGTGCACATGAAAGAATAATGCTGGGCCTCACATGGAGAGACCACAAGACAGCACAGTACATCCGGGAAAAGACAAGAGTTAGAGACATCATAGAATCCATAAAAAATCTTAAATGGCGGTGGGCTGGCCATGTTGCAAGAATGGCAGACAATCTATGGACATCATGACTCACAACATGGATTCCCCAAGACCACATGCGCAACCGAGGCCGGCAAAATGTTAGATGGAGAGACGAGCTAGACAAGTTCAGGAAGTACTGGCTCCGTGACGCCCATGATAGAGAAGTGTGGCAAATCCTGGGAAAGGTCTATGTCCAACAACGAATGCTAAAAGACTTGTGATGATGTATGGATGATATATACATAGCCAGATGGCCAGACCCACTTAAAAACTGCAGAAAAATGCTTACAGTTTTGGTTTAGTTTCAAATATGTATTAGTGTGAAACACAAGTATCAAAAACTGGACTATTGTGAGAGAAACAGACAAAAATGGTATTTTAATACTTAGTAGATATTCAATAAGAGAAATATTCAATCATAAATAAAGTTTTACTGATGTTTGATGTATAACTCTCTCTATATTACTATCTATGTTCATCTCCATTTTGTTTTCTTTTTCAACTATACTCAGGCTGGTTTCTCTTCTACAGAGAATAAATAAATAAACCACATTGATCAGAAAAAAAGGATAAGCCCCCAGTGAGACTCAAATTCACGTCCCTCTATGTCAGAGTAGTATAAAGAGATTTATTACATTTTTTTTTACAATTCCTTCATTGAATTAAAGAAAAATTGGTTCATCTATTGTTTACTAATATCTAAAGATTTTTTTCACCATTCTTCATAGTTACCCCCAAGAAAAAGTAGATGTTCCATGATCTTGTATAAGGCAAAGCTTTTTTTTTTGGAAGGGGGGAATTCTTGACAATCAATGGCTCAATCAGAACACCTCAAAATGACTCAAATCAAGGGTTTCAGTACAATCAAAACACTCTTCTCTAATTCTTTATCAAGTATCAATCTGTCACAACTTTGTATTCCTCAGATTACTTACCAAGGATCAAAATTCAGTAGAGAGTTAACTGACCTTAATGGATTTCAATGTATTGTAAGCCACTGCTTTCCTCCCCCAAGATGAATTTATGATAATACACTCCAAGTGACATCAGTATTGTAGCTTTGGGGATTTGGGGCCCAGAGGACTTGGCCCCTTCCAACATTTAGCAAAGTTTCCAATAAATGCACATGCTCTGTCATTTAATTGGTGAAAAAGAACCCCAAAGGCTGAATCATTATTCATGCAATTCATGTATGTGAAAATATGTCCTTGTTCTTCTATGCCAGTAGAAATGCAGTTGTTGAACTATGATTTATAAAGCTTTTGTGAGAACCCCCTCCATGGGGGTTGGGGGATTCATTTCCAAATAGGCCCCTCCTCTCTCTCTCTCTCTCTCTCAGCTGCACCTCTGACTAGCAAGCAGTTGATAAAAGAGAAAGGAAAACTGTCATATGCCAGGCTGTGAAGAAACAACACAGCGCTCTGCTTTATATTATCCATGGTTTTCGATCTGGCCTGAAGAGATGACAAAAAGGCAACCAGATCTAACACGTGCAATTAATAGCTTTATTCACATCTCAAGTGTCAAGGTTAAAGTGGTGCAGGTCTGGTGTGCCATGTGACCAATGTCTTCTGCCAGCTTGCTGTGATGGGTAGATCAATTAAAGAATTTGAAAAAGGGGTGATCAATAATAGGTTACTTCTCTTGTCTTCTGTTGTCTAGTGATCATTGAAAAAGGATGGAATTTTGAAAAAAAAGTGTGGATACTACCATACAAAAACTAGGGATTGATTTAGCATAAAATTGCATTGCAAAATAAACCTCCTGCTAATCGGGATGGGGGATTAAAAAAAAAACAACTAAACGTTTTTTCTTGGCATAATAAGGAGTAAATGTTTAAATTCTAAGCCCTCTAGCTGTACACCTGATACATGCATGCATAGCCAGCCGCTCAGCCAGTCAGTCAGCCAAACCAACTTGAAAATTGAAGAAACCTATGCTGACAGTTTGGGTTGACAGTTTCAAAACAGATCATGTCACTGCAGTCAGTCCAGTCATTCATCCTTTTGCTTGTATCATCAAGGGTGTCATGGGGCTTTCATTATAATCCACTTCCTGAGTGGTGAGTCTGTCAGAGCTTCATCGGAACCCCATTAACTATACCATTTGGGAGCATGTTCCTTTTTCTGTCCATCTCTAGCCTCTCACATCACTGGATGAAAGGTTGGACTTTTCTGGTTTTGTAATATTATCCATGTCTTGAGGAGGAGAAGAGATGGATTCTCACCTTTCCCAAGGGCATTAGTGTGAATTAAAAACAGATTGTTTCAGCTGAACTTGAACTCGGCTGAACATTTCCACCGGCACCTCTATGATCAGGGGAGTAACTAAAGGAATTGGGGGGCCCCTTTATGAAAAGTAGTTCACCTACTGTTTTTCTATGACTATAATACAATTATAAATCTCACTAAATGAAGGAGACTCTCAAAGTCTAGGCTGTCAAATCTCTTGCTATGTCACTGCCTTTTATAGTTTCCAAGATTTTGAAAGATCTTCCAACTCAGCAAGCTCATGGAACCCCTTAAATCTTTGCAGTCCTCAGGTTGGAAACCTCCACACTATATGTTGAAGGGTGGGGCTTTCAAGGTAACAAGTCTACCAAGTACTCAAATATCTAGCTATACCCATGTCTATGATTATGTCAGCAAAAATAGAAAAATGCAGACACTTCATGTGCCAGTATTTTTTATCCCTGTGAAAACATCAACATTTATACACGAAAAAGAGTGTATTTATGTAAAAGCAGGTAATAATGACCTGAAAAACACAAATAGGGGCTTATTCATCTGAAAACAATGAGAAGAGACTAATATCTTTTACAAATGTAAACCAAGATAAGAAATATTTGAATTCATTGATAAAATTAAACAAATTCAGATATATTAAATAACATTCATCTTCAGGAAATTATAATCATAATTTTATAAATCTTTCCATTAAAAATATTCTCATAACCATACTAAATGTTTTCTTATTATCTTTGAATTATTTATCAATCGATAATGTGTCTAATTGTTTTACATAAGGACTCAGTAAGGCAACATAAACCCTTGAAGATGGTTGGCAAATTATTCGTAGGGAACATATCAATCCAAGGGAGGTAACTGTTGGAGGCTTCTTTTCAATTGGAAGCTTGACGTTTTCCAGTTTCCAGTTTTGCGGGAGTGCAGAGAAAGTTTGGCAAAATCCTCAGATCACTTCCTCTCTCTCTCTCTCTCTCTCTCTCTCTCTCTCTCTCTCTCTCTCTCTCTCTCTCTCCCTTTCCCCCCTCTCTCAAAATATATTCTCTCCTTTTCTCTTTTTTTCCTCTATTGGTTCAATGAAAAGAAATTGCTGTCCAAAGTCAGTGTTCTATGTTTAACGGAGAAAAATTAAAAACTGTCGGTCAGAGTCGTTGATTTGTTCTTTAAATGATAGAAGAGATGATGACCATAACTAAATAAGGGGCATCGGGGATATAACCAAGTCTGAAGGAGAAGGGTTAGGGATAATCATTTATAAAACCCGTTGCTAAGTTCGCTTATCAGAAAAATTCAACATTTAAATTTTTTAATTTTTTCCCGTCCTTGCAAAAAATGATTTTCGTGACAGGAAAGGGAAAAAAAATAAGGGGTTGAGTAAAAAGAAGAGAGAAGAAGTGATTGAAAAAAACATGAGAAAGCAGGCTAAAAGAAATCCAAAGAAATAATTGGGGAAACTGAGAGAAAATTTGAGTAAATAAGGGTTTGAGGGGTAAAGGGTTTGAAGAATAATTAAAAACAATGGGAAAAAAGATTGAAAGAAATAAAGAAAGAAAGGAAAAGGAAAGGAAGAACGCTGGGATAATTAGATGATGAGAGATTTTTTTAAAATACTAAGAAAAGAAAGAAAGAAAAAAGAAGGAAAGAAAAAAGCTGGAACAAAGAATGAGAAAAAGTTTTTTTTGTTTAAATCTTCGAATATTGAAGAAAAGAAAGAAAGAAAGAGAGAGAGAGATAGACAAAAAGGGAAAGACAGGAAGAAAGAAAGTCCGGGTAATAAAAAACGAGAAAGAGATTTTTAAAATCATCTGAGAAAGAAAGAAAGGAAGAAAGAAAGAAAGGAAGAAAGGAAGAAAGAAAGAAAGAAAGAAAGAAAGAAAGAAAGAAAGAAAGAAAGAAAGAAAGAAAGAACTAAAGATCTAAAATAATCAGATAGTGAGAAAAGGTAAAAAAAATCTTCGAAAATAGTAAGAAAGAAAGAATGGAAGAAAGAAAGAGTAATTGATAAACGGGGGAAGAGAGGTTCCAAAAAGAACTTCTGAAAAAGAAGAGGCGAAGCTGAGAAATGAAGAGACAAGTCCAAAATCGTTGAAGAAAGTGAAGAAATCAAGATTGAATGAAACAAGGAGAAATGTAAAGAAAGAGTAGGGAAAAGAGGAGGCTATTAAAGGACAAAATCATTTATTCAGTTGTTGCATGTCAGGAAATTGAAGTAGAATTTTAATTAAGATTTCTATTGAAACAAACTGCCATAACCAAAAGCTCCTTTGAGATTTTATTAAAGCGTTTTTAATGTATGTGATTGGTTTTATAAAACTTTTTGTTAACGAGGCGTTTGCGTGTATTATTTGCTTGGACGCTTGGTATCAAAGGGGCTTTAGGTATAGCGTTAGTTTTAATATGTTTATTAAAAGAGCATTTAGTAGTTTCAAGACTTTTCCCCCTAAAGAGAGTATTTCAAGTATAAAGTTTTGGGAAAGTTATTTAAATTTTTTTATGCTTAAAATTATTTCTAAGTGGATGTCAGTCAGAACCCTGAGCAAAAGGTTATGTGCCTTACGATGCTGACGAAATGGACTGCGTTCTGGGACAAATTACAACTTGACGAGCAGAGGCGTAGCTGAGCTGGGAGGGGTGCTATTTTAACATGCCCTCGGACCTCCAATGGAGGCGTCCCTGAAAACCCTCTCAAATAGTAGTTCACAGAATGCATTTCTACAGACAAATCTCACTAAATGTTGGGGGGCCTCCGAGGAGCCACACCCTCAGGCCTCCAGATCTTTAGCAACGCCCATTCTCCGTTATTTGTAACCAACGGATTGTTTTCTCTTTTTAACTGCTTGGTTTCATCTGCAACTATTGGGTAATTTGAAAAGTTTGATTGGTTTGAGGTAAAATGAAAAAGAGAATCTGTATCTTCAAATCTGCGATGTTACCACTTTGGTCCACTATTTTCTGCCAACTTCAGAATTCCATCCTCTCAGAAATATTCATCTTTTTTTTCTTTTTGTATTTCTCGGTGAGTTTTGCAGTCTTTCAGGGAATTCAACTTGTTTTTGTGTAGAGAACTCTGTAAGGACCAGAATAAATGGAAATCCTAATGTTCAATACATTTTTGTCCAACCCAATATTTTCGTATGAATGACCGTGCGTTTTTTATTCAGTAGAAATTTTAGGTTCATGACATTTCCTTGACGTTTCCTGGGTGATCCGCGCAAAACTTTAATTTCGAATGGGTTTGAAATTTTCACCATTTTACGATTTTCAAGAACAAAGGATAAAAGTAAGTCCAGAAGACATTATTGAAGATAATCAGAATGCGATTATAAAAAAGTGCAGGTTGTCAATTTTGTTGGTGGCTCAGTATCAGATGTTGCTGCGAATGAACATCGAAACATCAACAGAAATGATTGTTTTATTTTTGTATTATCCAGAGAAAAGTAAAAAAGTAAGAAAGATGTTCACAGATATGTATCCTCAATCTTTGAAAGGTGGCTACTTCAACATCTACAATCTCAGAAAAAAGTGCTAGCAGTTTATTATTGTTTCTGTTAATATTTCAATGTGTGTTCACATCATCCTCAAAACATAATGAACGGAAGCGACATTTTCCGTCTATTCATATGAAAATACTTGACAGCAAAATAAGAATATGCGTGGCCTCATGTTAATATTTCAATGTGCATTCACAACATCTTCAAAACATCATGACTAGAGGTGAAGGTGTATATCAATAGAAGTGTACGCATATGACTAATGAATGAATAAAACCAAAATGGAATGAAAAAATTCACAGGGAGGTGTTGGATAGAATTACTAAGTAGAATAAAATTGAGTGCACAGATAACTCACCAATGATGAAAGTGAATTTCACTGGCTTTAACTTTCCTTTTCTCTCTGGTCAGAGATATCATAAAATCCATCAGAAAACTCAAATGGCAATGGCCGGGCCATATTGCAGGAATGTCTGACAACCGCTGGGCATCACATCTTACAACCAGGATCCCCAGAGATTATGGACGGCAGAAAATGAGAAATCTAGACAGGTTCCAGAGATATTGCCGTCACGACACCCATGATCACGAGGTCTGGCGAATCTTTGGGAGAGTCTATGTACAACGACGCAAAAGACTGACGAGGATAATCTTCAAAATAGATGATAACTCACACATAGAGTTTTTTAATTCATAAAAAGTTTAGATGAAAGATTGTTTTTCTTGCTTCCACTATCACAGCCATAAAAATTGTTTGGGATACGTTCCAAAACATTTGAAATAGCTTTTTTATCATGAATGATTTTTTTTATTGAAATTCGTAGATTTTTGTAATTGGCATCAATCGAATTACTTAAGAAAATCGCGATGACTTTATATAACAATTAATCTGAACTACGTCATTTTACTTTGAGCATATTTTTCTGCATTCAATGAGAATTTAACGCCCGATTGTGGAGTGATGATCAAAAAAGGTACATCTGATTGAAACATTTCAGATCGAATACACTTAGCAAACTCGTACCTAACAATACCGAACGATCTGTGAAATAGACTACAAATAGTCAATCACAGGTACTGACCAGTTTCGACATTGATTAACTTTGGTGATCGCTCGAGAACTGGTGTATGCAACGGAATTTGGATGTAAGTCAGAGATTTCACCCATTTGAAAATATAGCGATTCTCTTGTTTAGAAAAGGCAATTTTACTCACTAAAGGTCAGATATGTAAACAAAATTTAATCTAAAAAGAAGCAGAATTTAATTAAATAGGTATGATTAATTAATTAATTGAAAAAGAAGACAATTCATGGAACATTCCAGGGGTCTAATTAACAATTATGCAAAATTTGGTGGTTCCACAGATTATGATTTATACAAATTTTTCAAACGAGACACACGTGCATATACGTAGTATATATGTGTGTGTGTATATATATATATATATATATATATATATATATATATATATATGTGTGTGTGTGTATGTGTGTGTGTGTACGTGTATACATATATGTGTATGTTTGTGTACCATTTATTTTAGTTGTGCCATTTTCCACTTTTGTGACCTTTTTACACATTCCTTTTTTTTTACCAGGCATTTACATAAACGCACAGGCGTATAGGGGGTATTCATAAATCAATATATATATATATATATATATATATATATATATATATATATAGAGAGAGAGAGAGAGAGAGAGAGAGAGGGAGAGAGAGAAAGAGAGAGAGAGACACACACACGCATACATTCATATAACTCTATGTATATTCATATATGTATATATATATATATATATATATATATATATATATATATATATATGAATAAAGAATGAATACACACATATGCACCCATATTTAGGCAATACATTAATGTATATAGATGTGCAATGATCTTATATATGTTGAAGTTTTATGTGGGTATATATATATATATATATATATATATATATATATATATATATATATATATATATACATATATATATATATGATTTAATCTGTATTTACGAACGTGGGCACATCTTCATACATACATAAGTAGAAACTAAATGGATACGTGTATGTCTTCAATATGAAAGAAAGTGTATGACAAAATACATTTACATAAATGATCAAGAAATGAAAACTATACGTTTGATAGCATGAATAAACACACACACGCGCATTTATTTATGCATACACAAATGCATATACAAATGCACGCATACTTAAAACCTTCGGAGAGAGATACTTGTATGCACATGCACATAAACACATATAAATATACAAACGTGTACTGATATCTCTCTCTTTTTCACTCACTATATATATATATATATATATATATATATATATATATATATATATATATATATGTGTGTGTGTGTGCGTTTAAGAAATGGACATATTTGGTCCGACAGAATGAATTATAAATTGCGTTATATCACAGAAGAACTTATCTGAAATGACTTCCCTTTGTTACACGGTCAATATATCATTCAATTTAGACAATGTAAATAAATGATCAGCCATTTCAAGACCACAGTCTTGAGCTCATCCGTGGCCACCATTTTCTGGTGTAACTTCTTGGAATTTCAACAGATTGATCGAGCAGTTCATCTGTCAAATTACTCAGCGTTTTGCCTGTCTCGCCGGACATTACATGGATATTTTGAAATCACTGCATCGGGAAATAAAGAACTATTTTGCATCAATTTTTGATATTTGGTGGAAGTCATTTTACGCCGCTAGTTACCCGAACTTCTGGGTAGTACCCCGTATCTATCTATACATGAAAAGTGTATATATACGAAGAGGATATGCACTTGTACGTTGAATGTTTATTAAAATATATTTCCACAAACATAACGAATAACCAAGGACGGTTATAACTTATTGTTGATCTACAAAGACTAACATTATTTACATTTGAAAGCGAAATTCCTTCTGTGCAATTAGCACAGGCGTGTGTGCGTGTGTCTGTGCTGTATGAAAACATGCAGTCTTTCGTAAATAATTCAACATTCATCTCATACATGCATTATATACATATATATGTTTGGATATAAGCATATATGAATATGCATAACCGTTAATTATTTAAGACTAAACGCAAAATTAGTTTTGTATAATAATTAATTTATTAATTAATTAGAATAATTGGAGTGTCAGTGTCGTGTATGGTATCGAGAAAATTACTTAAAAAAGAAAAAGTCGTAACGAATTATATTAGTTATTTTGATAACAGAGGAGCATTATTGTTTTTAAAAAATGGTTGAGTTTTGTTCATGTTCCATGGATAACACCATGCTACGCGATTTTTGTTCCTGGGCAGCGAGTGTTATTTTTTTGACTGGTTATATGTGAAACGTATAGACAATGGCCATGACTCTCTGCAAACTACGCTTTTGTGTTCAGCATCACATGTAATTGTTTTCTGTTTTAGATGATTAATGATAGTGGACATCTACCGTTGTCCAATTGAAAATATCTGCATGGCTAATTATCACTGTCCGGGTCACTAAAGCAAACTTTCAAGGGAATTATTGTCATTTCTATACGTTTTAGACGTAATTAATAAGAAAATAACACTTATGCCAAGAACAAAAAAGTTTTTTTCTTATAAGTTGTTTAATGTAATTATAATTCAGGCGATCGCTTCTAATGCTGCAGTTGGTGTACTGTACGAAAATCCATTGTTCTGTTTGTCCAATCAATTTTAAACCATAAATACAAATAAATGGAAATCTATTTGGATTTTTATTATAAGAAAAGAAAAGGAATTAAATTAATTGTTTATTGACTTGAAAACTGGCATCAGTACTCAACTTCTAAAGATTTTCATTTATTTATCTTTTTTGTTGCGAAAAACGCCTTTTTTCGGTCTTTTTGCGCTTCATTTTGACTAGTATAGTTTATGATTATTCACCAGAATCTACATGTTTCTAATTTTTTTTTTACCTATTTTAGATGTTTTCCAGTGGAAAATGCCAGTGATGTCTTAAACAGAATTTATTCTGACCATATATATCATTTTATTTTTTAAATGAGTTCAAATTTTGACGCTACAGTTTTTCAGTTATTGACTATGATGACGAGTTTAATGATAAATTGAACTAAATTGAAAAGAAAAAAATTAAACTTCACCAACGAAAAATGATTAGAAATTTATTGAATCAGTGCATGGAAGGGCAAGAATGAAACGCGACCACAGCAATATCTATACATGTATTCATCAATCTCATCTGTTCATATCTCCATATCACTCTCTATATATTCAGACATCGTTTTCTATCCATCTCAGAGTATTGGAAAAAAAGAAAAATTGACCTCCGCACAAAATTTTGTTATTGAAATAATTATGGAGATAGATAAAGTTCCAACTTGACCAACTCGCCACAGAATCATTTCATTACTGCACATGAATAGGAAATGATCTCTGCACATTTTAGGATGATCTAGGATATTTAGGATATATGGAACAGTACACACCTTTTATCTTTGGAGAGAGAGAGAGAGAGAGAGAGAGAGAGAGAGAGGAGAAAGGGAGATAGAAGGAGGAGGAAACGAGCATTTTGAGATTACACGGTTATCATTTTGCGTAAAAAAGATCAATTTGATTCTTCCTAATGTCGAAATATTTTGATTATTCAAAGAAATACTGCCAGTTAAAAAAATTATCACTGGTCAAGATGGATAATGGATGCAGCAGCTTTTATCTGCTACTAACTGGAGAGTTTAATAGAAAGTATTAGAATTCTACCAGTCTTATACATTGATGACTGATAAAAATCTACAATGTAAATGAGTGATTTTATTCCCAGTTGTCTTTAGCATAGCAATATGAGGTACAAGCAACTCCCAAAAAACTGAATATAAAATTACCAGGTATTTCTGGGGAGACCTGCTAAAAGCAATCATTTTCGGGGCCAACTCCCTCGCCACACCCACATCCAGCCACTTCGTCCGCCATCAGACTGAGAAAACCAGCCAAAAACCTGTCAAAGAATACTGGTTGCATCGCAGTTTCCTTGGTAATTAAGGTGGTAAGATTCGTATACGGCTACACTCTCCCGCAAGGACCCACCCCCCAACCAGTGATGTGACGGAAAAGAGGAGGGTGTAATTGTCAGCTTCACGTCGCACTTCTTCCGCCCGCAAATCGGTGCCAATGTTCGCTGTTGCCGAAAACACTCGTCTAACTATTTTGTCACCGTGATGCTCGTTATTTGAGTTCACTGGGGCGTTCCAAGCAAACTTTATCCTAAATCAGTGATCGTGAAAGCGTGTGCCGTGGCACCCTACAAGGTGAGAAAGAATGAGAGAAGGGAAAAAGGTTGAGAACCGTTGTCCTAAATCAATACTTCATCATTCTTATAATCTTTTCGTTCATACCTTGAAGGTGAGTCATTATTATTATCCATCTGAAGTCCGTTTTTTCCCATGGTTTGCCTGCCTTTTGTTTTTTTGTTTTTTCTGTTTCTGACCGTCACAGTACCACAGCATTCTGAACTTGTCCAGATCATCACACCATCTTAATTTCTGTCGGCTACAATTTTGCCCATGATCTCGAGGGATCCATGTTGCGAGTCGTAATGTCAAACAGTTGCCTGATATCCTCACAATATGGCCGACCCAGTGCTATTTGAGTTCGCTAATGGCTTGTAGGATATCTCTGACACCTATTTTTTTCTCTCTAGTATATTGTACTGTCTTGCGATCTTAGCATGGGATGTTAAGCATGATTTTTTTTCCTGTGCAAGTTGCAAGGTTCTAAGATTGAGAACCAATTTCTTGGTCAAGTTTCATGTTTCACGCCCGTAGGTAACAATCGGAAGGATGCACTGGTTGTAGACCTTTCTCTTTAAGGCCTAAGAGATCTCCCTGTTCTTCAATGAATGGGGATTAGCTATGATAAATGAATGAAAAAGATCCTAATCTAATACCACATGTTCCCTCACAGCACACTTCATATTATTATACCCCTCCTCTTCTTTTTATCATCATCATCATCATCATCATCATCATCATCATCATCATCATCATTGTTATTATTCAAAAATCATTGTTTTACTAGTATTTGTCGAATAAAGGTGTGTCGAAATTATAATTTCTTTTTGTACCAATTCCAACCCGGCCTATAATTTCTGACTACTATACGCCTTCATCTTATTATTTTTTTTATCACAACTTGTAAACTTGATAAAAACAACTAAAAATTAAGATGAAGAAAAATAGTCGTCCAAATTCAATAATAATAGTTTACAATACTTCATCTAACAAAGATTAATAATGAAATACCTGCCTATTGATACTTAGCACAAGACAACATTTTGATACGGAAAGACATTAAAACAAAAACGTAGGCACTTATACTTAATCACATTGATTCTGATAATTTTAGATCTGTTCTAAACTTACGATACACCTGGGTCAGTCTCCTAGCCAGAATTAACGTCTTCTTTTGCAGATAACAAACGACAAACATGTCATTTAAACACATCCTTCAAGAGAGTGAATCAATATCATTCCTCTGTCATACAGTCGAGATCAACTGTTTCTCTTCCTTCTGGCTTTGAAATAAACGACAAATGCTCTGGAAGGGGAACAGCCCAGAGCATAACCTAATGTCTACAGCTTGACAAAGGTATTTGAAGTAAGGATGCAGAATTTATTATTTACGCAAAGATCTAATCTGGATGAAAGATATTAACATTCCAATCGCTAATTCTACTCGAAATCATACAGTAATATTTTCGGACCAAAATCTTCATTTTATCATTCATTTTTATTAGATAAAGCATTATTAATCATTATCATCATTTTTTGACTTTTCTTCATCTGTGTTTCTTCAGTTGTTGTTTTTCAACACAACTTAACTCACACCGTCGATCTACGGCAGCTCAGATCGGAAAGAATAAGCGATAAAAACCCCTAAAAACTTAGATGAAAGAAAAAAGTCGTCAAAAATCAACAATCATCTAATAAAGGTAAATAATTGAAAATGAATAATTGCTTTCCTTTATCAGTACAAAAAACCAAGAGAAACATGGCTTTAGATCTTTTGCGAGCCGCTGAGTTCTCGTAGCTCAGATGGTAGAACAGCTAACGTGTTTAAGCAGGCTTCCCCGTGTCAAAAGTAGTGTGAGTTCGTGCCTCACCGAGAACTCATTCTTTGATATTTTTCTGTTTACTCGCTATCAAAGATCGACACCAAGTTGCAATAAAAGAAATAACAATTAAAAAATTAAGATAATGGAAAATTGCAGTCAAAAAATTCACAATAATGGTAGCATCTTCATTTACTTGGTTTTTGCCATTGCATTTTAACAGGTCAATACATCAGTCTATCTCAAGAGTTACTGACGTCTGATCAATGGACTTAAATATCAAATAAGTCAATCAAATTTATAACTACTTGGGGTCTACGATAAACACATGATGAAGATTGGAAAAGGACCACTTGGAGAGGAAAAAATATAAGTTTGAAAACATCATCGAGAGATACCTTATCTTGAAATTTCAGTCAAAAATTACTCGAATCATATTCGGAAGAAAGGATTTCAACTGACCAAAATGGGGTTTCTGGTCTATTTAATTCGTTGGGTGCCTAAATGCCACTGGTTCTTGAGGAAGTCTTCAGAGTAGTATGAAGTCAACATTCACTGGCGTAACTTCCGTATCTAAATATAGAAATCCATTTTACTTTGTTTCCTTAAAAATGAATAGAGTCTCCTAGAAAGCAGAATTCCTGTATGTTTCAACTAGCATACTCACCGAAAGGACAAAAAAGTTGTTTCAACTTGAAACTAACCCGTCATAAGGCCAGTTTAAGCACATTGAAACCCTATGACAGGTGAAATATCGCATATCTTTGATATACAAATAGTTCGTTTGGTAGATACCTTGTAGTATAATGATAAAAAAGGTATTCATTTTACACAAATATTTATTTTTCAACATAATCCCCTTTCTTATGACCTCAATCCAACGCTTCTCTTTTAATCACATAGTTCGAACACTATACAGCGAAATTTCCAGATCAAAATCCAGCTAATAATTGAATCAGGCTGTGGAATTATCGATCCAGCCTCGCAGATAGATAGATAGATAGATAGATAGATAGATAGATAGATAGATAAGCTGCTCTGTCTTTCACGGTAACACAATGGCAATTTTGAGAAGTTGAAAAGAACGACTTAGGAACAGTTTATAAAGAACATCCCTGGGGAATAAAGAGCTTCTTAAACCACTTTCAGTTCAGTAATATCCATTAACACCTTTCACAAAAGTGCGGCTAAGAATACTCTTTTGGCTTTGCTGGCTGATTCCCAACAGAGGGAAAATAAATACATAAATGTATAAATACATAAAAACTTGTTCCCTGCGATCATTATCCTTATTTTCGCCTCCTGAAATCCACGGGCGCTCAACTATGACAGAGGCGATTGCAACTGGCTGACATTGTGAAATAAGAAGCGATTTTTTTCATCATTCTCCGTCAAAACGTGGCCAGGGATGAATTTGATGGGAGGTGCAAGTGGCCAAATGGTTAACGACAGGGACAATGGAATCGGCAGGATGAGTTCAAACTCCGTTTACTGTATTTACTTTGCTGTATGAAGGCATGAATCCATTTCTACCTCCAACTATGGGTAAATAGTAAGACAGACTGGGCTCTCTAGCTATGGTTGTCAACCAGTCTAGGGGGTGGGCAATTCTGATTCAACACCAGAGAGAGAGAGAGAGAGATTACATTCCCTGAAGTAGAGTGAGCCTTTTCGATCACATGCACCTGAAGGATACAAACGTTGTGTACAAAAAACAAAAACAACTAAGATGAGGACAACAGTCCGAGAAAAAAAATCCGTGTATAAATACGTAATGATGAACCCGAAAGCCATTTCAAGCCGAGGAATACGGGGTTTCCTTGCCAGTATTTCTTCAACTATAAACCATCGGAAAGATTTCCTGTTCGTGACGGTTACCGCTCCGTTATAAATATTTCTATTTTATGTTTTCTTTTGAAGACATTAATAACTGTAGAATTTTACAGTGGACACTAACTGTTCACTGTCCGAGCAAGCATTTATGGCAAAACGAAAAAAAACAAAAACATTCCACATTTTATGTACAAGAAAATCCTGCCTATCCTTCTTCCTGTTTTTTTTTTATCCTTGTATTATTAATTCTAGTATTAAAGGGAAATCAATATCCCCCAATAAACAACAATAACAGGTCTGGTTAGTCAAGCAATAGAAACCGGTGACTAACCAACATCTTTGAGCAGCATGTTGTGTTCAGGGTGATTAAATAATTATCAAATAAGTTGCAAGGGGGGGGGGCAATAAATGTTATTTGTTGGGCAGTGATCATAAAAGAGACGCGTGAATGCCACCAGACACAATCTAAATGATCTGTTTAGCATGAAACGTACATTGTGAATTGAACATTTGAGCCACAAAACTTGAAAAAAAAACAACAAAAAAAACAAAAAACAAACGGAAAGCTCTTTCTAAACATAAGTAGTAAATGTTTAAATTTTCAGCCCTCTTACTCCATTGGTGCGGTCTGTACGCTACATATACACATAACCAGCCAAGCACCTAGCCGAACCAACTTGAAAACTGTAGAAACCTCTGTGGACAGTTTTAGTGACAGTTTTGTTAGACGGTTTCTAACCAGTTCGCCTCACACCAAACTCTCCCTTCGACGTACACATACAAAAGATATCTCGTAGCCAGCCGCCCAGCCTCGGTCCCACCCTTGCCAAAAGGGGGTAAAGAAATAATCCTGCATGGATATTTTACGCAACGTATCCTAAATCCTCGAGCAGGCATGCATGTTTGTGTGCATCATCATAGACGCGTGTAATGACGTCGCAGTTTTGGGGCGTGGCTCTGCTTGCTGCTTGGCTTGCCCCCACCCAACAAAGATAGCCATAAGTCTTTTTTTTTAGTGAGGTGGAAGAGCAATGGACAAGCAGCAAAGAGTTTCGTGCTTCTTTCCCAAATACTGAGCCGATGAAGTAAGAAATGTCTAATTCCAAGTTATACAATATATGCCCTCTCATCTCCTGTTGTTGTCTACAATAGAAATAAAGGTCCCAAAAACTACACAACGTGAAAAACTCATACAGTAGACTAAAAACAACCTGAATGTTACAATGAACAAAATAAAACGAAAGAAAAACTAATAAAAGTAATAAATAATGATAATAATAATGACAATGATTCATTTGAGAAATAAGCCCAGCTTAAGACTACTATATCTGGTTACTATTGATGAAAGCCACTCAATGCACTCATACGAGAATGGTGGCTCCAAGGAGAGCACACTGTCAAAAGTCTGCAGTAGAGCATCGTGTGCGCGAGAAAGGCTCGGGTGTACAGTCCGGGCTTAGCTTGGTAAGATGTTCTGATAATCGGTGTCAGAGCATACGCTAAGGCAGCTGGGGGACAATCTTGTTGCTGCATACGGCACCTGGTATTCCTAGACGGTCACCATTTGGGTAATGACCAACCTCGACGTCGCTTAACTTCTATGACCGCACAAAAACCGGTGTATTTAACATGATTTTGCCGTATTTGGATACTATTATTGCTACGAAACCCAGATAACAAAGACACGAAGAAATAAAGAAAGAGGAGTAAAAAGAAAGGAAAAGAGTACAAAAATAGAAGAAGAAGAAGAAGAAGAAGAAGAAGAAGAAGAAGAAGAAGAAGAAGAAGAAGAAGAAGAAGAAGAAGAAGAAGAAGAAATAAAAAATCACAAACTACAGTTCCATTGAAGAATGAAAGACTAGAATGGTACGGAAAAGTTGTCACCTAGCATTCTGCTGACCTTCCAGCTACCACGGGAGGGGGAGGTATTGTAAAAAAATGTTAATAATAGTTTTATTCACCTAAAACGAATACAAGTAACCATTTGAGAGAGTAGCATCAACAGTGCATTTCGAACCCTAACCGCAATCGGGGTTGGCACCACCATTAGGCCAACTAAGCAGCAGCCTAGGGCGCAGAACTCAGAGGGCGCAGTACTGACCTTTCAAAGAGAGATCAAGTAACCGGTGGGGAAAATTTTAAGTTTCGCCCAGGGCGCATGAAACTCTGGCGCCGGCCCTGGTCGTGATTCGATTATAGACATAAAAATGCTATGGACACAATGAAGAAACTGTACTCGATGAATAAAAAGTGCAAACTGCTTTAAGATTCCTAGATTCAAAATGACAAAAACACTGAATGCAATTTTAAGAAAGAATATCCGAACTACGATTCTATTGAAGAATTCTAGGAAGATACTGAAGGGTCGAAATGTATAGATGCTGCTCAAGCTCTGGTACAATCGCCGATTAAGACTGGTGTAAACATAGAGACAAAAATATAATGAAAAAATTTGGCTGCGCTAGGTTCAAACTCCCTTGCTTCATTAAAAACTAAAAAGTAAAAATATACATGATTAATTTATCCGTACTATATCATTCAAAAACTAGTCAAATTTCAACTCCTTTATTAATATTTCCTGTAAATGGAATTCACTAACTTTAGAAAAGCAAGTCAACCTCAGTTTGGATTTAAAAATGAGGGTAAATTATTCACCAGTCTTTGCGTACGTCACTGTGTCATTATTATTTGTGCATGACGTCACCCGTTTTTCATGTGGTCATTGCCATCCGTCATTGATATGTGCAAAAATAAAATCAAAACTCAATTGTAAGATAAATGATTGGAAAAGGGAGCTTACTTAACCTAATGAAAGTAAGGAAGAAAGGAAAGGCCAAATGATTTATCCGCCACTGACCTCGAAATCGGACGAATATCTCAAATCACGTACGAATATCTGCTGCCTTTTTTAAAAAATTTAAAATTCTTGTTTTTATATTGTTACAAGACAGCACAGTATATAAGGAAGAAAACAGGAGTCCAGAACATCATAGTATCTATTGAAAAACTTAAATGGCAATGGGCAGGACATGTTGCAAGAACAGCAGGTAACCGATGGACATCACGACTCACTTTCTTTCTTTTCCCTTCATTCTTTCTTTTCCCCTCTCTCTGTTATTCATGTCTGGAATTCACACATCTTAAATTCCAGATCTGATTAATTACGATACTAAAGTCAACTCTGAGAGTTTAACAATATCAATTAATGGTTGAATAAAGAAAAAATCCAAAAGATCTTTAGTTATGTCTTTACCGGCTACGAACGTTGCCAGTTCCATGAGGGGAGGTGTCGATGAGAGCCAAGATGACAATCTTTCAGACCAAATTGGAAAACGTTGAAAACCGCTCGATGCTTGTAAAGACGGTGTAGTTACTTAAATAAGTGATTGAGGAAAAGAAGATCCTGCTTGCAGCGTGCAAAGCAAAAAGGAAAGAGAGGAGGAAAGTCAGCTGGTCTATGGGAGCCAAATTCACTTTCTTTCAGATCCAATAAGACTTCAGCCAAAACCCCAAATTCTGTTATTTCGGTGAAATTGTTACGAAATTTTGTATTAATGTCAGAAAAATGTCAGAGATCGTATAAACAGCGTTACAGGTTTTGATTAGATTCTGTTCTTGTTTTTGTTGTAAATAATGTATATTTATTCGACAACTAGCACTTCTTGATGCATTCGATGAGTTTTTGAAAGAATAAATTAAAGTAGGATGAAAATGGAGTGGTCATCAGTATCAGAAGTAGTTGAATAATATGTGTTAGCTGAACCCATGGAAATACCACGGATGTTAACAACTCAAGATTATCGTTGTAGACTATCGAACATTCTTTTCTCCTCTCTCTTCCCTACCCTCTTTAAACCACAAAACTTTTTTGTTCTTTCTCTTCCTTCCCTTTTATTAAACTACCTAAACTCTCCCATGTGTTGACTACTGAAAGAACAACATTCGGAAGCCGGTAGGAATAAGCAGAATGATATATATATATATATATATATATATATATATATATATATATATATATTGTCTGCATTCACCTGATGATGTCACACCTTATCCTAATGAGCTAAGAGGCCCATATTTTTAGTCAGCGTCAAGTATGCAGATGAAATGATTGCTTATTCGAAAGAAAAAGTATCCCTAGATCTGAACCAAGATTTATTACCTTTTGATCCCTGATAATGCTCATCAATTTTTCAAAACCTTTTCTCTCCCGAAAGCCAACGACTACTTTTCCCATTTCACACAAAGCACTCACCTTACCATTTTTTTCTTTCTTGTCGCTTTGTTGGAGGCAGAAAAAAAGCCCATTTAGATGTAGTCGAGGTGTAAGTTATTCATCAACAATGTAATTATTATGAGCTTACGGCCAAATATTATGGACACACAAGTTCTAGTTCGATCGTCGATGATAAACAGCATCAAGCCAGGTCAGTACCTATGAGTGACCGTTCTGGAATACCAGATGCCGCAGGCTATATTTGTGAAGTGAGTGACGTCACTTTAGGTGCTTGTCACCTCTAAGTATATTTCATAATGTGTTACCGTGATCTGCATGGGGACTTGAAGGTTGTAAGCTAGTTTACGTAAATAGAGTAGAATATTCAAACCTAAGGATCTGATCTTCTCCCTACTTTATTGTACCAAGTGTGGACTTACATTGTCATTCTAAATGATGATACACTTTCTGTCGACCAAATCATGACATTTCACTCGTTTTGGGCAATAAAGGTATGCTATGATGGTAATTTTCTTGAATTTTTTGGTGATTGTAATAGACGAACCAGGTCATATTTTGTCTACATCTTTCCAAGAGATTACGAGGATATATATAAGTGTATGTGTGTGTGTGTGTGTGTGTGTATGAGTGTGTGTGTGTGTATGCATGCGTGCGTGTGTATGTGTGTGTGTGTGTGTGTGTGTGTGATAATTATAAAGACATTTATATAGGAACTTTATTCTGCTCGGCACCGAAATTACTCTGTGGCGAATCGAGCGGCCCCAGATCATGTAAATAAATAAAGAAATGAGCATCGTTCGGGTCTGGAACTCGTGTCCACCAGAGATCAGCTTATATGCAGCTCTGCTCTTATCAACTGAGCTAACGACACCATTGGCAAGAAAAGAGTTTAAAGAGCATACATTTTATACATATACATGTCTATGTGCGAGTTCCTTGCCGACAGTATGAAGTATCAGAGAATGGAGAATTTAGATCCGACAGAATGTGATAATTATAAAGACATTTATGTAGAAACTATATTTTGCTTGGCAGTACATGTGGTCTGACACTTTGGTGCAAAGGGACTGAACGCCTGCGACAAGGAACTGGTGTCGAACATTAGGCGTGAGTAAGCATGATATAATAACACATGAATATATATAGAGAGAAATGTATACGTCATATATGTATATATCATTGGAAAGAGAATCTCAATTGCATATCTTGCATATCTACATCTGCTGCACAGAGAGAGTAACAGCCAAAACTGTGAAGCTAAGTATTCCACATTTTATGAGGACATTTGAGTATATATATATATTTTAGAGCCAATTCTCTATGGATTATGGAATTAATTCTTGATGTACACAAATACATATGAATATCGTTGTAAAGAACATTTTCTCAGCTTTCGAACAGTGTTAGAGCATTGTATCTGTTGTGTATGATAGGTTACAGCCACAAACGTGAAGCTAAGTAGTTAGAATTTTAGGAGCTAATTTGTAAAATATCTAGCTTCACGTGTAACTTTTTATGTGCAATAGATACCAATTGTCAACATATACTCTTAGAAGCTGGTGAAATTCTCTTTCCATGAATATATATACGTATATATGTCTACCAAAAAATTAATCCATATTCCATAGCCAATAGATATTGAAACGTTCCTTGTAAACTGCTAAATACGTAGTTACACATTTTTGGCAGTAACTTTCCATGCACAACAGACAGAAAACAGTAAGATACACTGTTGGAAGGCCGTATATATAAGTAAAATAATAAAAAGGGGAAAACCTGCCAAATAATTGTCATGGCCGTACCTGCAGACCATAGAGTAAAGAGGAAAGAGAGGGAAAAACTGGAAAAATACCAGGATCATGCAAGAGAATTGAAGAAGGTGAAGAGCATGAAAGTCAGGGTAGTACCAGTAGTAACAGGTGCACTCAGAACTGTACCAAAGACACTGAAGAGGAGATTAGAGGAATTCGGGATGGAAAGAAGGATTGATACTGTACAGACCACAGCGCTGCCAGGAACTGCACGAATACTAAGGAAAGTGCTAAAAGTATAAGATCACGACCCCAGCTGTTAGCAGTGGCCTAATAAAGGAGGAGGAGAGAGAAAAAAAAATGCCCAAATGGTAGTTGAGGTACGTGAGGAGACTTACTGCCACTCAGCCTTCAGCAATGAACACCAGGCAACTGGTGTGAAACTGTAAACCGCAGTATCACTGCAACCTATGAGTACTAGGAGAGGAGGGTTGGAGACTTGAGGAGACTTGCTGTCACTCAAACTCCAGCGGTTACCACCAGGCAACTGGTGTGAGAATGCAGGGTGAAAAAAGGGAAAAATACCAGGACCTAGCAAGGGAGTTAAGGAAAATGTGGAACATGAAAACCAGGGTAGTACCGGTCATAGTGGGAGCACTAGGAACTGTTCCCAAAACGCTGAGGGAGAGACTGGAGGAGATCGGGATTAGGGGGAGGATAGAGACCGTACAGACCACAGCGCTACTTGGAACTGCACGGATATTGAGGAAGGTGCTAGAGATATAAGTACTGCAACGAATAGTAGCTCTGTCATGATATGCGAAAGAGGGAGGAGACGTTAGCTGAGGACCTGAGGAGACTTATTGTCACTCAGCCTTCAGCGATAACCACTGGGCAACCGGTGTGAAACTGTAAATCGCAAAATTACTGCGATCTATGAGTACGAGGAGAGGAGGGCTGGAGACTTGAGGAGACTTGCTGTCACTCAAACTCCAGCGGTTACCACCAGGCAACTGGTGTGAGATTCCTAATAATAATAATAATAATAATAATAATAATAATAATAATAATAATAATAATAATAATAATAATAATAAGAAGAAGAAGAAGAAGAAGAAGAAGAAGAAGAAGAAGAAGAAGTATATAAGTCCGTCGCCTAATGTTGAAAGAAACAATTTTTTACTCAACAAATATTCATTTTTCAACATAAATTCTTCCTTTGTTTTCATTCAGTGGGGAATAGTAATCCTATTGGTTGAAAATTATACCGTGAAAATTTCAGGTCAAAATACGACTAATAACCACTTGTCAGGCTAGGGACTTATTGATCAACCGTAATTTATGTATATATATATATATGTGTGTGTGTGTGTGTGTGTGTGTGTGTATGTGTACGTGTGTGTATGAGTGTGCGCGCGTCGGTTGGATTCCTTTGTGTTAAAATAGGACCTGATATTTTGGGCACCATTAACCACCATGATTTTGGCGTTTTATCGAAAAAAATGTTTCTTTATTCTGTTCTCTTTTCCTGCTTATGGTTGGTAAACGACTGTGAACTTAGGCAATATTGTCGTCATCATAGTGGTAAACCTGCTCAATCTGCATTTCATACATCGGTTGGACAAGATAATATTTTTAGGTATTTTCAGGAAGTCATCCCATCACAGATATTTCATAATGAATACGAGTCGTTTTTAGAAAAGTACTTTGTTGCTACGTGTAATTACCCCATTCTGTCAGTAGCGCTTTAACGCATTAATTCATGACCAATGAAAATCCATTTCTGAGCGATTTTCAAAGCACGCCATACAGATTGAATGCAGTAGCTGATTCAAATATTTCAGTATAAAAACTTATAAAATTCAGTGGTTAAAACATCAGATTCCAATTTAAAGCGCTAATGCTACTATTATAACTCATTCAAAGCCATGTAAATGACCTTTATCTTTTAGCATAAAAAAGACGTGTAACCTCCCTTGAATAGAGTATATTTCGTCTATTCATTCCATTGCATTGAAGAACTCCTCAACTGTATTGCTGTTAACGCTTAGTATTGTTTGTTACTAAGATTTGACTTAGTTTTTCTGCTACTACAAAATCATCATCATCATCATCAGTTGTCTTTTATCATCCGTCATTGAATATAGACTTTTCCCAGGATTAGCCACATCTCTCTATCGTGGGCGTTGCAGAGCCAATATTTCCTGAAACTGTCTAATTCGTCTCGCTATCTCATATCCTACCGGCCTCGGTCCTGCATTTGATTTTGTGATGGACATCATGTCCATCTATCTATGTATGATGTCTGCTTTTCTTGCAACATGGTCAGCCCATTTCCTTTGAGTTTCCTAATGGTTTCTCAGATGTCTTGGAGTCCCACTTTCTCCCTGATATACTGTGCAGTCTTGTGATCTCTCCATGTGCGGTTGAGCATGATTCTTCCATGTTCATGTGAATAGTTCAGTATTGGTCAGTCTCTGGGTTAGATTCCAGGTGATTATCGGGAGGATGTATTGGTTGTATACTCTTCTTTTTAGGACTAATGGGATTTTCTTGTTCTTGAAGGGTGAGTTTCCCATACAGAAGGTTTGCCACCCTAGATTGATTCTTTGCTTGATTTCTTCTTTTGGAGAGGTCACAGAGACTCGTTGCCCCAGGTAGATGTAGTGGTCTATTTTGTCCAGCCCTGCGTTTTCGATCGCAAAAGAGATTTACTCTCACCAAATTTAGAGGAGTGAAAGTTATTTACCATACCGTGATTTGAAATTACGACCAACTGATTGATATGTGACTCTCTTAGCGACTGAGCCAAAATGTGTTAGAAATAAACGAAGGATTATTTTATTCTAATAGATAATTACATTTTTAATATTAACATTTCCCTACCATGATTTGAAACCACGACTAAATGATTATTAGTCGATTTTCTTACCGACTGAACCAAACTGATAAGTCTTACGTATCTACGAAATGTATCTCACAAGATACGTAAGGGATAATTCCATTTTGATAAATAATTACATTTATACTAAAACCAATATTTTTAAAAATCTTTATTACTTATTATAAATACAAGACGAAAGTTCCAGTAATCATCTTCAGTCGGAATAGAAGTGTGATTTGAATTCTCCAGGTTTATAACTTTTACTATTGTGTAGTGATGTGGAGTCTATAATAGGTTTGAAAAGTTGCATTTGATAAATTCTTTAAGCAGTTTTTTAGGCCAAAAGTGGCTTGTCTAACAATTGTCAGTTTTGACCACTGAATCTCCACACGCTATGATTTACTGATGTTTTGTAATCCTACCAAATATTTCAGTGTATCTTTCGTTCAATTTGCTTCTATTTTCTTTTTTTTTTTGCATTTACTCCTATCAATAAGCAGCGGAAATAGCTTCCATTCATCTGATGATGATAGGAAAAAACATCGAAATAATCACACAATCAACAAATATTTTTAGCAATGGAAGGTTTATTCGCCGCAAAATGTTTTTTCTAGGTTACATTCATTTCATCCTTTTCAGAAACGCGCATACATACACGTATACGCGCTAATTAAACTCGTTTTAGATATCATTTCGAATTTCAACTAGGTTGAAAATTTTCTTCTAAAACTGTAATCATGTCTGCATATTCAGAACGTTTGCAACCAAAAAGAACTTATTTATTTTTGGTTAAGATATATCTTATGACTTTGTTCCTCATAAACGTTAATGACTGAGTCGTGCAATTTCTAATCAATCAGTATTGAATGCAAGGCTGAACTAAAATGTTACTCGGTTACAATACAAGACAATTGATATTATTCTGAGCAAAAAGTTTCATAAACCTAACTCCCAGGCACAATACCCTTCTGCCTGCGGATCTGAACTCTAGTTAAAAAGTCTGTTCTTTGGCCATCACTACTATTACTACTCCAACGAGCTGGCCTATTCTGCTCCTAGTTAATACCAAAGTCTTTCCCTCGGATCTAAATTTGGTGTGTGTAGCCTCCGGGCTGAAAGCGTAGAAAGAATGGAACGAAAGAAAGTCCCACTTGCCCTACCGATCTTCACAACAAATTTATTCGGGAGGAGTTGTTGCTATGGGCTGTTTCTTACAAGTTCACCGCCGATATAGAGCCACTTTTGACCCTCTTGGAATAGCCGCAGGGAGATTCGGCAAATTTGTGACAGGGAGGCAAACCCGCTTGAATCTTTCAGCAAAACACTCTGACCATGTGGGATATCCTACTTCGAACCTTGCGATCTCATCTATTGCAAAGCTGATGAATGGACTGACAGATAGATAGATAGAAATGTCCATTACAGATGTTGTAGTTACTCCAAAGTACTGGTTTGCAGTTCACAAAAAATACAAGGCACACATACATTCACATACAGACATACACTCACAAATGTGCACACACACACTCATATGTATGTACTAAGAAATGGATGTATAATTATGAATTGCGTTATTTAATATAGAAACCAATTAGAATTGGTCTCTCGTCATTACTCAGTTAATGTATCACTTGGCCTTGACAATGTAATATAAAGAGTGAGAGAGATACAGATAGACAGATGACATATATATATATATATATATATATAGAGAGAGAGAGACAGACAGACAGACAGACAGACAGACAGAGAGAGAGAGAGATTACAGAGAGATGGTTTATTCATTAGCAGGGAGCTGGATTAATCAATATACCGACAGAAATGGAGAGGAGATGAAGGAATGAAATTAGTTGATAAACATAGTGTGTAAGCAAGGTTATTATCAGTGCCCTTAACTGGGTTGATAGGAAGTACTAAATCTTAGATATTTCCATAGCTTCATCATTGGAATTGTACATCATAAAACCTTACATATCCACACACACACACACACATACACATATATATATATATATATATATATATATATATATATATATGTGTGTGTGTGTGTGTGTGTATGTGTGTGTGTGTATATATATATATTGGCGAATTCAACAGACATTATAGAAACACGGAAGTTAGGAAAACGGATCATATTTGTTTCCGTTACATGTTTCGAAAGATTGTTTTCTCTCGTTGTCAAGCGGGAAAAATGATAAAATTTTGGTGAAGAGTAGGGAGATGATGCGTGGTTATATTTGTTATTGTTCCAATTACTGACGAAAAAAGAGAAAATGTGTTCGTGTCAAAGTTCAAATCGTTTCTAGAAGGGAAGTGAAAATTAGAAGGGTTTCGTGTGTGTACATGCAGTTGAATATAGAATGTGTTATTGAAAAAAAATGTATGTGCATGTAGCATACGTTGGTGTACGATTTTGTGAATGGGTTGTTGAGGGAGGAGGTGTGTCTGCATTTACGTGAATATATGTGTGGTAACCCAGGATTTTATTATGATGCAAGTAGTCTATTTTTTTATTTGAATTTTAAAATGTATGGGTTTTTAAAAAAACTTTTTAATATGCTTTGATTTTCGTACTAACTTGTTGGAGAGGTGAGTGTGACTGCATAGTGCAATTTTTATTTAAATCTTGAGATGTGTCAATATATATATAATCTTTCATACTGATCGATTCCCATGACGGATCTGTTTCACGATCTATCGATCTTCCGATGGATTCCCTTTTTTCAATTACTCATTATATTTTTCTTTTTATTTCAGGTTGTTAGTTTCATTTTTTTTTCTAGTTTCATTTCATTTTGTTTTATACATCTATTTTGAATTCGAAATTTTTCCCTCGATTTGATGTTTTTGGACGATATCTTGCGTTTCATCCTAAACTGATCCCCAGTTAGTACCCGGCAGCATTTACGGTGTTTTTGTGGGTTTTTTTTCAATTCAGAGATCACCAACAAACAAAAGGTGACAGAAGTAAAATTATTCATTGATCATTTTCTAATTTTTTCAATTGAGAGGAGTCCTTGGTCACTTAATGGTTTCTATTGAGTGACTAACCAGACCTGTATATATATATATATATATATATATATATATATATATATATATATACTAATATGAGAGAGAGAGAGAGAGAGAGAGAGATGTGGAAGAAGATGTAAAACCAAAATAAACATATATATATATATATACATATATATAGTCGCAGATACGCAAAGAGGATCGCTTGTATACATCGATACTAACAGATTTGGGTGTAAAGACCAACAGATGATTTTAATAGGGAAATAACACGGAATGTTAAGGAGTTACAAAACAATATAAACGCACACACATACACACATATTCATATAATAGCACACATTCGTACGCCCATACACAATCAAATACAAACACATAGATATGAACAGAATGAAAGAGATAGATAGATAGATAGATAGATAGATAGATAGATAGATAGATAGATAGATAGATAGATAGATAGATAGAGAAATAGATAGATGGATGGATAGAAAAATAGATAGATGGATGGATAGATAGATGGATGGATAGATAGATGGGTGGATAGATAGATGGGTGGATAGATAGATGAGTGGATAGATAGATAGAGAAATACAGAAATAGATTGATGGATGGATAGATAGATAGATAAATAGAAGGGTAGACAGACAGACAGACAGACAAACGCGAATTTAATAGGAAAAGAATATGAAATGAATCAATAAACGAACGGAAAGGCGGACGGAAGTTTGGACTATGTGACAACAATTACTCACCGAAAGACTATTTTCTCTTTAGTGAAAGCAAGAAGAAAAAAACAGAAAGAAGAATAGTTTTAAAATGATGGGGGGGGGGTGAGGAAAAACTAATTTCCCTTTTTTTTTTCTTTTGCCAACTCCAAGCTTACACGAATTCAACGATTTTTTTTCTTTTTATATTTTTTAAGAAGTAATTCCATACGCCCCAGAGGAATTAGCCTGTTCTCCCAGGCGTTATGTGTGGGTTTGTGATAATCACCCTCAGGCCACCTATTGACATACAACGAAAAACCCCATCCCTAACTAATCATCACCTTCATATTCAGAACCCAGTACCACATAAATTGAAATGGCTTCACAACTGTTTTTGCTCTGTCTTTGAGTCATTCGCGTGCACAGAGGTAGACATACTCAGACATTTGCATACGCATATACATGCGCAAACACACGTATACAACAGTTATATATGCTTTAGCTCAGAGATACATATACACACTGTGATGCGTGTGCATTTGTATCTTGGAGTATGAGAGCATTCACCTGTATGCGTGTGTTATTGTATCTTTCTTTCTCCCTCCTTTCTCTCTTCATATACATAAATACATTGGCTGCTTATATATATATATATATATATATATATATATATATATATATATATATATATATATATATATATATATAATTCATTTGTGCGTATTTTGGTGTCTACAAATTAGAAGAATTCCCCCCTCTCTTTATATAAATATATATATATATGTGTGTATATATATATGTGTGTATATATATATATATATATATATATATATATATATATATATATATATATATATATATATATATATATATATATATATAAATATATATATATTGCAAACCTCTCTGATTTTAGTAACACATAGACGTTTAAAATATGACAGTATTTGTGCTGTGGCAACTGGCCCTGTGACTCCAATTGCATCGTCTGATTTCTGAACTATCAAAGGTCTGACGGAAGGCTCCTTCATACATTTCTCCTTACCACTTCTTATCCCTATTTGATTCTAGTACCACATTGACGTTTACAATATGACATCACTAGTGCTGTGGCAACAGGCCATGTGATTCCAATTGTGTCATCTGATTTCTGAACAAGATATTTTTCATATTTTTTATTCCAATTCCTAAATTCCTCTCAAACGACAACGTGAACTAAACAATATCATTTCTCTACACTTGTAGATTTTTTATCTCATAATTTTCCATTACATACGCAGTATAATATTTAATTATACATGCACGATATTTTTTAATTTTATCAATCAATTAGAAATGAAATTTCTTTTTGTTACCCTATCTGTTTATCTATCTATTCTATTATTCTTTTAACCCTTCTCGAGGGGTTCTATGGTGCACAAAGGGGATTCTCAGATAGGGCGACTGTTTGGGCAACATGATTAGCTGATTGATACACAGCTCTAAGAAATTAATTATACAAAAACAATAAATCACTGATATACTTACACTGAGTGATCTGCACACACACTCACATAGAAATATGCACGTTATTACATTAATTAATATTATTGCTTAAGTGCAGGTTGATTGGGGACATTTATAACAAAATAGGAAGAAATGTGGGAATTCGTTCAGCTAAATGTTCGAAATGTAAATTGATATAAAGTTGCTCATTATGAAAATGTAGATTTTGTTTAAAATATGGATTTCATGGTTACCATTTAGAAAATCCAAGATGATGACTATGATGGTCAGTCTTCAGATTCTTCACGCTTTGATAATTCAAGAAACATATGGTTTTGCTTATCACGAAAACATTTATAGGAAAATTGAAAGTCAACCTGACTATGATGTAACTTTGATCTTTCTAAAGTGTGTACATTCGCTCGGCCAAACTATTCATCATGTTTTTTTCGTTATGACATTGAGAGTGTTTAAGTTTATCTGACCAAAAAAGATCGGTTTCGATTAGATTGTGACAGATTTCATATCAATGTTTAGAAATTGTCAAGTTTTACGTATTTTTGTTCATTGATTCTGACTTTGGAATGGATGAAAATAAACTATATCTTTGGCATATCATGATTTTTTTTTCATTTCAAGAAGGGTAAAAATGTGACTCAAGTGCAAAATGAAATAGTGCAGTTTATAGAGAAGATACTGTAATTGATCGAACATGTCAAAAGTGGTTTGCAGAAATTCCTCATGAAGATCTTTTGGCAAAACAGTTTTGCACAGTTGGGTCAACCAGTCTAGGTCGATAGAGATCAACGATACACGACATATACTACTTAAAATATCCAAATCAATGGTTGAAAATCATTTGCATTTACTTAGTTATGCTAATCGCTTCAATGTGCAGCTTCTCGATAAAATAAGTGACAAAATAACTTGGTTTTATTTCCATGTGCGATTCCTTACTAAAATGTGAAGAAAATGTTCCATTTTTAAAACGTGGCAGACATTGTATGTTTTATAATAACGTTGGACGCAAGAAATCGCGAAGGAATTGAAATGAAGCACCATTAACTGCCGAGTCTTCATCCAAAGAAGGTGATGATGTGTGTATGATGGAAATGATGTTCGCAAATATAACTTAGTTCTAGCGAATAAAACGGTTAATACAAATAAGTGCTGCTCCATATAATCTGAAGAGAGAAATCGACGGAAAGCGTTCGGAACTAGATTATGTAGATATCCCAACAGGATAACATTGGACCGAATTTTGTGATCAGACAAGATTTTTACTGCCCGGCAAGAATGTTTACATCCACCATATACTAGAGATATTCCATCACCGGATTATAATTCATTTTGGTCCTCAAAGTAATCCCCTGATTAAAAAATAAATTCTGTGTAAGACTACAAAATGGCACCTGTAGTTTTTTGCTGATAAAGATAAAAGAAATCTGAGAAAATTGAATTAAGAAGTTGTCCGAAAGATGATAGTGAAACAAAAAGTTTATATCAAAGATATTTTTGTTGCTTGGACCCAATAAACCGAACGAAATTTTTGTTCAATGCATAAGATATAGAAAATCTTGACAATGGCTAGGTATCAACAACCAACCTTCAACCAAAACCGCGTTATCATCTCTGGGAAATTACGGGGTTATTTGAGGGAAAATGTGTGGGCTGATACTTTATAGCTTCCAAATATTTAATATATAATAATTCTATAAACCAGCTTGATATAGAACATTCAAAACTCAAATAAACAGCGCCCAAGGGGGTGAATAGAATGGGTGATATTATAGTGCAAGATAGCGCCTGTCCCCATATTGCAAAAATGCTGAGATTAGATTAAATGGAAAACGGTGACTTTATTACACCTTGCCAATTCGCCGGAACCCACTCCTATTGATGACCATTTTCTTAACATCCTTACAGAGAGGAATATTTCAAGTTAAAGAAATATTCAATTGATTTATCGGTTCTTTCAGTGAAGAATTCTTTAGGGAAAGAAATGACGATTTACCGCCAAGGTGGAATAAATGAATCGAATATTTTGATTGAATATTTTTCCTATGAACTGATTACACGCATATATATATATATATATATATATATATATATATATATATATATATGCGTATACGTGCGTGTGTGTGTAGGTACGCGTGCGTGTGCGATGTGTGCGAAAGTTCCCAGCACTCTTTTCTTGAAAAGTAACAAATTGAATATAAAATTCATATACATGCGCATATATTTGTACGTGTGCGTGCGTGTGTGTGTATTTAGTGAGCAAGCGTTGTTTTGACATAAGGTCTCAAGTATCGGGCACCGAGTGAGGATCGAAATCATTATATATTAGAAATGTGAAAATCAAATTCATGAAGATTTGCATTCTATGAATGCATATCCTGATTTGTGTATTCACACACACACACACGCACACACACACACACATACACACAAACATAATAATGTTGTACATAGAGAAGCAAACGCATTCCTCACACACAGAAGAACGCAAGGGCCTTTTCTTTAGCAAATATACACATTCGGTGCACATATGTCCATAAATATCAAAGCCGTATTTATTGATACTTTTTTCCAGTGATTGACTTTCTTTTCATCAGCCTATTTTCTTTGATGCTGTTTCCTATTTAAAGGCAAATTTTACGCCCGCTGACTTCATTCGAACCAGGAACACAAGGTCTTCAGCCCAACCCTATCTGGTCCACTGAAGTTTCCTTTCAGTTCCTAGTCGATAAGACCCTTTTTTAATTTTCCCTTCACCACTTTTTCTCTCCCTCTTCACAGTTTTGCACTTCATGGTCTGACAGATCGGCAGTCCTTTAACCTTACCCCCAATGTCACAAATCTCGTGGGGGTATTGCTAGCGGCAGTTCCTTGATTGTCTTTTGTTTATTATTTATTTCATTTTTCATCTCAAAGGTTTTATTGCTCTGAGACTGATTGATTTACCAAATGTATTTTTCTTCGTTTTCCATCTCGTATATCATAAAGGAGAAGCAGGGAAAATCTTTTCATTCAGTCCAAACCGCATAAATGACTACAAATGAGCAGTCTTATTCAAAATAAGACTTTCATTAATCATTGTGTGTAGTTTAGTGGGACTATTTTCTCCACCTCTGTTGTTCATTATAAATCTGGTATGGCTGACCACGGGCGGAGGAATCTGGGTGTTCGCAGGCCTTCACAGAAAGAGGTCAAAATAATAGTAGAAGTGTGGTGAATGAGACGGCTGAAGGAATCTACCCGCCTACTATGCTCAGACGATCTGATCAGCAGACCGAGTATTGATATGAATAGTTTTGGGAACCATTGATCACTCCATGAGTGTGGCCCGAGTAAAGCGAGCAGGAGTCAATCGGAAGCCCCCCGATCAAAGGAAAGCAACTCAAAGGATGCAAGGTCGCCGAAGTCAGGGGGAGACAATCCCCAAAACACAGAAACGCAAAAACCGGACGTGATTTGCTTAGGAGGATTAATTTTGCCCCAAGGGAACTACAGTACAGGTCAAAATAAGAATGATTTATCCAAACGTAGTTCTTATTCTATTAATTGCCTCAGGATCATAGAAGTCGTAGATCTTGGTATAAACATCAATTAAAAAGCTTAAATTGAAAGTTTTTTTAATGCAGAGAAAGGATGTACAAGAAAAAAACTTTATTTGAAAAAATATAGAGGCCAGAATTAGAGAACGAATATACAAAATTATTTTTATGATGACTTTTCAAAAATACAAATTAAATATTTTAGAATTGTTCAACTTGAAACAATAAGTATGAATTAGAGAGATCTTTATTAGGAACAATTCCAGCACATCGATACCCAATGGACACGATAAGTTTTTTGCACACTTCTGGTATTATTTGTCTCCATTCAACTTCCAATTTTCCCTCTAAATCGGTCACAAAACTTGGGTTTCTTTCCCTAACATTGTATCCTGTTGCCTTCCCCAAGTTCCCAATGGGTTTCAAATCAGGACTTTCTGCTGACCATCTTATGAATTCAAGGTTCTCTTCTTCAAACAATCTTTTACTCATTCAGATGCTTGTAGAGATGAAATGGTATGTTGCTTCGCTAAGCTTAAATACACATTAGTATTTCCGGTCCTAGTAATTCTCACATTAAGTCCAACAATTTCAGAGGAAAATATCCCCAATACTATGAAACTCCCACTCCAATCTTACCAAAATCTAGAATACAATTTGGTTCAAGTCTGTCACCTGTGTGACGTCAAAAATTGGATGCTATCAGATCCAACTAAATTGAACTTACTTTCGTCTTTGAAAAGAACTTTGCACCAATTGTCATCTTTTCAAGTAACGTATTCTTCTTTATATTCAAGTTTACATTTCTTAGTTTTGTTATTTAAGATAGGTTTAGTAGTAGGAGGAAAGGTTTCGATCCAAATTCTTTCTAACGTCGGGTCACTATAAAGCAGCCAACCTACTTCAAATCAGCTTTGATTTGCCTTGAATTTTCTGCTGCAGTGTTGAATGGATCATTCATAGCGTGTCTTTTAATTACTCTGTCATCCATAAAACTCGCCATACGTGGTCGACCGACTTTCTTTTGGTGAAATAATAGATTTCGTTCCCTCATACAATTTCAAAACTCTTGAAATCATATTCATCTCTCGTCTTCGTCTTGACAATATGTTGTCAAAGGACTGCAGTAAATTTGACGCGTTCCGACATGTCTTGCAGCAAATGCATCATGGAGAACAATGCTTCTTATCATTTAGTGAGATCAATATTGTTACATACCCGTGAGAATTTTTTAGAAGGTGGCAAAGAACTAAACCGTTCTCTTATTTTGTCCACTGTATTTTTTCAAAGGGTTTTATTGAATATCTTTGTTTCCATAACAACTTTCGATAAAAGCTTTTTCGTATATACTAAGAGCCACGATATCAATGAATTTCAGAGTCCTGTGGCAATTACCATTAACAAGAACTACATTTGTATGGATCGTTCTTTTTTTTGCCCAGCTTTGTAATTTCAGCATTTTAGAACGAACGACACAGGAGAAAATAGTCCGACTAAATCATATACAACGATTAAAAAAGTTGTTCAGACGAAGACTTTCAATAATTCTAAATTTCCAGATGTCGAGACCTACGGAAGCTCTGAATATTTATAACCCCATTTAAAAACTGTCAGCAACCTCGATGGGAAACTGACATTAAGCAATTAACTCCGGATAATTACTTATACCACAAAATTATTATCTTTTGATAATGATTGCTCATGGAGGTTGGGTTTACTCTCCACTCAATGAAATGTAGGATGATATTATTTTTTCGTGTATGAATCGTGAAATTTTGACTGACTCTGTGTAGATTAGAAAATTGGAAAATGTTTCCTAAGAGAATGAATCGTAGTTGGAGGGGGGTATTTTGATTAAATATTTTGCCTGTAAATAGAAATCTACCAAGTTTTTATTAGAATGTTTTAATAGGATATCCAAAGTAATTTAACAATCATTATTTTCCATCTTACATAAAGTAATTTCAAAGAAGAAATTGGAAAAACGACCTGGGCAGTGATATTGGCACCTCATCCTTTATATTTGCAACAATGACTGTCTCAAAATGTTTCTTGCAGTCTTTTTATAAGCTGATAGCTTTTCCCACTTTTTCTTTGCAATTGAATGTTTGCCAGATCCCTGTGTGAACGGTACACATTGAAAACATGACTCCAGATTTCCGCTTTCTTCAAAGATTTTCATTGGGTAGTTTAAAACACTTTTTATTTTCCCTGTTTTACCATTCTTGTATACTTTGGAATGTATGCTTTAGATTTTCATCGTGCAGGAGCATCCATGATCTGCGGACGAACCCCAATTTCCTAACATTTTACTTTAAAACCCCTTGGTAAATCTTTGATTTCATGATTCCTTTGTTACGGTCAAGGACCCCATTACCAGAGGCAGCAAAGCAGCCCCATAACCCTATGGATCATCCAACATGCTTAACTGCGGGTAGGGTATTTTTCTGTCTCTACTTTCAATTTTAGAGCACAAGACAAATTGTCGGGCGTCCCTGCAAATGCACAAACCCAGAAACAAGGCAAGAGGTAGGGTAGACAAAGAGCAAAACCTATCTGAATCGATAAAAACCTATTAGTTGGAAGACATTTTTTTTAATAGAGTCCTCACCCCCACATTTTTTCTAACAATGTGAAGGAAGGGGTTTGGGTTGAGGTGCGGATTCTCATCATTCTAAACCAAGTTTCAAACCCATAAGTGACCACACCCTACACTAAAAGCCAAAGAAATGAATAAAGCCAACATCTTGACCAGGGTTTCGAAATATCATAATCCAACCCTCTGTCTTTACTACAACGTTGATGGCATAGACGTTTTTTTATAATCCTGAAGCCTGTTCCCTGAATTCATTATTTGATTGACCGAACAAAACTGGTCCACAGGTAAGGAAATGGAACTTTCTCAGAATCCGGTTGCCAACTGCTGGTATACACACACTGCACACAAATTCACATGGATTTTAATTGCTTGGGCATCGTTGCCAGGAAAAAACAACAACAAAAACAACAGCACAGAAAAGCAAACTATATTTTGTAGTAATTTCATAAAAGTGAGTTCTCCACCGACGTCGGACCTGCAAACACACCAAAAGCACTTCAAATATAACACATAGAGGCCAACAACCTACCCATACAAAAAATTCTATGATATAAATATAACTACACAAGAAAGCTGATTATATTTTAGAGAGGTTTCATGGAATCAATTTGGAGACATGTGTTCAGCCCCCAAACCCGTTGGGCCTGCACGACAACAAAAAAAATCTTCAAATGTACAATACAGGAAAGCAAATGATATCTTGTAAAAAATAAAAAAATAATGAGGGAGTTTTACACTCTCACGGATCAACAAAATTGGTGAATGTCAGCACCATCTATTCAATGTTCATCCTAAGTTAAAGTTACTCTTGTACACAATTTTGTGGCCCGTAGGGTGCAGCCACCCTCAGATTTGAAAATGCCAAAGCTTACCTCATCCAAAACATCTCTCTCTTACTTGACCTATTAATGGTCACCAGAGGTAAGTGACACTTATTCTATGTTCATTCTGGGGTAGTTACCCTAATACACATTTGTGCAACTTGTACGATACAGCAATTTCCCTCAAATTCAAAAATGCCCAAATAAACCTGACCCCAAATTGACCTTTACAGTCAACCTGAAGTCAGCATGGCCTATCTCATGATCTTCCTGGAGTCAAATCACCTTTGAAAACAAATTGGCAGCCGGTACAGTGCAGTCGTTTAGGTGTCTATAAAACATAGATTTAAGAAGAAAAAAAGAAACATTCGTTGTATATATATATATATATATATATATATATATATATATATATATATATATATATATATATATATATCAGAGCTGTCAAAATGTCATCATCATGAAAAACGATTTAATCAATTGTTTCTTTTCTCTTTTCTCTGTAAACAAAAATCTTGAAACCCCTCTCTTTCAAAAGTAGTTAATTTTCTTCTCTTCCTCTTGTTCCTCCTCCTGTCCTTCTTCTCCCCCTCCTCCTCCCCCACTGCGTTGTGCGAGTGTCTGTGCTTGTGAGGGTGTGCATGTGTGTGTGTGTGTTCAGGAACAACACATTCGCTCCAATAGATCGAACCAAGTGACAAAAGACAGTTTTATTCACTCTACTCATATCAAGTAAAATTCAATATATACCCCTAACCTGAAAAAAGTAGTTATGCACGGTGTCTCAGGACGCATAAATATGTCGACTTAAGGCACAAATTCATCTCCATATTCCCTGCATACGATTTTTTATTTATGTCTTTTTTCCCCTTCATCTTTGATTGTGCCTTGTCGCATGTTTCCCAACTCTCATAGATTATTTACGATTTTTCCATCCTGTTTTTTATAACTGACCGTCTGCTGGCTGTCCTGTGCGAGGAGATGAAGAAGGTTCTTCTTAAAAACGTGCGCTGGTGAAAGCCAAGATGACTATCGTGCTTTACTCTCGTTTCCTTCTCCCCTGAGTCCGTTTTTTTTTTTTTTAAATCTCATCTTATTTATTTATTCATTTATTTATTTTTTTTTTTTTCTTAATTTTTTTATTACTTTTGACTTCGTTCTCTTTTACAGCTTAATCTAAGATGACCATTTCAAGTCTCTGGTTCAAGAAAAAACCCCACTGCTGCCTCTGCTTAATGCCTGCACTCACTTCATTATGTCCCCACTCACACACACACATTCTCTCTCTGTCTGTCTGTCTGTCTGTCTGTCTCTCTCTCTCTCTCTCTCTCTCTCTCTCTCTCTCTCTCATTCATGTCAACTTTCTATTCTTCTCTCGCTCTATCTTTCAATGCTTTCTTCTGCTTCTTGTCTTTTCTTTCCTGTCAACTCTTTTTCTATTTTTTCTCGCGTGTTTTTTTTTGTTGATACGCTACTTTGTCCACCTTCACCCCTCTCTCCTGTTATTTCTTATTTTTCTGTTTCTTTCTCTCTTATTCTTCGTTCTTTCTCTACTTTTTATACACCTGCATACATTTATACGCTTTCTTTCTCTAGAGTTTCTCCTATTTTTCTTTTCCCTCCTCTTTTTTTTACTTTTATCTTCACACACGTATATATATATATATATATATATATATATATATATATATATATATATATATATATATATATATATATATAACTCTGGAATGGAGCATCCAGTTAGATGGGGAATTATGTGTAAGTAAACAAATCGCTTAATTCGGTCCTGTTGACTGTCCAGTTCTGCGTAGGGATTGAGCATCCGTCTCTGGGTCTGAGGCGTAATCGGACGGCATATTGAAGAGTTGTAATACAACATAGACTCAACAATTACTGACATAGGATTAAGTCACAAAACAATCACTGCCCACTTCCCGTAGAACTACACTTTCGCACACCCGGCCACAATTTTGCCACGGACGCTAGCTTTACCATCATATAAAAATAGAAAAAACTACTTTAATTGACATAACTAAAGTTCTAGAGAAGCACGAAGATATGTGGATCAACAAACTCAAAACTCTGTATCCCAATGGATTAAACACTAAACTTAACAACTCTCATCACACAGAACTCTAATTCACAAAACTCCTACTAATAATATCCTCACACCCACATCTAAGATACATTCAATAATGGAAGCTTTAAAGTCACCCAGACCCATAGGAAAAATTCACCTTAGCCAGTTATACCTCTTGTCCAAATCATAGCCAACACATTTTTGATAACATGTAAGATTGATACACATGTAGCTCCTTGACCTCACCACCCCTCCATTTACACTATCCCTAACATACCCCCAAAATCTAACTCCACATCACTTCCCTCCTACCCTGACACACTCTGCCCTCTCCAAGACCAACTGCTGCTGCTTAACCAAAGACTAACTGGACTTTCTCTCACTCAGCAGGAGGCCTCCAACAGCCCTTATAACATATTTTACCCATAAGGCATAGCTCCTGATAGTGGACTCTGGTTCCACATGGGAACTTAGAAGCCTAAAAACACATACTAACACAGCACACACCACTGAAGATGGGAAAAAAAGAAAGAAAGAAAGAAAGGAACCCCAGTTGGGATTTGAACCCACAGACATGATCATGTCTGCATGTAGGTAGCCGAGGTCTTGAGCAAACCAATTGAGCCATTAGGGCTGAAATGATACTCTTAATGCATAACTTCTCTTTTAGATATTAGTATCCGACAATATGAATAAGGAAATTATTCTCCAATCATCGCCGTTGTTTTAGCTCTCAACCGTAAATAATAGCGGGACCAGGAAAATTTAGTTCCTAAAACTCTTTCCTTATTCATTTTGTCGGATACTAATATCCATCACTTATTATAGAGTCAAAACAGGAACAATAACATATACATAGAAATACGTATAAAGCCGTAGATCTGAGACTAACAGAACATCGGCCAGTAATCGGAGAAGAGAAGGGATGAGGTAAGGGTGCTATTCACTCCCATGGCTCAATCGGACTCGTGTTCCCATGTGTGTGGGTTCTAATTTTCCTCAAGACTCTTTATCTTTCTGATCATCGTCGTTATCTTCACTCACTACCGCAAATAATTGAAATTTAGTTCCGAAAACTGTCTATCCGTACACATATTTAAGTATTATTATTTAGTAGTCACTCCAATTTCGTAAGGGGTCGGAGCGCGAATAATTTTTCACCACCCCAACCTCAAACCCTTTTACTGTACTGCACTCCATTGAATATAATACATTCGTTATTCTACATTTAGCATCCATAAAATGGATTGCAGCAGATTTACCGACAACAATTTATCGAAATATACTATTTACCGACGTTTACTTTAAAATTTCATTTATCGGTAAGAATGGAAAAGAATTTACTGGAAAGAAAATACATGAAAAGATTTAAATATATAGAATTTTTTAGAGATTAAAAAATACGGAAAGAATATTAGGTAGTTTAAAATGTAACGTTTAGATACTAGTCATCAAGATATTAACCTATGATACCTCTCCAATCCATAGAAAAAGAGAAAGAAGAATCTGATTAGCAATGTCTTTCATTTCTGAAATGTTGAACAAACAGAATCCCTGACGCCGGTGACAATTTATGTTTTTCTCATGTCAACATTAGACTTTCACAAATGACCATTAGTTAACCTTGCTTTTTAGGTTTTAGATTACCTTATTGAATTTACTTTTTTACTTTCATCTTTCTTTTATGGAATATTTTCATTTTATTTTGAACTTGGTAAATTTTAGACACTCTAAAGCACTTTTGACAACAAAGCAATATGTGTCCTTAAAACGAAACTTGTAACCTATCGTAATAATATTTGTTTCATTAATAAGAAAAAAGATGGTTGAATATTATCATGTAAAAAAATTGCTTGTGTAAACAATCTGAATTCAGAAACAGATCTGGTTAGCCACCCAATAGAAACCAGCATTTTGCAGCATACTGTCTTGGGATGATCAAATAAAAAATGGAAAAATAGGTGTGATCAATGAAGTGTGACTATTATCGGACACAAACTATGGGATCAATCTGGCTTACACTTGCAAAATTAACCCGCCTCCACTAAAAATCTATTCAGGCAGAGGGGCTGTTTAAGACAAAACAAAAATTTTTTTCTAATTATTATGTTAAAACTTTCAATCCTCTAAGTACATTAGTGTGGTGTGTATGCATTACATATGCATACAAAGCCAGCCAGCCAGCCAAACTCAGAAACTGAAGAGACCTATTTTGACAGTATTGGTTGACTGTTTCTAATAATTGTGTTTGAAAACTTGTTTAGTTTCAATAAAAATCAACCGAATTATTAATATACGATTAGGATGTCTATATCAATGGGTCTTTCACCGTGCTTTGTTCCCTTTTGAATGAAAGCCAAGAAGGGCCTTATTGCTGTAGAAACAAAAGTACAAAAAATGACTGATCTTTGCCAAAGAGTCCCTTGACAAACAAAAATCCTTACCCAAGTTTGAACATTGCAGAGGATCCCTAGTATTATGGGACCGCTTTGTTACCACTCGTTTTGGAGGCTTTGACTGTACCAAAGAAAACATGAGATTACTAAGTTATCTTAGAGTAAAATGTGCAACCCAGTCTAAGAAAACTAGGTTTGGCCTGGAGAGTTCCCGCACGACAAAAAAAAAAGACACATTCAAATGTATACGAGAATGGTTTAAAAGGGTAAAAATAACAGTAATTAGTCTTAATTTGTATCCCATTGAAAATATTTGGAAGAAGCTAGAATCTAGTCATGTTTTCTATGCAAACCACACACAACAAGAATGCTGGAAACATTCAAAAGCTTGAACAAATTAAAAAGAAAGAATGGGAAAAATACCAGCTGGCGATTGCAAGAAGTTTATAGATTGCTGCAAGAAACATTTGGAGGCAGTCATCATTGCCAAAGGAGGCATGCAACCAGATAAAAAGAAAGGATGCCAATATTATAGTCCATGTCATATTTTCATTTTCTTCAGAATTTCTAGTCATCAAGTTTATGTTTAACATTTGCTTGATTTCCATTTATTTCTGGAGATATAAAAGTAATGATTTTGCGTTGAGTGTTCTTTCCCTTTTAAACGAAATCCAAGAAGAACCCCATCGCTGAAAATAAACCTAAAAATCTTTACCAAAGAGTACCTGGGCACCCAACAATCCCTCAGGGCAAATACTCTGTTGACAGATTGTACCAAAATATAGCTTTTTGACAATACACGCTACCAATTTGCTTATTGACAAAATCGAACTTTCAAGCAAAGCGTACCATTGGTCTGCGTTCAAACATTTGTTTTTCTCTTCTTGCTCTTCACAGAAAAATGCAATTTATGGAGAAGATAAGTAACCATCTTGGTGATGGGAGATTGGTTTATCAAAAATACCCAAAGCAGAGAATATCGTGGTTAGATCTAGGACAGCATTCAACATCTTAATCTGAACAGAATCTACCATAGAGGAAAATTCTTCTATGTTTAATCCCATATACACAATGGTTTTGTCTTGCAAATGGACATATACTCGGTTTCTAGTGCCATATTTTGCACACTGTTAGGGAAATCTTTTAAGTCCCTGAATTCTATCAATCTAAATATTCATTATGCGGGCATACTCTCCATATTTGATCAGAGAAAACTGCAGAAAAAGCTTATGGAAATGATGCAGTTAGTGCAAACATATCCCTGGAATAGTTTTCATAGGTGTTATTAATGAACTCACCAAAATACAGCCCCAAGGGGGTTAAAAAGACTGGGTTTTAAAAAAAAGAAATTCTAGAAAGGGTTTAGCGAAGTACTGATACCAATTTTCAAGCCTGTGGACAAAATGGTATGGCCAGGAGAACTGGAATACACAAACACACAAAAACTAACAATTCAACACATGCATATATATAATAGATGGCTGCAGTTGTTCAATTGATAAAAAGAGTGAAATGTTGGATCTGAATTTTTCCACAGAACAAAACTGTGAGATGTGGTGTTGGTGATTGTGGGCGTCATTATTTGGATTGGTCTCGAAGAACATTGAAAAAACACCAGAAGATTTTGAAATCCAAAGAAGAATTAAAACCATTCTAACAGCATTATTGAAACTCGCAATAATACCGAGGGGAGTCCTGAAGTATTTATAAAACTTAATGTCTCTTGATCTTCAGTGAAAGCCACAAAATACTTCTGATGTGAAGACTAATGTATATCAAGATAATAATGATATAACTGTACCTAAAAGGAGATACTGAACCTCTTATCATTGTGGCCCAGAATAAAAGTATCAGGACCAATTACGTCGGTAAATCGATAAGTCCGTGGCCTAATAACAGAAAAGAAACTCATTTATTTTGCACGACAAATATCTGTTTTTAAAATAGTATTCTTCCTTGACCATGCTCATACCTCAACGCTTCTCCATCAATCGCATACATCGAACATTACACAGTGGAAATATCTGTGGCTAAAGACTTATTGATCCTTTGGTATATCAAGAGGAATTGAGACTAAACAGACCACTGTAGTAATAGTGTTTACAAGAATACTAAGGAAGGTACTGGATATATGAGATCATTCTAATTCCAACAATAACCATCTTACGTCTGGTAGGATCATGCTTGGGTAGATTACGAAAAGGCGTTTGACAGAGTACCACATACTTGGATACTAAAAGCCTTAAAAGTATATAAAATCGCACTAGCTATAATCGATTTCCTCAAACATAGCATGACACTATGGGCGACCAAATATCTCCTCAACCGCAATAAGTGAAGCTCTGAATCCTGGAATATAGCCATAAACTGTTGAATCTTCCAATGAGATTTTCTTTCACGACCTCCTTCCCTCTTTAGTTCTCATTCCTCTTTCACATAAACTCAAAACTACCACCTATGGACATAAAACCAATAACAAGAGAATAAACCACCTGATCTTCATGGATGATTTTAAACTAAACAAAGGAATACTGAACAGAGGGATCTGTTGCAAACCAAAAGGTTCAGTGATGATATTGGAGTGAACGTTGGCTTCAATGTGTGAAGATGCGACCTTCAGGCGAGGAAAAAAAAAAACAACACTCTGCACGACCAATAGCCACTTTGCACACGTCAAAAATGGGGTCTTGGGGTACTGAGGCTCGGCATTGCTAATCGCCTAAGGATTCATCCTGGGACCTCAGATATTTATTCGGCCCAGTGTCTGGGAAACAGTTCGTCTCGGAGCAATACTGTCCCATTGCACTTAGAGGGAGGGTTGGGCTTGTCCTGAGGCCTTCATAACACGAGTTGTCCAGCACTAGAGCAATTTTTTGGAGAAGATCTTTTCCTACCCCTCATTAACAACGACTTGTATCACATATTGCTCTTGAGGGGACAAAAGAAAATAGGATACCAAGAAACGCCATATTCGGGGTTTTGGCTATGACCAAAGTGTAGTATCTGGACTTTGACAGCCATTGGGGGTTGGCGAATTGATCCGTTCGGGTGTGCCGGTACAATGTCGTAGCTGATGAAGGGTACTGAAGCTTGGCATTGCTTTGTCCTATGACCTCAAATATTCACTCGACCCAGTTTCGGGGAAGCAGTTCTCCCCGAAGCAGTATTGTCCCATTGTACTAAGAGGGATGGGTCAAGCTTGTCTTGACGCCTTTGAGACCCTATTTGTGGGGACTGGAGCAATTTTCAAAGGGGCTCCTTCCCTATCACACATTAACAACGACCTTGTGTCACATCTTCGAAAAGCACTGTCCGTGTAAATATTTTGTCTTTTATAAAACTATGGACTGCGTCTGCAGTGTAATCTCTTGTAGTGATTCCACTTTCTTACCACCCACCAAAAAAACTGTAAATGCCTACTAAGTCATAAGTTGCCTAAGTACTTCAAGTTTTCCTAGTGCTCATAGGTCACAGTAATACTGTGGTTTACAGTTTCACACCGGTTGCCCGGTGGTCATTGCTGAAGGCTGAGTGACAATAAGTCTCCTCAGGTCTTCAGCCAACATCTCCTTCTTCCCCCATCCATCATGTCAGTGCTGCAGCTCACATTTCCGCTTTCATTTCTCTTACTCTGTAGGGTCACTATTAACATTTAACGTTGCAGTCTTTATATTTCTAACCCTCAGTATCCACGCAGTTCCTTGCAGTGCTGTGGTCTGTACAGTCTCAATCCTTCCCCTTATCCTGATCTCCTCCATTCCCACCCTCAGTGTCTTTGGGACAGTTCCCAGTGCGCCTATAATGACTGGCACTACCCTGGCTTTCATGTTCCACATCTCCTTCAGTTCTCTCGCCAGGTATTTTTCCCGTTTTTCACTCTCCTTATCATCATCATCATCATCATCATCATCATCATCATCATCATCGTCGTCGTCAAGAAGAAGAAGAAGAAGAAGAAGAAGAAGAAGAAGAAGAAGAAGAAGAAGAAGAAGAAGAAGAAGAAGAAGAAGAAGAAGAAGAAGAAGAAGAAGAAGAAGAAGAAGAAGAAGAAGAAGAAGAAGAAGAAGAAGAAGAAGAAGAAGAAGAAGAAGAAGAAGAAGAAGAAGAAGAAGAAGAAGAAGAAGAAGAAGAAGAAGAAGAAGAAGAAGAAGAAGAAGAAGAAGAAGAAGAAGAAGAAGAAGAAGAAGAAGAAGAAGAAGAAGAAGAAGAAGAAGAAGAAGAAGAAGAAGAAGAAGAAGAAGAAGAAGAAGAAGAAGAAGAAGAAGAAGAAGAAGAAGAAGAAGAAGAAGAAGAAGAAGAAGAAGAAGAAGAAGAAGAAGAAGAAGAAGAAGAAGAAGAAGAAGAAGAAGAAGAAGAAGAAGAAGAAGAAGAAGAAGAAGAAGAAGAAGAAGAAGAAGAAGAAGAAGAAGAAGAAGAAGAAGAAGAAGAAGAAGAAGAAGAAGAAGAAGAAGTGGTAAATCGGTGACCGTGAAAGCTTATACAGGTATCACATCCCCGAGATGACGCTGACTGTGTGTGAAGGGGAAAGAAGTTGATATAAGACTCATTATAGAAGACTGTATCCAAAAGGCCAAAACAGGATAAAAAAAGTATGAGAAAGCAAATACTGAAGACATTATAGAAAGCAGCTGAAGCAGTGCAACGAACAACAAAAATGGAGCCATTGAAGGAGTAGCAAGCAAATAAGGAAATTGAAAAGATTAAACGGGGAGTTCAAAAGATAGATACAAAATGTTTCATGGAGATGGATACGAAAAGCTAATCTGAAGAGAGAAGCAAAATCGCTCATTATGGCAGCCCCCCCCCCAATGTATCAGAACTAACTATATCAAGGCGAAAATTGACAGAACCTCAACAAACAGCAAGTATCACCTATGTGGAGAAAGGGATGAGACCTTAAAACAATAGCCGGTGAATGTAGTCAACTAGCCCAGAAAGAGTGCAAAAACAGATTCAACAGTATAGCAACAGTGTTACACTGGGAACTGAGCAAACAAATAGGATTCACACATGCAGACAAGTGATATCAGCACAAACCGGAGACAGCCCTGGAAAATGGAAGCCATAAATTACTCTCGGACTTTGACATCCAATCTAACCACCTCATCCAACAAGGGAAGGGGAACCTACCAAATATTAGACCTGGCCGTGTCTGACAACAGAGTAAATAGGAAAGAGAGTAAAAAGCTGGGAAATTACTAGAACCTGACAAGGGAGCTGAATAAGGGGTGGAACATTGAAGTCAGGGTAGTACCAGTAATAGTTGGTGCACTCAGAACCATACCATAGACACTGAAAAGCGAGATTGGAAGAACTGAGGAAGGAATGACCACCCCATCCAACAAAGGAAGGAGAACCTGCTTAATAATCGAAGTGGTCGTGCCTGTACATCACAGAGTAATTTGGAAAGAAAGTGAAAACTAGGAGAAATCTTAGAGCCTGGTACTGAAGAAGGTGTGGAATAAGTCAGGGTAGTAGGTGTACTCGGAACCGTACCAAAGGACACTGAAAACGAGATTGGGGGAACTATGGATAAGAGGAGGATTGAAACTATACAGACCACAGTTACTACTTGGTAGTGACCGAATAATAATGATGATGAGAAGAAGAAGAAGAAGAAGAAGAAGAAGAAGAAGAAGAAGAAGAAGAAGAAGAAGAAGAATCATCATCATCATCATCATCATCATTGTTCGCATGAGTTACATGTAGCCAAACGAAAAACATCACCTGAACTCGACATTTTTTTTCGTAAAAGATAGAAATCTTTCCTATGAGTCATGTGCAGCCAACAAATAACAAGTTGGTCCAACAAAAAAAATCACAAAAGTTACATAGGCGAGAGGGGCTCTCCAGTTGTAGCAGGCAGCCCTCCTAAGAGAAGGAAAATATACATAAAACTAGGGCCAGTCAGTCTCACACCTGACCCAAGCCAGCTCTCCCCGAAACCATGAAGTACCAGGTCGGTGCCCGGCGGGGAGAATCCCACATCCGGTCGTCATCATATGACAATTTGAAGACTGTTTACGACAATGGCCAACAAAATCATAATGTAGTGTTTTCATCAGAGCAAACTAAATAAGACGGGATTTTGGAAGAAAATGCGTACACTATAGAATGAAAAATGCGTTCTTGAATTGACGAAACAAAACTTTTAGATCAAGCAAGGGCCATTCGAGTGAATAGATGGTCGGATGAACGATAAAAGATAGTCAAAAGGTTGAAAACCATGTTGAGGAATCTGACTGGACAGAGAATGAAACTTGTACGATCGAAGTTCGTGAGGCAGTTCAAGAGATAAGCAACAAAGAGTACCTGTATAATCTACCTCCAATCAAATCTTCTGGGGAGCGTGAAATGAATAAGAAGAAAATGAAAGACAAATTAACTGAAATATATAATGAAGATGGCGCCAGATGTGCAGTTTAAATATGTCGATATTGGAAACTGAAAAAAAGAAAAGATCAACTAAATAGTAAAACATGTGAATACAAATGATATAACACCAACAAACATAGTAGCATGTACTAGAATAATTAATGAGCTACTTGGACTGAAAGAACGAGTTAGGATGACTACAGAATTACTCGATGGAAATATACAATATTTATCTGTTGAGCATGAAACAGATACATATTGTATGAATTGAAAATCACTGTTAGTGTAAAATTTGGTGTATTTTTTAATTCTTCGTTTCTGAAAACTTTGATTTAGCTTTTTGAAATACTCAGTACGGCCATTTTGTAAATAAGGTAACTTTCTGGAAATTATTCTTCTTGGGAAAATCTTTTTTTTCTGAAAGAGGTCATCTTAAAGGACCTTTTGATATCCTATTTATAGAGTCCTTGGGATGATGAGCGCTCAGGGGGTCCTGTTAAGCCACTAGACTAGTGTCTGGAATAAATCCTGCCCCCCTCACCAAACATCCCTGCTGGTCCCCGTTTACAATCGTATTTTCTGAATACCTACATGTATACCTATTTGAAAATGCTAACCCCAATTTCTCCGGCTTCGGGTTCTTACCTCCATCAGACCCCGGTCTAAAGGCATCCAGGAACGATATATTGGTAAAGGACGTAGAACACAATAGAAATACCTAGTGGATTGGGCACGTCAAAAAGCGAATGAGGAATAATACAGAGGCCGAGAGCAAAATTACATTAAATAATCTGAAACGTCAAATAAAAAAAAATGGATCGAGTCCAAGGATACTGGATTAATCAAATATCAAGCCTCTGCGAAAGAATTTCAACTGCAGGAAATTATAGAATTTGGCATTATACCAAAATGGATGACGTTCGGATGAACCGTTCTACGTGTGGAAGATAGAATGAAGGCGAATGTAATCGACAACTTTAGACCTATATTCTGCATCCCAATAACGTGGAAGATTTTAACTGACGTTTTCTGAAAATGACTACAACGAATAAGCTGGACTCTTTCCAATCGAACAAAAGGGGTGTAAAAAGTAATCTCATGAAACAAAAGATCAAGTCTTGATTAATAAGCTCATTTGAAGGGGCTGCAAGGAAATATAAACCAATTTCAGTATAGCCTAAATTGACTATCGGAAGGCATACGACTTGGTATCACATTTGTGAATCATCCAATACCTGAATATGATAGGAATTGGTGAGAAAATGATTAAAATGATAGAGGTTTGCATGAAGAACTGGAAGCTTCCACCAACAACAGCTGCGAATGAATTGGGACATTTTGAGATAAGAACGGGGATATTCCAGGGCGACAAATTGTCACCATGGTAACGAAAAACCTGATAGAAACCACTTACAATTTATGGACAATTTAAAACTGATTTAAAACTGTGTGAAAAAAAAACGACGATGAAATTGATGCCCTTATGCAAACGATACACTTATTTAGCCAAGATATATGGATGGCGTTTGGGGCAAAGAAATGTGCGGTTGTGTTAATGGATTGTGTTAGGGCATATGAAGTCGTCTGCTGAACCAATGCTTACAGGAATTGAACGATAGGGTATACTAGGCATTGAGGAAGACATTTAGAAAAGAAATTAAACTAGACCACATCGAGGAATAGAGTAGGAACAGTTTACATGGAAAGATAGTTCCGGAGGTAGAAAAATATTGGTAGGGAGAAAACATGGATGTGGTTGCGAAAGGGAGTATTGAAGAAAGAGACAGTAAGTGCGATTCGTGCAGCACAGGGGCAAGAAGTAAGAACAACTGCGATAATAAAAAAAAGCAGTTTTATTTTTTTTTTTTAATGTTTAGAGCAAAAAACTCGCTGAGCAGGAAAATGAACTGCTGAGATACAATAAATTACCCAAATTGTACAATGGGAACTGAGTAAGAAATTCGGATTTCAATACACTGATAAAAGATACAGACATGCAGCAGATGCAGTTCTTGAGACTGAGCAGTATAAAGCACTATGCGTCTTCACAATCCAGAAAAAAACACCAAACTGATCACAACACATGTAGCAGTGATAGATGATGACCAAAAAGAGTGCCTACCAGTGACGTAGCCTGTCCGTTTGAATCAAGAGTCGGATCAAAAGGAAAAGAAATAGCATGACCTTAAACGTGAGATCAAGAGACAGTAAGAGAAAGTATAGAGGGTGGTGATTTCCACAGTAGTTATATGAGTGTTGGAAACCATAAGTTATCGACTTGAGAATTGTTTGAGGAAGATTAACATTGAATGCCCAGTTGTACTATTCAAGAAAACGTGCTTGTTTAGGATCAGCCAAAATATTAAGAAAAGTTACCCAAGGCTACTGGTATTGTATAATCACGCGAAAAACGTATTGACAAGTGACGTAAAGATTTGAAAAAAGCTATTTGGATTATGATACACGTACAGGTCCAAGGAGAAGCTACTGTGAATTAAACCATTGAAGTCACAAGAACGACTTCCGAGAAACAAAGAATGAAAACGACATGCGAAAACAGAAGCAAAGATTCGAAGGAGGGAAATGGAGTTATAATTCAAATTCTATTATAAAATAAAAACGGTGAACAAACTTCAGGGATTTGCATCGTGTAATTAAAACTGTAATATGGCTCATAGTTGGTCGTTCAGGCTTGCATCCAACGTGGACACCAACCTGCTAACTACCTAAACTAGTTCCCACAGCCTCGCCAGCTGGCTACTGGCGAGAGGAGATTAGTCTACTCCAGTGTCTTTCCCCTACCTGCACTATATAATTTGAATTCCCTGCTGCTGCCGCTGTCATCATTGCTTCCTTACTTGAAGAACCAACTAATGAGAAATGAGAGAGAAAGAGATACTTATAAGTTGTACGCTGGTTGGCTAGGCGAATCAAAGCCTCGTAATGTAGACTTCGATTGGCCAATCTAATTATCACAACTAATTACCGTTAAAACTAATGGTTTATTTCCCTTTGTCCAATGTGCAAAAACATGTTTCGCTTCATGGACAGTAATTTGCTTTTCAGGAGAAAAACCAAAAGTCATGATCCACAACAACAATAACCATAATAGTAATTGATGAAATTAAACAGGTCTGATTAGTCACTCAATTGAGAACATTCCGAGTCTTCTGACAACATGCCGGGTTGGGGTGATCAATTGAAAATTTATAAAAGTGATCAATGGATAAGTTACTTCTCTCGCTTTTTGTTGGGCAGTGATCGCTAAAAATGTCAAAATATACCAGAAAGAATCGTGAATGCTGGCGGACACAAACTAAGGGGTCAATTTCCCATAACCTTTCACGGCAAATTGAATCCTCAATAAAAACCTATTGGGTGGGATGGGGGCATAAAAAGCAAACAAAATCGTTTTTTTCTTGACATAAAAAGGAGTAAATGCTTAAATTCATAGCCCTCTAGCTTCATTTGTACGGCTTGTAAACGTGATACATACATAGCCAACAAGCCAACCAGCCAGCCAGCCAACCAGCCAGCTAGCCAGCCCTGATTAAAACAAAACTGAGGAAACCTATGTTCACAGTTTTGGTTGTCGGTTTGCAGTAGTAGTAGTAGTAGTAGTAGTAGTAGTGCAACTACCCTAGAAAACGAAGAGAAAATTCTATGTTTTTTTAAGTTCTGACAGATCACCTAATCCAGGCCCCAAAACTGGATTAAATCGTTGTGGACAAAGAAAGGTAAATAGTATCCAAATAGACCACAGAGATGAGAGTGGAAAGGTGGACAAGTGTATGGGAATTGCTAGTGAACCGAATGAATTGTATAATATGAAAATGGTAATTGCACCCGTAATTACTGGCGCGCATGGAACAGTCCCGAAAATCCTTGCAAAAAGGATTTGAAAAGTTGTTTAAAAAAAACTGTTGCCATGGATAGTATTACTAAGGTATGGCAAATTTAAAGGTAAAGGGTCACATCTCTGAAGGCCAATGTTGAAATTACGGATTCTGGTGCATGCATCAGCTTAGTGATCTTTGTAAGTCTCAAGTCTGACCAAAACTTATACGCACACGTTTTTATGACCACCCCCTTGGCAAATCCATTGATGGGATACCTCCAAACTATTCACATTGTTTAGTGTACTCAATTAGCTGCTGAGTGCACAAGGAATATGTTCTAATAAAGAGTTTTCCTCACCCTTCGCTCATTCTGCATGTGAGTCAGACGTGCTAACCATTACACTATCCGAGCAGACTGTAACCATCGATAACATACCTGGGGGAGTGCTAGGATATTGGAGAAACTCGCTTGATTTACTGTCAGAGCCATCAGATTTAGTTGGAGCGAAAAATCAACGATTATAATAATAATCATAATCTATGACTGTGTTCGGGATTATAACTCAGATGACTAACGTAGTCAATTCCTTCTTTTCTTGGTTACTTAAGTAGTTAAAGTCAAAATGAAAGCAAATAAAGCATTGAAAATTAAGCCACTTCTCTGTCAATGTATCTGTACGAAGTGACATTAGTGTGCTGTAACTAGAAATTGAAATAGTATGGTCGTTTCGATTTTCTGACTGTCCTATCAGATAAGCCGTGTTTCATTTCCTATCACAACTATTACAATGACCATCATCATGGCAGTCACCTTGGCCCTTGCTCGTAAGACTCTCTGCAAGGACATTATCTCGCCCTCCCCAACCCTCGTGCCAAACTGTCGACTTTTTCATTAACAAGCCTCCTAGGAAATGAGGCTCGGTTGCCATTGTCGGTCTGCTTATGCTTTGGGGGCTTTTAGGACCATTTATTAGCTGGCCATTAAACACTTTTAGCTTTATCGTGGCTAATGCAGTTGTTATCAGATACTGGAAACAAAATTCACTGCTCACATTGCACGACCGAGACCGGATGCACGCGCAAACACACACACACACACACACACACACACACACACACACACACACACACAGGTGGGATAATTTTAAAAAAGTAAGAAAATGGATCGAATCAGGGGTAGAGATGAGGTAAGAGTGGCGTTATTTGAGTTTCTTGCTTAAGGTTCATTATGGCTGACCGATTAAATGAAAATGAGCGAGAGAAAAAGAAATGGACTGACAGAAAAGGCAGAGATGCAAGAAAAATAGACAGAGAGACAGAGATAATGAGAAAGAAAGACATAAAGAGAGGAAAAGGGCTTGGAGAGAAAGGGTGACAAACATCTATTCAGAGGGTGGGTGAAAGACGGGGGAGAATGATAAATGTAGGTAGATGATTTAGTGAAATTGGTCTGTTTGAAAAAGAAAAAGAAGGAAGTGAAGAGAAAAAGAAGGGGAAGAGGAAAACAATGAATTAGAAAGTGGGGAAAAGAACGAAAAAAATTGTAAAAAAACTAGATAAAAAAAGAGAGAAAGAGTTTTAATGTCAAAAAATGAGTGGAGAGAAAACTGTTGGAGAAAATCAAAGAAAAAGAACAAAAGAGAAAGAGTTGACGCAAAACATGTTGAAAGAAAATGCGAAGGAAAATAAGGAAAGAATTTGGAGAAAGAGTGGGTAAAATCCGATACTTTCATAAGGTGTGTGCAAAAGTCCCCAGCCTTTTTTTTTTGAAAACTAGAGACTAAATACTCAGTTAAAAACCGGTTTTCGCTGGAAACTTTTGCTTGTACCTAATATTTCTCCTTTTATCCGGCTAATTTAATATCGTTTGATCTTTTTTTTTTATCCAAACAATTATACAAACACACACACACAAACACACACGCATACACACACGCAGATATTCACGCTCATGCACACAAAGACTCGTATAAAAACATACAATGAACAAATATGTTTGTAGGTACGCACAAAGGCAACGGGCTTCCGGGATTCGGCTCGTTCAATGCTTTGCCCAGCACTGCATGATAGTTATAGAATCAAATTCGGCTTTATTCTTTCATTTTGGGGGCAATATCTATTTTTTTTTTCAGGAAAAAAAGTATTAAAAACAATAGCATACACCGATTCAGTTACCCACAGTTGGTCTATTCGACTTGAAAATATGGCTGTTCGTTCTCATCATTCACGGTACAATATAACGATAGAACAAGACGGAATTGTCCCAGTTATACTCAGAGGATGATATGAATAAAGATTGAAAAAAACAACCCAACCTTCTCGCTTGATAGTTGAATATTGCTTACAAACTAACCTTCTTTGACTGTATCTTATCCTCTCTATGCAATACAAATTTATAGAAACTGCTGTGGTTAAATTTTGGGAGATTTAATTTTAACTTTGATTTAAAATAGTACGAAACGCTTTTGTCATATTGCATCGCCAGAGTCTAATATATGGATATGAAATGTTGTACACTTCTGTTGGTTGACCATCGTTCCGATCATATCAGGTCCAATTCTTGGGTCACCCACTTAGGGACAGCGGAGGCACTGAAGTGCCATTGGAACGGATAATGAGCTCTTTTCGACGTCCTCTGGTGCTAGTGATCGGCTCTTTTCAAAAGACGTAGATTCTACGATTGTTGCTTTCCGTCATTCGCTTCTGTCATTACCACCAGACTCCTGCTCATTTACAGGGATGTTGCTGTGCTTTAGGCTATCCTTAGTTTATAACATAGTTGACCCTTCAATTTATGTCATCATTAAATTTTCTTATTTATTAACCAAGTATCAATTACCTTATATCTATTTTTCGAGGGTTATTTCATTCTTTTTTTTTTTTCATTTCAAGCAGTTAGAGAAAAGAACCATATTGAAACTTAGCATCAATTTTTGTCTTTCTAGCTTCTTCCGACTAATGGAACATTTCTCACCAGCAAAAGTCGAGATCTGGTCGGAATGTTTAACAAATGAATCAGTTATGGTATGTGATGTTATAAAGTAATATAAAAGTTACGTTTAATACAAGAAATGTTCGATTTATATAATCTTTTCAATTACAAAGTTTGTTTAACTATATATACTCTATCCCTAGATTTGAATTATCTTTCACAATTATCGAGGTTATATCAGCACCAGTTTTCCGGATTGATGAATTATAAAACACCAGGGGATGATCTGTGATAGTTACCCCTAACTATACAAAAATGAGTTCGACAACGTTACCTGAAGAAGATGGGAGATTACTGATCGAAATATTGTAAATTTCAACTTTGCTTTACGAAAAATGCACTGACTAGAGGATTTATACGCCAACTGACCAGTTCATATTCCTGGGAAAAAATCATTATCACTTTATGAAGCATGCACAAACGCATAGACACACACGCACGCATGCGCACATAGATTTTTCCTTTTTTCCTTTTCTCTCTCAATTCATCTTTCTCCTCTCTTCTGGTAACCTTCTTTTTTTCTTTCGATATATCAAAGATCGATAGGTATGCTCTTTGTTAATCCTCTCTGCATTTTTATTATCTTTCATTTTCTCTCAATCTCTACTTTTTTTTTCTCTTCTTTCTCCGCGCTGCTTCTGATACACATTTTCTTTCTCTTTAATATTTTGCTCTCTCTTGTACACTAACAATCACGTGGATCTCCCTTTACTTTTCAGTCTTTCTTTCTCTTAATTCTCATTTTCCGTCCCCCTTTGTCAGGAAACTTAGCCTTTCTTTTCTCTCTCTTTCACTAATTTCCAACACGAAACAGAACCCTTTCTCCCCCACCAAACTTACCCCACTCACCTAATCAACCAATCGTGTGCGCACATTTTCAGGATTCGCTTTTAACATCAAAAACCTTTCATGTAACCGTGGGCAGACATCTTTGTTCTCCGAATTGTCGGAAAAAGCAACAACAGTGAAGAAAAAGAAAGAGAGAAAAAAGACAAAACGGGCGAGTGATTATTCGCCCTTCCGTTTCTTGTATTCGGCCCTCGGCATTAAATATGCACACGCACGTATGCAGGGGGGAAAGAGACAGGCGTGGTGGCTGGGGGACGTCTATGCGCTCACCCAAACACACACACACACACACACACACACACACACACACACACACACAAATGAAACACTTAGCACAAAGTTCACACACATAGAGTTCAAATACATACTCGCATACAATACATGCATATGAAATCCCATAGGCATATGCACGCATTCAAATCTCACTCTCAAAGCAATCATACACATAGACATAAGATATAGACACATGAAACACACACTCACAAAGCAACTATACCACAGCAGCACTCACAAGATCACAGACCGAAACATAGTGATAGAAGCCAACATGCACAGGCATACATATGCTCAAATTAAAAAAAAAACGCTTACCGTAACGCAATGATTTGCAATCTCGTCTCATGAATCATTTCTTAGATATAGCGAGTCCTTCTGTGTCCTTGCACCATACTAACCCGATGAGCTGCATATGCACAAATAGATTTTTTTTCTTACAAAAAATGGTCCACACACACATACACACGCGCACAAACACGTTCATGCACAACTCCCTGAGCACCTGCTGCAGAGTGATAGTTCACAAGTTATTATCGCAAGCAATAGCTATTGAATTCGGTCTTGACTACTGTGACCCTATGCCAGATTTAGCAAAGCTTAGTAAGTTTTAGGGGTCGCTTGTCGTAGACCGATGGCTGGTTAGCTAATCTCAATAGACCATTGCCAGTGGAGAGAGTTCGATCTTAACAGAATGCCCGGATATTAAGGTCCCATCAATTTTAATGGACATCTGGATTCACACGCATTCATATACTAGTAAATAAAACACGCACACCGACAAATGTATTAAACACGCAAATGGACATATGTATTTTCTCTCTCTCTCCCAAAGACGTGCATAGACATATGTATCTCCCTCTTTTCTCTCTCTACGACCACTACCACTACTAATGTCATCTCCTACTCCCTTGCTACCATCACAGTCAAAAGGATATGTGTGATACCTCAGTAACATCGAGTGTTGTGTATTGTATCATACGTTGAATACGAGATAGTACAAGATCACCTACGAGATTTATGAGTCAGTCATTGACAACCATAACATAAACAGTATCGAGAACAAATGGATAACATTCGACCAGTGATATAATAGTTGGACGCATAACTATTGTCAGCGACATACAAATGGTACCAACTAAACCATAGGTGTCCTGTATTCGCTGACAACAATTGAACAAGAGAAAACAACGACATAACACACACAGACACACACGTTCTTTCTCTCACTTATCTTTCTCGATCTATCTTACATACAAGTACATAATTATATACACATATAAAGGTTAATGACCAAATCTGAACAGACCTTCATAGATCTATCAGTAATCAGATACATGAACGTACACGAATATCCATGGAAATACCGAAGAATACATTCACTAATTATTATTAACTAAGCTTAAGTTAAAGAGTCACAAAGCAGCAATGAGACACGCAGTGAGGATCCAAAAACTACTCTAGCGAATTTGTTTGCAAGATGACTTCACTAACCATTGCAACACTTTAGGCACCGACATCCGCTCAATCATAGGTGCACATGGTCGTAGGATCATATGAACGGCTCTTGGCTGTCACTCATTTCCGGTTATGACATTAATTCATTTTTATGGAATTGGTGTAATGCAAAGAAGACTGACAGCATAAATTCAGTTATGTCTATCCATGTTTCAGAAGTATCTTTCTATGTCCCTGAATGATATAGAATATGGCATTTTAAACATGTTTTGGGCGTTTTAAATATATTTTTGAAAATTTGGCTCATGACGTAATGTAAATTTCGAGAAATATTCTGATCTTCCCATTCTTGAATATAAGGGAAACGAAGAGTCTATTAAAACAGATCCTCGATATCGAGATTAGTTGACCTTAATAAGTCAATAGGTCCTTAGATTGAAAGTTGAAATCTGGAAGACGGGTGTCAAGAGAATAGGTGAAAGATGACTGATGACGGAATTAAGCAGAGAGAGGTTGACGATACAGGATCAACAGGGGCTTCTCCAAAGATCAAATCGAACTGATTGTCACGGGTTCCTTCTCCTTACACTATCCCAACATAATGTTGCTTTGTCGGACGTTGCCAAGGCTAAGATAATCTAACAAGACAGAATATGACATGTGTTTTCTCATATGCCTATAGCGCCAAAAGGAAAACAAACGGTAATATCAACGTACAATTCTACAACTAGGAATTCATACACATTTATGTACAAAACTGTGCGTTACACTGCTCAAAGAAGAACATAATCCGTTTTTAAAATTGGTAAGCGAAAATGTCTCGACTTATCCAAAATTGTCACCGTACAACTACACAACGCCGTTAACGGTTAGCATCACAACTAACCGATTCTTAATCACCATGAGTTTTTTTTTTCAAATTGGACAGTCAGCAGAGTCCTGATTTTAGCTCCAGGAAAATGGTGTAATCGGGGCAGTTATCGACAACAGTGTTTGAAAAAAGAATGACAGACGAATGACCCCTGTCTCTATGGGATATGTAACCAAGAGACGCAGAAACTTCCAACAGAAGGTAACTCAAATGAGACAACTGGAAACTTTAAATCTAGAAATATATTAATATAATGAGAAAAAAATCTCTTGAAATATTCAGATATATTCACATACTAGATGAGTTGATACACGTCCAGGTTGCCTCACGTAGGACAATATTTATCAACATTGCATACCATTCACTAGAGTAGCAAGTTTGAGCTCAATAAGTAATCCACTGTTATGGTCTTGTGTCTGATTACGTTAGATCTAAACCATGTATTGATATCAATAAGTATTCATATAAACACGCTGACACAGAGACATTTACAATAAATATAGAGCTGTGGCTAAAAATGATGATTAGTATTAGTATCTTCTCAAACATGCAATACTCAAAGTGACATTTGAAAACAGCAACATTCACGCATATGTATATACCAGAGTTAACGAACAAACATACACTATTATACGAATATACCAATATGTAAATATACAAACTGTAAAATAAATTGGCGAATGCATACTGACAGACAGAAACATATACAAACATATACAGCCTCTCACATATAAAACAACGACTATAGATAAGTGCATAATATTTAGTATGTGTGTACAAACATAAAAACAGATACACAGAAAATATCGTAAATATGGATTACTGAGACCATTTGGTCATCTGATCTCGTATGACGTGGGCAATTTGCCTTTCCGGATTTTATGGCCAAAGCGATGGACAAGCTTTTATATCCCATTCAGCTTATGATCTACTCACCATCTCAGCTCTGTATTTTCAATTTCCGATAAATAAGCAATGTGTTGTGGTATGTACACATAATGTTTTAGAGATGATGTAAATAAACATCGAAGTATACGTGAATAAACGTCGAATTATCAAATGCTGATCACATTAAAGCATGTTTTTCGTGATCACTATTGTTATTTATGTATCAAAATTATTTGATGCATAACATTTTTTGCTGACACAAACACATTTGTGGAAACATATCTAAATGCATTCAAATCACTCCCAGTCATAATGTTATAATGATGATATGAATATTAACAAGATCAACCAGGAGAGGCGTAGCTGGAGATTTCGGAGCCCGGGAGGCTTGGTTCTTTGAGGGACCCATGCAACATTTAGTGAGATTCACTATCGTATAATGTTGGTAGAAATGCAGTAGGTGGGTTATTGGAGGCCGGGAGACAATTCTAAATCATTCAGTTATGCCCGGGGGTTTTGTTTGTTCATCAAATAATTATTACCAACAACAGAATTAGTTGGGTTACGCCAATTTTAGCACAAGGCCCCCAAATATTGAGATGCACACACACACACACACACACACACACACACACACACACACACACACACACACACACACACACACACAATACATAAAATGGGCATTCATAGAGACAAATTTACAGATATAGAGATAATACTCGCTTAATTTGACCCAAAATACAATAGTGAGGCATTCAGTTCGAATCAAACTTTCTACACTAGTCTATTGGCCTGCACAGCAAGAATGCTAACCATCACATTATGTCAGGGACTCCACATATAACGCTATGCTCATTTTTGACGTAAACAATTTTTTGACGCAAACACTTGCGTAAGAAATTTCATGATCGCAAATTCTCATAATACAGGGTGTATAAGGAAAAAAATAAACGCAACATTTAAAAGGGAGGTAAAAGTTTGAAAGAAAGTGTGGCGTTGCTTTTATTGAATTTACAGTTTGCTGATTAGATGGTACGCTTAGCTATATTCTCAGCTAAGCACACCAGCCAACCAGCTGACTGTGGATTTATGGGAGGCAACTCTGAACATTCTTTCGAGGAGTTGTTTCCCTTCCAAATGTTGCATTTGTTCTTGTATATCCTGTATATCATTATGAAATGCTTCAAATACTCACAATGAAATTGATACATTGATTTTTCTTATTTGTCTGAATTCTTTGGACGAAATGTTGATATTATAAATCGATTCATTTGAACCAGTTTCCTCACTCCGGTTGCTTTTGTCACAACGTTGCGGCTGATATATCGTACAACCTTCTCAGGTGTCATTAAGATCAATCGTATTGCAGTAATATATCGGCTGCACAGAAAGGCAGATCACCATCATAAGGTAAGATTGGCTACGATGTTTGACATTTTGTAAGAAAAAAATGACTCTAAAAGTAAATGCTACCTTCTTTATCCAGTCACACTTTGAATTTAAATTGAGAAAGAGTTTTTTCAACTATGAAGATAAATGAAAGAAATTCAAAGAAAATTCATTTTTTCTCAATGTTCCCTGCTGAAATAAGGTGTTTTTATATGCCATCAAATGCGGTACTTCTGGAACTTTTCAAGAAGTGCATCGGACATGACAGGGTTAGAATTTAAAAAAAAAACACCTCGCAGATTAAATAAGTAATTTTTTTCAATATTCTCAGAAAAGTACCGATTGCAATTGATACCTGAGGAAGACTGCAGGGTACATCGAACGAAAGGTCAGGACAGAATTAAAACAAGGAAACTTGTTTGAATGAATCAATAGATAATACATTGTTTGTACTTGCTTGAGCAAGCAATCAAATTTAGGATATCATTTACATACATTAGGAGAATTCAGAAGCTACAAAAATCAGGAAAAAAAAACATTTTTGGTTAGAATTAATTTATTATGAGAATCTACGACGAAGAAAAAATCGTTGTTAGGTTCATAATATTCTCAAAATATTCAGTTTATTGTAGAGACTACAATAAACTGAATATTTTGAGGGGAAAAGTTCTTCTCTGTGTTTGAAGGAATTCTTCATTGCTACCACTAGAACCGGAACTGCTAGAATACAGTGCTATAGTAAGCAATTGGTTTGAAATGGAAAAGGCAAAATCTTTCTCTTGGAAGAAGTCGACCAGTGATATTGCTGTCTAGCGCTGTCCGTTTCCATGTTACAAACGGGACGCAGTAAACGGTAATGGAGCTGGGATCGGAAATGCAGCGTATTCTATGAGCGTCACCCTCAGACTGTGACTATGTAACATTGATTGCCCATTCAGCAGTTCCAATAAGTTCAAGATGACAAAAGATTTCCCAAAGAATTAATTGAAGCGAAACTAGAATCGCATTTATGATGGAATGAATATTGAAAGATAGTGCAAGATCATCGATAGCCAGAAAAATATTTTGTTGACTGATGCTATGAATTTATCTGAATAACAAGCTTTGTCAAATAGATGCTGTAAACTTTTGCATCAACCCCATACATTCAAAGCCACAGAGAAACAAAAATGCATATATAGCCAGTGACTCAGATACATGGAGAAATCAGAATAAAATTCATCTCACGTACAAATATTTTAGTGAAAATATTTTTGCTAACATAAAAATGACAGGCATGAACACACCCCTATGCGTAGATTTACTAAAAACCATGGCCAACCCTTATATGTGTGTAAACAACGAAACACGCACAAATTACAACGCCTTATTATCTTCAAGATCGAAAACCTACGCAAAAGATGAATTTCCTTCCTGTTCTTGTCGGGCCCCTGTCTTTTGTTCTCCCAGAAAACGTTTCCTCTCTCTCCTTCTAATCTTCGATACTCCGACTGTGTTAAAAACATTCTCACGCACGCGCTAAAAAGATAAGTAGAGCCATCTTCACCCTCCTTCCTCCCACCATTCTCATTCTTTTTCTTTCTTAAGATAAAAACATCCGTGTTCAAACACTAATTACTTACCACATGCTAGTGCCACGACCCACACCGATGCCTGACACCACCCCAGGGACGATTTCAAACCCCACTTCAACAGTACCATTCAATTTAGTTTCGCCTTCATTTTTTCATTTTATTTATTTATTTTTCCTTTTCACTTCTTCGATTAGCTGGAGATGTAGATATCTGGTGTTCAAAACGATCTCTGAATCTTAAAAGGAAGAAAAGGTCCCTCTACTCAAAGCTCGGATCTATTTATACTCCAGCTACAAAAAGGGAACTTTAAAACCTCCCGTCTGTGCTGGTTGCATTATAGCAAATAGCTTTTATTATTAAGATTTTGCTGTAGAAGACCAGATTTTGCAGACCTCGGTAAAACAAATGTCATGTACAACGAACATGTTGAAGACAAACTCACAACGATCAAGATCGAAAACGCAGGGCTGGAAAAAGTACTGCGCCTACTTTGGGCAACGAATCTCTGAAATCCTCGGAAGGAAAAAATCGGGTAGAGAATCACTCTAGGATGTCAAGCTTTCGGTAGAGCAAGCCCAACCTTCAAGAACAAGAAAATTTCATTTGTCCTAAGAAGAAGTGTATACAACCAATGCATTATTCTGATGGGGCCGAAACATAGAATCTAAGCAAAAGATTGGCCCTTAAACCGAGAACCTTGCAACGTTCTCAGGAGAGAATCACGCTCAAAATCACATGAATAGATCACAAGACAATATATTGGGGAGAAAACAGGAGTCTCAGGTATCATTGAATCCATTAGAAAACTCAAATGGCAATGGGCTGGTCATATCGCAAGAATGTTAGACAATCGCTGGACATTACAACTCACAACGTGGATCCCTAGAGATCACGTGCAAAACCAAGGCTGGCAGAATAAGACAAACTAAACATTCAGAAAGTATTGGCGACGCCCATGATAGAGGGGCCTTTCGGATCACAGGCAAGGTCTATATCCAGCGACAGACGTTAAAAGTCTGCTGATGATGAAATCCAATATCAGATGCATACCCGTTACTTAAGGGGTGGGCTGACAAAGGGGTTGATTTTACACTTTTTTACTCGAATTATACTGATTTGCCCGAAACCTTGCATTTTTCTGATGGAATTTGACGAGGAATTGCCCCCCTTGCTTCTACGTCAATGATCTGATGAATTAAAAGATAATTAAAATCGAACTTCAAGATGTTCATAAAGTGTAGTGGCATAAATAGCATTCAATTTACTGTAAGTAATTATGTATTTACTTACTAGACTACAAAATTGTTTGAATCAAAATTGCGTATAATGTAAAGGACATAAGCGTTGTAGAAAACAAAATATGAAGGAATATCGTAAAAAGAAAGATTTGAATTCTTGAATTATCAAGTGAAGTATTTCAATAGACCAAACTAGAAAGGGCGCAGAGAGCGAATCTGTAGGTTGTAATTGGATGTGAGTTTGAGTCCTGCTTCCAATAATTTCTTCTATATATTTTGAATCCGTAATGTGTGCCGTGCTTTTATCTCTATACAAATCAAAGTACCAGAGTCTTAGGCAGACTTTAGATGAACTTATTATGATTCTCCTTTCTCTAATTCATTTTAAACGTTGTGTATGTTTTTGCACAGTAACCTTTTTTTTTTAAATAGACTCATATGTCATGTGTAGACTGTGATATTAACCATTAGTACGATGGTAATTTAGATTTTAAATCATGGATATCAACTTTGTAGTGGAAATACTAAACCAGACGAATTATAATTTTTGACAAAAGAAAAAAATCAATAAAATTCGACAAAAGACATTTATTACATGAAGTTAAATAATGTAAATGTAAATGATAAACATACCTTTAAAGATAAGCAATTTTTAATTAAACAAGAAATTATGATTGATTTGGCAAATATGATATTTATTCACATGGTATCACGGGTAGGATTTATCAAGCAGTTTCGACAAAAATTTCATTCATTCTAATCATTGTATATACATATTTGGTTAGTCATTCAATTGAAATTGTCTTGACCAATGTCGTTTGGCAGTATGTCATATTAAATTAAAACATTTGAAAATGGGGGAGGGTCAATGAATAAGTCTGGTTAAAGGGTGATCAATAAATAAGTTACTTCTCTTGCCTTTTGTTGGGCAGTGATCACCAAAAAAATATTTAGGGTGTGTTGGGGATGTTGATCAACATAATAATTCTAGGTATAATAGGAAATAAATGTTTGTCTCCATCGCTACGGCCTGTATGCGGGACACACTGTTAGCCAGCTAGCCAGACTTACTTGGAAGCTGAAGAAACTTTTGGTGATAGATTTGGTTGACAGTTCTTAACAAGGAATTGGAATTGATTTGGTAAATATGATGATATTCATCCATACGATTAATCAATGAAATTATTAGTTTATCAATTACATCAAAACTTTCATTCATTCTAATCATTACATATATATTTAAAAAGGTAGTAGAGAAAAATGGTGGTATAGGTATAGGCAAGGTTTCGGCTTTTTCATTGCTTCCCACTGACTTTACAGCAGCACTGCTACCCCTTTAGTCATTTTCTCCCCTTGCAGACTTGATATTTGTACCAGTGGGTGAAAACTGATGATTGATAGTAGAATTTTTCAAATAATGACCTAAAATTGGTTTGAAAAAGCTTCGTCTCTCAACTTTATTTTCTGCATTGCAAATCAGGGAAAAAAAGATTGTCAGTGGCCAGGAATCAAAGTATTACAGAAGTAAACGGTGATTAGCAAAGCCGTTCAACCAAAATGAAGCTCATCTATTGGACTCCAGTTGGGTTGATCCCTGAGATTATCCCAAATGTTAGCGAAATGGCTACGCTATTTCTAATTTTAGGGACTGCGTTCGTGCGCACCACGATAAACAATCCAATAATAGTCAAACTTTGGAAAAAATCTTGCAAAATACGTGGAATCTCTTCGTAAATCCTGATATTATGATTCGTATCCCCTGAAAACTTCGTCGATCTTGTCGATTTCTTCAGACACAAGAATATATACATACACAATCGAACGGTCACAAATACATGAACAGATTCGATTACTCCCACCTTCACACCTACTCGATTCTCAGGCACGGCCATGATGCAACCTGGCGGGTTTGATTATTGTCTATTTACCATCAACGCCAATATCCAGTGTTCAAGTGTAGGAAAAAGCTAGAATTTCAAATGCTGACTTTCGAAGTCAGCAGGCCCTCGCCACCTAAAAGAATGATACTAGTCTCTGCTTTCTTCAAATTTTGTCTTCGTGCTTTACTAAGGTTGGCAAATACCTATATAGTTGCGCCCAAATTCATTTGTCTGTACACATAAAACGCGACAGAAGGTGACCACTCTCAGTAAATGTTCTCTAAATACATATTTACACACACACATTCATAGAAATAGAAACATATGTAAGCACCTAACTACTCTCGCATACACTTATGAATTCGTGCAAACAATGACAAGTTCAGATATGCGCTGGTAATATTACACTGGTACTAGCATAATACCTAAAAATAATGGGATTATTTATGTATGGATCGGCATTTCTGCTTGAAATAAAAATATCTCTGCTTAGGATAAAATGTTGCTCCCCAGTACTCTGCCTAGGATCAAAGTGCAGCCTCTGTTCACAGTATGCACTTTGCTTGCTTGGCGCCGGTGCTATACCGTGGCCGATGATGGCTTGCTGAGACGATGTTGCTCAGCGCAAGAGGCCTAGGATTCGTCCTGTGGCCTCAAAAATTACTCGGCCGAGTCTTGGAGGAGCAGTACGCCCCGAGATAGACCAAGCTTGCCTAGACGCCTTCGCAATACTACTTGCAGGGAATGGAGCAATTTTTGCAGCTTTCCCGTAACTGGAACTTCACATTGAAAACGACCTTGTGTCACATCTCGCTCTTATTGGGAAGCAAGTAGATACAGTATTATCAATTCGCAGGACACACTATGGCTTTGCTTTTGTGCAATGTCGTAGCCAAAAATGGTTCACAAAGGTTCGATATTGCAAAGAGGCCTACGATTCGTCCTGTGGCCTCAAAAAATAACTCTGCCCAGTCTCGAAGATCAGTAGGTCCAGGGCAGTACCCTCCCATTACACTAAGATACAGGGTTCTGGCTTGCCCTGACGTCTTTCCAACACCAGTTGCAGGGACTAGAGCAATTTTCTTAGCTTTCACGTACTGAACTCCACATTAAACTGACTTTCTGTCACATCTTGCTCTTGTGGGAAGCGAGTTAATATGGATTAAAGGATAGCACCTGTGCGCACTAGAGGAATTTATGGACAGAGAAACAAACGTGGAAAGTCACACTGTCCATTATATAGATAGATTCCATTTCTAAGAGGGTCTGCTTAACGAATTTAACATTATTAGCCGAGGAAATACTTTTGTTTTTCTTTCACAAAAAATATCGCCAAATCATATTGTTTACCCACGGCCCGGTAGCACATGTTTTTTGGCCCAGTACCAATGATTGGGAACCATAGGCTATCTGTACCTGTGCTTCCTAAGTGGTCACTCATCTAAATACTAAAAACTGGTGCTTCCAACGTGACCTAACTTTAAACGAATTGTAAGACACAAGTATGTATGTAAATTGGAGGACCACTGTAGTATGATAATCTAATCCAGTCTCACTGACTATACTATAGTGTTGTAAGTTTGGTCCTTACTGAGTGCTCTGCTACTGTGGCCTTGTACCAGACAGAGCTAAGCTCACTAAATGCACACATAAAGTGTGCTCACAAACACACATACACAGATACAAGATAAAACTTTCTTTCAACATAATGCCTATCATCCGTCCAAGTAACAATTGACATGTTGTATTGTATCATGTGGTATCAACAGCAGGGAGTAATCCCTGACCTGATCCACTATCGAATGCTTTTAGCTAAATAAATACTGGCATCAAGTAGCTTGACTGCACATCTTCCGAAAGGATCATTGCTTTTCGTTATGTAATACCTTATCTTGGCTAAGGCGAGTAAACTTCATTATAAATTGTACATGGATATTTGGAGCTTTAGGACGACCTGCTAACATTATGAAATGATTCGATAATGTAATCGGAAATTCATTCGATTTCTTAAAATAAATAGGTATTTTGTGATCAAACCAAGTTGGAGTAGCCTCTCCTTCTTTCTTGACTTTACCGACATGAATCAACAGATCGGATTTTTACTCTTTTTTTTAGAAAATTCCATTTGTTTGTGACAATCCATCGCCCCCTCATCTCAAATTTCACCCCCTTGGTGACGATATTACCCTGTTGAGAATGCCTGCATTATTGTAAAGGAAACACAAACTATCTCATTTGGAATTTGAACTTGGTTCAACCGATTCCATTTCCTGCGCAAACCGTTAGGCCAACTGTACACCTCCTTTCTCAGCGTAGAAACACAAGAAATATCACATGAGAGTACTTCTCATTTTTTTCACATTCGTATTCTGAAATATTATCGCAATACCTAGAGTGTATCTTCAGCGATTATATAAGCTACTTATGTATGCATATAATCGTGCACACATTCATTATGAAACTGTTTTGCATGCACTCCACAAAAAAAAAAAAAAATTAAAAAAGATATGCACAATTCTAAAGAAGCAAACACAAGCTGAAAAAACAACCGCTTCCTTGGTAAACAATGCAAGTATCCTAATTATGTATGCATAAACGAGTAAACTTGGGTACACACACAGAGAGCCATTTGCACACGCGTACACAGTCACGTGCACGTACGAAGACCACACGAAAACGTGTAGAATTCTATGAAAAAAATATATCAGACAACTCTACTCACGCATTTATGTTCGTAGAGCCCAACCCGCACAAGTCTCCTCACGGTCTCCAACCCATTATCTCCTTATCTACATAAACCCTCATCCCGTTTTTTTAAGCGCAGGTCGGAAGTTGAAGGTGAGGAATCCATTTTCTATTTTCTATTTTCATAGCCTTTTTTTCTGCGGCCCTCAATGGAAGTATTTCGCAGACAACTCAAAGAAAAACGCTGATTCAGATGCCAAATTCAACAATAAACAACATAACCAAACTTGTTTGCAGATACCCCCCCCCCTTATTTTTTATCTTTCCATTGTGTTATTGTGGCATCAGATTGTCATATAAAATCTTTGTTACGTGCATGGTAGTGTTGTTTCTAATGACAATTAAAGAAGTAATGACATCGATTTAATGAAACTGTGTTCTTTATTTCTTTATAGGTTAGAAATTTAATTATCTGCCATTTAAGCGCGGCAGCCTATTAGAAACATTGAAGTATTGACAGATACTCTCTATCAGGTCGAGAAAGCTTCTCTTCTTTATGATGGAGTCAGTTGTTGTCTAATTTTACTGTTCCCTTGAAATAAATTCAAGTATACAAATCCTCTGCACGCCAATTGTTCATACGCTTATAAATTCTAGTCTATTTTTGACGCTTAAGAAATGAACACTGAAAGATGAATTACTCTGCAATCTACCGTAATTAATACGACCCTACTCATCTGGTAAAAGAATGGCTCTTTCAGTCTCTTGACTCAGAGCCAATCATAATTATTGTTATTGATATTCAGCAATCACAAGGGTGGGATGAACTGGGGATAGAAAGGCTGAGTTTTGTCAATCTTCTTAGGGACGTGAGCTTGCCTAGCTTGAAAATCAGCGTTAGAAAATCCTGGCTTGAATTCTGTCACAAGTGGGAAATACGCAACTAACACAGCTAAAAGACAAAGCTATAACTATTGCTATGATTTAAGATGAGAGAGAGAGAGAGAGAGAGAGAGAGAGAGAGAGAGAGAGAGAGAGAGAGAGAGAGAGCAATCTGGTTATTGCTTAATTCTTATTATTATTTGACCTTGATTAAGACAGGTTTGATAGGTATTTCAATAGAAACCGTCACATGACTGATGTATTTTGGCAGCATGATGTGTTGGGCGTGATCAATAAAAAAAATTGGAAAAAAGGGGTGATTTATGAATGTGACTTCTCTTACAAATTTCCGAAAGAATACTGCTGTGTGCGAACCAAGGAACTAATTTGGCATAAACTCAGATTGCTAATTGAATCCCCCACAAAAAAACTTCTTTTTTTTCCAGACGAAATAAAAAGTGAATGTTAAAATTTTCAACCCTCTATCTCCCTTTGTACACCCTGTGCGATAGACATACAAACACCCAGCCTGACAAGCTTAAAAACTGAAGAAACCTATGTTGTCAGATTAGGTCACAGTTTTGGTTGACAATTTCTAATATATTCTGTGAAGATTGGCTGTGGATATTTTACAAGCTGTTATATCACTGGTAGGATTTATGAAAATACGTAAAAATGTCCAATTCACTCTAATGATAATATATATAGCTGCAAATCCTAAAGGTAGGAGAAAATGAAATAATAATTCCGGCAGTATTTAACGCCAACTGTATTTGAACCTGGTATACCTAGGCAAGGTTTCAGGTTTGTTTGTTTGTTTTTTTTACTTTACTCCACTTCTCTCCACACAATCGAATTTTGAAAAAAAATGCTCAAAATTTGAATGTTGTGTATTGAAAATCAGAGAAAAAAGATTGTTTTCAGGAATTAATACAAGTGTTGACAAAATAGGGACTATCATATGTTTGATGTAAATGCATTGCTCATAGTTGCATTATAGAAACACATTGTAAATAATTTTACTAAATAAATGCATTGAAAATCAATGGAAAAATGATTATCAGTAGATAAGAATTAATGCAGGTGTTACTGGCAAAATGATGTTATTATTATCAATATTTTAAGAGAAAGAAGGAAAACAAGACTGTTTAAAATTCTTTAAATATGATATAACAAACCGAAAATTCATCAGTCGAAGTTCAAATGGAAAACAACTTTCCAAACGTTTTTGCAAAGAATATGATAAATAATAAACATGCTGAGACTAAAAACCCAAAGAGGATATCCTCGAGTTACACCAATTCAGATGGTGAAAGAAGTTGAGGGGAGTAATCGCCTGGACCTTTTATCATTAACAAAAGAAAAAAAGGCTTCTAACAATAGTGCCCCTAGTAGTCAAATGGCTTTGAAAGTTTAAAGGATTTGCTCCCATCTTGCACTGATATCATCAATCGAAGATCACCCATTTCTCACTTTCCATAGCCTCAAATAGTTTCATACTGTCGAAATCGAAACTTCCAATTAATGTTAGTCTCTTGTCAATCAAATGCACACAGGAGAGTTATTAATAAAACGTGATCGTGCATAAAAATGAAATATTGAAAAATGTTAGATCTGGCAATACATGCAAAATTTCAAGAGGTTCTTGTCAATCTAGAAATATTATTCAAACTGCAGAATCTGCAAAACATGACCTGTTATACGTAGGCTCCACATCTACCACTTTGAGCAGACGTATCAACGAGCATCGCAGGTATTTAAAAAATGAACTGTTAGCAACAGAGCCTCAGTAAGCACTTCATTGAAAACAAGACATGCAGTTTCCATAATAACCTCTGGGTACATATCCTGGAGAAAGTGGAGGGAGGCCTTGACGCTCTAGCACACCACGAGAGTAAGTAGATGTTAAGGCTAACGAACCAGTTGGCTCGAATTATAAATTCGGGAAACTGATTCGTATTTACCATAAACTCGTTGGTAATTGTTAACCAAATATTTAAAAATACACATTTTCGCTACAATTATGCATGACTTTCAAGTTATATTTCGTTTTCCTTGACAAAACATACGTTTCACTTTTTCAACTTTTTTGAAAAATCACTTAAAAAAAGCACCACGTTTTGGAACATCGATGATTTGATGTTCAAATTTTACTTTTTTTTTTCTTTGCAGAACGCTCCTTTAAACGTTTTCGAAGTTGTTTAACACTTGGATTTTGTCCGACGAAGATATAGAATATATCAAACAATTTACGTTTAGTTATAAGTCTCCTCAGGTCCTCAGCTAACGTCTCCTCTCACTTTCGCCTATCATGTCAGTGCTACAATTTGAGTTTCCGCTTTCATTTCCCTTCCTCTGTTGGGTCACTCTTGACGGTTAGCGTTGCAGCCCTAATATTCCTAGCACTTTCCTCAGTATCCGTGCAGTTCCCAATTATTATTATTATTATTATTATTATTATTATTATTATTATTATTATTATTATTATTATTTTCATTATTATTATTATTATTTGGAATCTCACACCAGTTGCCTGGTGGTTACCGCTGGAGTTTGAGTGACAGCAAGTCTCCTCAGGTCTCCAGCCCTCCTCTCCTACTACTCATAGGTCGCAGTAATTCTGCGATTTACAGTTTCACACCGGTTGCCCAGTGGTTATCGCTGAGGGCTGAGTGACAATAAGTCTCCTCAGGTCTTCAGCTAACGTCTCCTCTCTCTTTCGCATATCATGACAGAGCTACGATTCGTTGCAGTACTTATATCTCTAGCACCTTCCTCAGTATCCGTGCAGTTCCCAGTAGTGCTGTGGTCTGTACGGTCTCTATCCTCCCCCTAATCCCGATCTCCTCCAGTCTCTCCCTCAGTGTTTTGGGGACAGTTCCTAGTGCTCCCACTATGACCGGTACTACCCTGGTTTTCATGTTCCACATTTTCTTTAACTCCCTTGCTAGGTCCAGGTATTTTTCCCTTTTTTCACCCTCCTTCTTTTTTACTCTATGGTCTGCAGGCACAGCAACGTCTACTATTTGGCAGGCCTTCCTTTTTTTGTCTACTATTACTAAGTCCGGCCTTCTTGCCTGGATGAGGTGGTCAGTTTGGATGTCAAAGTCCCACAGTAGTTTGTGGTTGTCATTCTCCAAGACTGCCTCTGGCTTGTGCTGATACCACTTTTCCCCATGGTTGAATCCCATTTGTTTACTTAGTTCCCAGTGTATCATCGTTGCTACTCTATCGTGTCTATGCTTATACTCCTTCTGGGCGAGTTGACTACATTCACTAGTTATGTGGTTTACCGTCTCATCTCTTTCACCGCACATGCAGCATTTGCTGTTTGTCTGTGTTCTGTCGATTTTTGCTTTTATGTAGTTTGTCCTTATGCTTTTGTTTTGGGCTGCCATGATGAGCGATTCTGTTTCTCTCTTAAGGTTTCCCTTTCGTAACCACGTCCATGATTTCTCGTCTGCTATATCTTTTATCTGTCTTTTAAACTCGCCGTACAATTTTTTCCCTTCCCACTTTTCTTTTCTAGTTTGCTGTACTGTTCCATTGTTTTCTACTTATTGTTTGTTGCACTATCCCTCGCGCTCTTTATGATTTCTTCACTATTTGTTTGCACATATCTATCTAGGACTACTTTAGCTCTCTGGACACAATCTTCTATGCTGATGAGCCCCCTACCACCTTCTTTTCTCTTAACGTATAGTCTATCTGTATCATCCCTAGGGTGTAATGCTTTATGCATCGTCATAAGTTTCCTTGTTCGCCTATCCATTGATTGGAGCTCTTCCTTTGTCCATCCTAGGAATGGTCCTGTATACCTAACTACTGACACAGCCCAGGTGTTCATTCCTTTTATTAGATTTATTATTATTATTATTATTATTATTATTATTATTATTATTATTATTATTATTATTATTATTAACCTAATATAATTCACCAAATGTATGACTGTCTCTGACAAAGCAAATTAGGAATCATACAACACATTCCCATTAAATTTTCTGAGTGTACAATATGCCCCCAGGCATGTTTCAGCAAGTTAGTTTTTCTTTCAAATTCTCCATCAAAATAATATTGTAGAGTCATGTTCGCGCTCATGCCGATAACAACTAAATAAAATGCGATCCGAGATTCATGATGATGATAATGATGATGATTTTCAAATGAAGAATGATTCAATGAATACATAGTTCACATCCATGATCTGTTACTGTGACCAAAATCCCTATTTAGGCCGCCTGCAGGAATAAACTGGAAATCCAGTCCGAAGGCGAATATTCAGCTTATTTATATAAAATATAGTATTCCAGATTATCTCTCGCTTCTAAGTGCATTTGTTTCCACGAAGAAAATTCGAAGCAATTCCAGAAAAATTATGCAGATTTCAGACTCGTAATCGTGCATACCATCTGCATTTTTGACTTTAAATCAGGATCTGAATTTCTTCATTGGATTCCAAAAGATTTGGACGTATAATAGAGATAATTGTGCAACAGAAACATTTATATCACTCAATATTATCACCGTGAAGCTTCCTATTGTCTTAATGAGTTGTTGTTGTTCTTCTTCTTCTTATTATTATTATTATTTGTATCAGCATTATTATCAGCATCATCATTATTATCATTGTTATCATTGTTCTTCTTATTATTAATATTAATACTACTGCCACTATTATTATTATTATTATTATTATTTGAAATCTCACACCAGTTGCCTGGTGGTAACCGCTGGAGTTTGAGTGACAGCAAGTCTCCTCAAGTCTCCAGCCCTCCTCTCCTAGTACTCATAGGTCGCAGTAATTCTACGATTTACAGTTTCACACCGGTTGCCCAGTGGTTATCGCTGAAGGCTGAGTGACAATAAGTCTCCTCAGGTCTTAAGCTAACGTCTCCTCTCTTTCGCATATCATGACAGAGCTACTATTATTATTATTATTATTATTATTATTATTATTATTTGGAATCTCACACCAGTTGCCTGGTGGTAACCGCTGGAGTTTGAGTGACAGCAAGTCTCCTCAAGTCTCCAGCCCTCCTCTCCTAGTACTAGCAGGTCGCAGTAATTCTGCGATTTACAGTTTCACACTGGTTGCCCAGTGGTTATCGCTGAGGGCTGAGTGACAATAAGTCTCCTCAGGTCTTCAGCTAACGTCTCCTCCCTCTTTCGCATATCATGACAGAGCTACAATTCGTTGCAGTACTTATATCTCTAGCACCTTCCTCAGTACCCGTGCAGTTCCCAGTAGTGCTGTGGTCTGTACGGTCTCTATCCTCCCCCTAATCCCGATCTCCTCCAGTCTCTCCCTCAGCGTTCTGGGGACAGTTCCTAGTGCTCCCACTATGACTGGTACTACCCTGGTTTTCATGTTCCACATTTTCTTTAATTCCCTTGCTAGGTCCTGGTATTTTTCCCTTTTTTCACCCTCCTTCTTTTTTACTCTATGGTCTGCAGGCACAGCAACGTCTACTATTTGGCAGGCCTTCCTTTTTTTGTCTACTATTACTAAGTCCGGCCTTCTTGCCTGGATGAGGTGGTCAGTTTGGATGTCAAAGTCCCACAGTAGTTTGTGGTTGTCATTCTCCAAGACTGCCTCTGGCTTGTGCTGATACCACTTTTCCCCATGGTTGAATCCCATTTGTTTACTTAGTTCCCAGTGTATCATCGTTGCTACTCTATCGTGTCTATGCTTATACTCCTTCTGGGCGAGTTGACTACATTCACTAGTTATGTGGTTTACTGTCTCATCTCTTTCACCGCACATGCGGCATTTGCTGTTTGTCTGTGTTCTGTCGATTTTTGCTTTTATGTAGTTTGTCCTTATGCTTTTGTTTTGGGCTGCCATGATGAGCGATTCTGTTTCTCTCTTAAGGTTTCCCTTTCGTAACCACGTCCATGATTTCTCGTCTGCTATATCTTTTATCTGTCTTTTAAACTCGCCGTACAATTTTTTCCCTTCCCACTTTTCTTTTCTAGTTTGCTGTACCGTTCCATTGCTTTCTACTTTGTTTGTTGCACTATCCCTCGCGCTCTTTATGATTTCTTCACTATTTGTTTGCACATATTTATCTAGGACTACTTTAGCTCTCTGGACACAATCTTCTATGCTGATGAGCCCCCTACCACCTTCTTTTCTCTTAACGTATAGTCTATCTGTATCATCCCTAGGGTGTAATGCTTTATGCATCGTCATAAGTTTCCTTGTTCGCCTATCCATTGATTGGAGCTCTTCCTTTGTCCATCCTAGGAATGGTCCTGTATACCTAACTACTGACACAGCCCAGGTGTTCATTCCTTTTATTAGATTTCTGCTATTTAATTTGGTTTCTAATATTTTCCTTATCCTTCTAAGGTATTCCCTCTTAATTTTCTCCTTCATCTCTTCCCGTTTTATCGTGTCACATTCAAGGACACCTAGGTACTTGTATCGGTCTTGTGCAGTCAATGCCCTAATCTTGTTGTTGTCCGGAAGTTCAATTCCCTCAGTCATTGAAAGCCTTCCTTTGTGCATTACCATGATTGCGCATTTTTCTATCCCAAACTCCATTCCTATGTCCTCACTATATTCCCTTACTTCGTTGAACAGAGTCTCAAGCTCTCCCCTGTTTTTCGCAAACAATTTGATATCGTCCATGTACATTAAGTGGTTGACCTTTCCTTTTGTTTTAGAGAAGTGGTATCCTTTGCTGTTTTTCAGGATTCTGTTAAGTGGTATCATTGTTAGAACAAATAATAGTGGGGACAACGAGTCCCCTTGGAAGATCCCCCTTTTTATCCCTACCTCGGCTAGTTTGTCCCCTGCGGCTGTCAAATCTACTTTCCAGTTAGGAGATGCTTACAGCACCTAGTATTCCCAAGCGGTCACCCATCTAAGTACTGACTAGGCTCGACGCTGCTTAACTTCGGTGATCGGACGAGAACCGATGTTTTCAGCGTGATATGGCCGTATTATTATTATTATTATTATTATTATTATTATTATTATTATTATTATTATGCATTTTCACTCTAGTTGCTTGGTGGCCACAGCAAGAGACTGAGTGACAACAAGTCTCATCAGGTCTCCAGTCCCCGTCTCCACATTCTCACAGTCCACAGCAGTGCTGTGGTTTACAATTACACACCAGTTACTCGGTGGTTATCGCAGAAGGCTGTAACAGTTTGTGGTTTACGGTCCCATCTCTTCCAGAATTTGCTGTCTGTTTGGGTTCTGTCGATTTTTGTTTTGATATAGATTGTCCTGATGCATTTGTTATGGACTGGCCATGATGAGCGATTCTCTTCCTCTCTTCAGGTTTCCTTTGCGTATCCATGTCCATGGTCACTCGTCCGCTACCTCAATTATCTGTCTTTTGAATTCTCCGTATAATTTTGTCTGTTCCCATTTTTTCTCTCTCTTGTTTGCTGTGCTGCTCCTTCCTTTAGTATTTTTGTTGTTGTTGTTCGTTGCGCCTCTTCAGATGTTCTTCATATTTTCACTATTTGATTGCAAATACTTTTCTAGTCCGGTTTTGGTCTTTTGAACAGTCTTCTGTTGCATTCTTTTCTCTTCACGTATTAGCTGCCTGTGTCATTTCTGGGGTGTAAGGCCTTGTGCATTGCTATAAGCTTTCTTGATCGCCGGTCCATTGACAGGAGATCTTCCTTTGTCCATCCAAAGAATGGTCCTGGGTATCTAACTACTGATACAGCCCATGTGTTCATTTCTTTTATCAGGTTCATACTGTTTAGTTTGGTCTTTAATATTTTCCCCCTCCCCTCCCCAGCCATTCTCTTATTTTCATTGCGTCACAGAACTCCTAGATATTTGTATCGGTCTTATGTGGTTAGCACTCTAATGTGTTGTCCAGGAGTTCGATTCCTTCTGCTGCTGTGAGCCTTCCTTAGTGCATTACCAAGCTCATTTTTCTATTCCAAATTCCATCCCAGTGTATTCCTTCACTGTACATTAGGTGGTTGACCTTTCCCTTTGCTTGGGAGAATTGGTATCCCTTGCTGTTTTTCAGGATTCTGTTGAGCAGTATCATGGTTAGAACAGATAGTAGTGGGGACAGAGAGTCTCCCTGGGAGATTCTGCTTCTTATACCTACCTTTGCTAGGTTTTCTCCCGTGGCTGTCGTCTACTTTCACAGTTTTCATAGAGTTTGCTATGAATCTCACCACTGGTTCGCTGATCTTGAATATTCTGAGAAATTCAAGTATCCAGCTGTGCTAAATCATGTCGTATGCTTTTCCTTGATGTTGGGGGATCTATCTATCTATCCTTGTTTCCTAGTTGTTTTTTGTTCCCGTCATTTGGGATTCCTCCTTGCGTTGTGAAGAGCTCCGTTACCGTTTTCACTCCAGCGTAGATTAGATTGTTGAGCTCTGTTTCGTCCTTCGTTTAAATATGCTGTAGGAGGCAATTGACATGTACGGTTACCCCTTCAAGTTTCTTCCCGTCTTTACCCCTAAGAGTTGGCAGTATGCTTTTTTTTTCTTGTATCAATCCTTTTAAAGTTAGAATCTGAGCCTTTTCTTCTTCTGTTGGGGTGTCAGCGTTCCTATCTGGTGAATGCTTTTGTTCAGGGATTTTCTTTTTGTTTGGAATTGTTTCCCATTTCATCGTTTATTATGTTGGTTGTATTAAGAGGTTCTTCTCTGGGTTGGCCACTTTCTTCTTTTTCAGTTCTATTGCAGATATCTTGTAGTTTTATTTCTGAGAGCCATTTATTTTTCAGGGTTTGTTCCACTTGATCAGCCAGGTGCTGATTTGACATCCCCACGGTGGATTTTTCCCTCCATATTTTTAGCATATAGCACCACACAGACAGTGCACTTTTGAAGTATTATTATTATTATTATTATTATTGTCATCATCATTATTATTATTATTATTATCATCATCATCATTATTATTATTATTATTATTATTATTATTATTATTATTATTATTATTATTATTATTATTAATGTAGGCAAGATGCTGGCTTACTTTATGCTGCTCTTTTATTTTACCACTACTCCACTCCTTCAGCTATGGTCCTATCCTGCACTAACATACTAAATATCTGTTGGTATTGAGATTCGAAGTTCCGGTCCTCAATCTACATGTTATGCATCGCAAATGAGGGCAATGTATTGTCCATGTTCATGAATTATACTGAGAGAATAAACCTATTATTGAAATTATGGCCATAATATTGCTAAGTGGATGTCCCCAGTATATTTTCAGACTTATTCTGTCTGCTTATTGCTTATAAAGTTTTCTTAAGCTTTAACTCCTTGATCTGAATCTTTTGTCATAATCAACCAATCCTCTGTTCCGTTGTATTGAATACAATATTAAATCTTTTGTCATAATCAACCAATCCTCTGTTCCGTTGTATTGAATACAATATTAAATCTTTTGTCATAATCAACCAATCCTCTGTTACGTTGTATTGAATACAATATTAAATCTTTTGTCAGAATCAACCAATCCTCTGTTCCGTTGTATTGAATACAATATTAAATCTTTTATCAGAATCAACCAATCCTCTGTTCCGTTGTATTGAATACAATATTAAATCTTTTGTCATAATCAACCAATCCTCTGTTCCGTTGTATTGAATACAATATTAAATCTTTTGTCAGAATCAACCAATCCTCTGTTCCGTTGTATTGAATACAATATTAAATCTTTTGTCATAATCAACCAATCCTCTGTTACGTTGTATTGAATACAATATTAAATCTTTTGTCATAATCAACCAATCCTCTGTTCCGTTGTATTGAATACAATATTAAATCTTTTGTCAGAATCAACCAATCCTCTGTTACGTTGTATTGAATACAATATTAAATCTTTTGTCAGAATCAACCAATCCTCTGTTCCGTTGTATTGAATACAATATTAAATCTTTTGTCATAATCAACCAATCCTCTGTTCCGTTGTATTGAATACAATATTAAATCTTTTGTCATAATCAACCAATCCTCTGTTACGTTGTATTGAATACAATATTAAATCTTTTATCAGAATCAACCAATCCTCTGTTCCGTTGTATTGAATACAATATTAAATCTTTTGTCAGAATCAACCAATCCTCTGTTCCGTTGTATTGAATACAATATTAAATCTTTTGTCAGAATCAACCAATCCTCTGTTCCGTTGTATTGAATACAATATTAAATCTTTTATCAGAATCAACCAATCCTCTGTTCCGTTGTATTGAATACAATATTAAATCTTTTGTCAGAATCAACCAATCCTCTGTTCCGTTGTATTGAATACAATTTCAACAAGCCTGGATGCTGCAGGGTTAAACTCCACTCCTTTTTCCATCCCGACTGATGATGATTATATCAACTTTTGAATTGTATATGAAATTTAAAAAAAAAATATGAAACTATATTTTTTAGTCTGAATGTATGTATTTGAAAGATACATTTTCATAGATATGTAAAGCTCGCCAGTTTGGCTCAGTTGGTGAGACAGCAAGCTACTAATCTCTTATTTCGAATCACGATAGGGGAATGTAATTCCATAAAAGTATTTATTTATTAGAATGAGATGAGATCATGAATGAACCTTCGTAGATGTGTAAGACTTGTCAATTCAGTTTAGTCGATTGGAGAGCCTACTGTCAATCTGTTAGTCATGATTTCAAACCACGAAAAGTAAATGTCAACTCGATGTATCAAAATGAAGTAAGCCTTTAAGTACTTCTAACATACATTTGCGTAGATATGTAATATAGGTCAATTTGATTCAGTCGGTAAGAGAGCAGCCCACCAATAAGTTGGAAAATGTTAATAATTTTCACTCCCCTAAATTTTGTGAGGATTGTTCTATTCTTATTCTTGTTACGGTAAAAAAATGTAAAAAGACGTCAAGTCAAAGTTCGTGATGAAGAAAGTCATTTTTAAAGCAGACAACGCTGGTTAATCTTGCTATGTATCTCATAGAGCAAAGCCCAAACTAAAAAGATATATCGATGCTTCTACTGATTGTTTCTCATGGTGGGTTGTCCGTGCATTAAAATCAGTATTTGTATTACTTTCACTTTCACTTTGCCGACAGCGGGTTGTCTATGCATTACTGAAAGATTTCCCACCTATACGTAGGCTTTTAGCTCTCTTGCTTAGCAGGTAACTTAAACATTTGAGAGGGGTTTTAAGTAGTGACTGGCGCGCGGGAGAAAAGAGAGTTTTTGCACACGTGCAAGAGTTAGAAGAAGTGAAAGGTGTGTACGTGTGTCAGTACATTTATTGTGTGAAATGAATTTAAAAGAGCCGTGTATGTACAATCATGCAAGTAAGGTTGTGAATGCTTACATACCTGTACACGTCTTGGTGTATACACATTTGCTTTCAGGTACACCGATTATATGTCTAAACAACTGATGATCCCAACTAAAAAAATCACACATCGTACCAAAATATCGAATTCCGTGTAAAACATTTAAAAAAAACACACAGAAGAAATTTACATTAACAGACATTGGGAAATAATTGACTGAAATGACAATTTTTTTAAATGTGCCTTTTTAATATATATATTAGAGTTGTAAAGCTTTGTAGATTATATATATGTGTGTGTGTGTGTGTGTGTGTGTGGGCATACATGAATAGTTTAATATATTATTCGGGCATGTAAAAACTGTATTTGCTACAGTTCTCTGCATCGAAAAAGTGCTCCTGAAGTTGCCGATGGAATCCAGCGAAATGCTGCGAGCCTTATAAGCCTTACCTTTTTGTTAATAGAATTCTTTGAGATGTGACAAATTTTTTTTCTCAAATCTTTCACTTCTATATTGTCAAATTCCTACCACAATTCTGTTGGATTACCTTACATGCGTGTTTGTGTGTGTGCTTTAATGTATATCAATAAGTCCGTAGTTTAAAGATGTCAAAAATTGCGTTTATTTTATACAATGAATTCATTTCCCAGCATAATCTCCCTCTCTGTGAATCCATGTACCGAACGCCTCTCCGTTAATCACATAGCTCGAACATTATACAATGAAAATTTCAGATAAAATTTCAGTTAACTGTCAGTTTACAGACTTATTGATACCCTATCGTGTATGTATGTATGACTTGTTAAAACAAATGAAATATCTTATTCCAAGTTCTCTTCCTCAAACCTTAACTTCTCAAAACAAATGAAGAGAGAGAACAAAGAAGTGAATGTGTATTGTGAATTGTGAAACGGTTGTACGTTTTGATCAAAGCCGGGTGTTAATAGGAATATAAGTGGGTAGAAGTGGTTATTTGGAAATGCTGATATGATGAATCCGTGAGTAGCTGGGTAAGGGTCGCAGAAATTTGAATTTATCTTTGCAGTGTTTTTTTGTTTTTTTTGTTTTTTTTTGTAAATTGGTTTTGGAAATTTTGTGCACATGATCTATGTGTTTTTGTTTCTCCTGGTTTGTTCATTTTAATCTATCTGTTAATGTGAATACATCTTTAATTTCAAACATTACGGTATATATGCGTAAGCATAGCACTAATTTTAGTGAATATATATTTCAGATGAATGTGTATATAGATTATGCATAGATAGTTATCTATAATAATTGAAGGAAAAAACGGTTTACTTTTCTGTCTAACCCGGAAAATAAAGCCGATTGCATAACGTTTGGTTCGATTTTCAGCTACAAGTTCGTATGGGACTCAAACAGCTTATCTGTTGAAGTAGTCTTGTACGGTAGACAATGTTGAATTCAATTTTTATGATAATTCTTCAATGGTTTGACGAAGATCTGCTTTAACAACTGAGGCCAGCAGGTTGTTATTCAGTTTCACTTACCTTCCCGAACAATGAAAGTCATAGGTCGAAATGGCCCGATCGGAATATCGTGAACAAATGTTGTCATTTGCTGACGTGATGCATTCGGATTAACATTGCAAATTCTCTTGGTGGCCACTATTGCATTCTTACCAAGATGACATTCATAGGCCATATATGACGATATACATTTGTTTTGTAATTCATCTTGTACGACAGGATCTTGAAAAAATAATTTGAAGAATAACACCCAATTCACCTGGAAAAATATTTTCTAAATTAAAAAAAAAAACAACCCCACCATGTTATATAAAAACATTACTTTTCGGTAACCCTCTAATCTGTCTCTCTCTGTCTCTGTCTCTGTCTCTCTCTCTCTATATATATGTATACATCTACCTATACATATGTGTGTGCGTGTGTTATTAAACAGATATATGATTCAAAAGAATGATTATAAATTGCCTTATATCATATTGAAACTCTTATTTGAAATGATCTCTCGTTATCACATGGTTACTTTTTTATATTTTCTAGCTATTTTAGGCAAATCTAGCTATTTCCAACAATTTAGAATGGCTCTAAAATAGTTGACAGTATTTTATAGCACATTTTTGCCTTTTTATTTTACGTTTTTTCGAAGTCAATTTAGTGCGAAAAGACCTTTCTGAGTTAGCAACGCAGCTTATGACCAAGGACGTACGTTATATATTTGACTTTTAATCCATTTTGAAATCTTGTCATTTAACGCACATGATTGATGCAGCAACTTCAAGTCAGAGTATTCCTCTGATACAGTGTTGTTTTAATCAGTCTACCGTGGCACAATAGTGTGCTGCAACACCCAAGTGTGCTGTGAAAGTCTTATGCGAGTATAATAACTGTCCCAATTCCTCCAATCAAATGATCTTATCTCTAGATTTTGTTGAGTCTCATCTTTTTAGTGACAAATAAAAGGATAAGAAAAACTTCTACATCTAATATCAGTATGTCGATAAAAAAAGTTTCGTTCATTGACTTCCAAAAGATTTTTGTCTAATTCATTCTGTTTTTACAGTACGCTGACTTATAGTATGCACCTTCATTGGATCTTCAAAATTTACCGGTATGTGGAAGCAGGATGGTGATCTAACAGTAAAGTACGTGTTTCTCTGAATTTTTTTAGGTGAGGTATCATTATTATATCTATTATTATTCGAACTATCCTCATCTTGGTTGTTTTACATACAATGATGAAAGCCGTAGAGTACAACGGCCGAAACGTTGTATGAAAAACAACCAAGATGAGGATAGTCCGAATAATAATAGAAATAGTAAAATATCTATTAGATTAAAGAGTTGATATGCGGTGTAAGTCAGATCTATTTAGCCGTATGCCGTCATACAATACAGCTTGAGAAGCTCTGCCCGAATACATTTGTAAGTGTGGTGGGTTTCACGGCAGCAGGATACTTTGCGTTGCTTAGAAACGGTGGATTGAGTGAGGGATAACAAGGATGCTGTAAAATGCAATTAGTTATCAGAAAAATCAGAATCCAAAATGAACCTTTGGGTGAAAGTCCCTTTGGGAAAAGATCGGTAGCGAAAGGCTGGAAACGGAAGGAAAGAAGCTCGATTAAATGTCTCGACATTACAACTCAATCAAACTTTTGAACAGCCTCCACAAACTTCTTTTTTTCTTCTTCTTCTTCTTCTTCTTCTTCTTCTTCTTCTTCTTCTTCTTCTTCTTCTTCTTCTTCTTCTTCTTGTAGTCCCAGGTACCCATAGCAAATCGTCACTTCCGCCATCTTAGTCCCGTTGTAAACCCATCCATGACTTTCTTCGTCACTCAGAAAAAATGTTTGTTCTCTCTTCTATGGATTCTTCCATCCAGAACACCCCCTCTCGTCAATCTGCCTCACTCCAGCCATATCCCGTTTCTAACAAATGCAACATTTTACTGTTGAAGTATCTCTTTATTCTTTCTTTTTTGCCAGCCTCCCACCTGCAACTACTTTCCTTAACTTTTCAGCTTCTTTTCGCTCTCTTTCTCTTTCTATTACTTTGTCTTCGTTTTTCTCTCCTGGTCCTTCTTTCACTATCCGTCAATCAAACAAAATTCCTCCATTTCTTTCCATAGAAAAAGAAGGTGTATCCCATCCTTACTTTTTCTTTCCTATGCTTCTCCCTATCCAGAAATTTACTGCAACAACCTCCACTTATCCTAACTATTTCATTACATCGTCTATAATCCCCCACTGAGCACTTCCGAACCTTCTTTTCATCACTCTGCAAATCATCTGCTACTCTGCCGTCTTTTCAGCAATGAAGAGAAACACTGGAGAGCGTTTCCATTCACTTTATGTTTCCTTAATTCTTACCTTAGCGACTTCTTTACACCTCTTTCCCTAGACAGCCTACCCTTCACTGTCAACCCATCAACACTTCCTCAAAGTCCATCTTTTTTACTCTCGGGCCCGGCCTCCCATTTGCATTAGGTCGTGTCGGCTTTGTGCCGATGATATTCCTAAAAGCATTTTATGTCTAATCGCAGAAACCTCTGTTTGGTTGGCAGCCACCGCGCATTTGTAATGGAACGCAGCAAGGATTAGGGATGGTCAGGGGTTTGTGGGGTTCCGGGAGCGGTAAGGAGAGATGACCGCTACTCTTCTTACAAGAAATAAACAGTACATTACCAATTTCACCAGCTGCAGTAAATGCAAGTCGCTTGGTTTTTGACTACTCATAGCAAGTAAGCATCAGAGGCTATGTAGGTTATTCTTCAATACTTTAACAGTGTTCATTAGTTCATTTATTTGTATTGGCTACAGAATACTTATGTAGTAACGAAAAGACCAACTTAGAAAAGATCTCTTAATCTTAGTATCATCAGCAAATTTTTGTATCCGTTGGACCTATCTATCATGGGCTTCACGGTGCAAATACTTTCTGACTTGTCTAGCTCGTCACGCTATGTGGTCACCGTTTTGCACATAACTTTGAGGATCCAATTTGTGAGACCTGATATCCAGCGGTTGTCAGAGATTCTTGCGACATGACCAACCAGCCCATTGCATTTGGGTTTCCTTATGATTTCCTGATTTCTCCCACGCCTGTTTGTTTCATAATATAATGTGCTGTCTTGTGATCTCTATGTGATACTGAGAATGTGACTATCGGAAGGATACAGTGGTTGTATATCTCTGTCTGAATTGGGAAAGAACAAACATTTGGTCCAAGGCCACCAAATCCCATCACCCGATTATACTACGGGACAGTGGTCAAGTGGCCAAATTTATGTAGGTCATGGTGTTTAACATCAATGTCAGGCCGTGAAATTCATATATTCTGGTTCAATGGAAAAGGCAAAAGTGATATCTCCAGGACGAATTAATTAGAAAGACTTAACTGGTACGAGATATCCTCAAGCATGGACTGCGGGGTAAGAAAAATCTAGCCTATGGATTCATGAAACAATTCAGTTCGAATTTCCCCGACAGTTACTTAATGCAACTGGCACCTGAAAAGATCGGAGGGTACAACAGTCGAAACGTTGTGTTTGTAACATTCAAAAATGAAGAAATCAGTTCGAATAAGTTAATGTATAATAATCTCCTAATCCTTAATCACACACCTTAAGTTCTGATTCTGATAATAAATGACGCTTCATGATACATTGACACTTATTCAACTGTCACTTAGTGTCGAACCAGTTTTTCTCTTTTGGAAAAATGTAAGTTTTTAATGAAATAAAATATCAACAGCATTTCAAATGCAGGTTGCCTCGACTGTCCGAAAGTAGATTCCAATAAAAACCTTCGTAAGCTGAAGTGGTCTAAAGCAAAGAAGCAATGACCATTAATTTATAGGAGAAAAAAATCGTGAGCGTTCCAAGACCCCAAAATAGTGATGATACTATGATACACTGACTCGTCGAAGTTTGGGTTAGTGGGAGACGCGGAAGACTCCAGGAGCATAAAACGAACATTTGAAAAGTGAGGGATACTGTTAGTTTTTGATTTTTTGTTTTTTCAAATATCCAAAATAATTGTTGTAATCTATACATTGCTCGAGGTCCAACAGGAAGTATGGAAGACGTGAAGGATTAACTCTTTGAGGGACCTCATAAACTCACGTATCTTGCTAACACCTCTTACAAATCAAAAAACCAGACAGAGGCACATTTTATAATTCTTCTTCCCTTTGGTGGGCGTTCAAGTACTCAATCGCAGAAAAAGAGTTCTTTGAAATCTGACCATAATTCGAGTTTCTCCTTAAGAGCAAATCCTTATCAATACAAAACTGATCCGTCCTTTCATTTTTGCAAGCACCTCAGATGGTATCTGGAAAAGTAAAAGTGGGAATAAGAACTGGCAGTGTTTAACTAATACTGTCATTCATCATTTTTTTCATACTTAGAATTGGATGTGCAGGAATATATGTATATATATATATATATATATATATATATATATATATATATACAAACTTTGTCAAAAACAGATTCATTGCTCAACTTGCAATTTAATGAAACTCGTCTCGTTTAAAATAAACCCCCCTCCATTGTCTGCACACAGTTTCTAGCAGTTCTCCCAGTTTTGAAATTCGTTCTAGAAGTCGCTTTGAGGGATAGAATACAGATCTCGTGACAAAGGTTCTTCAGTCTCTTCTATTGTCTAAAATCGGTGATTTATCTAGATTTCAGCTTTGAGAAAAATATGGACATGGACCAATCCCAGAAAATACGACGACTGGAAGACAAGTGTTGTCTCATGCATCGCCATTTTCTTTTCCATTTGTCATCAGACTCAGCAAAAATTTTGCGGCATCATCAGTTTTTCTTCTAGAATAATGTTGCTCGAACTTTTTCAGATCCTTACCTCTTCGGAAAGTTCATGGACAACCAGTCGATGATTTTTACGGATTACAGCATGCACTTTTTCGATGTTATGATGGTCTGTCCACCAGGAATGTCGTCCAGATTTTCTTCTCAATTTAAAACGTGTACCTGCATTTCATCGCGTACCCCATGGACATGTTGCAACATTAGTAAAGTCTCCAAAAATTTGAAACAGAATTCCACACAAACACGTTACGTTTCAAAATCCTTCATTTGATAACTCAGTGTCAACTGTTCTTCACGCATTTTCATTTTGGCTCTTGCAGCTATAAAACTAACCAACGTAGCTTGATGCTATTTTTTATACAAACTGCCAAGATGACAAGCACGCTTAACCGTTTCATTGGCATGTTCGGTTCCTTTATTGACACACTTCGTTACATATGTATTTGTATAACTTTGGGGAATTAGTTTAGATTGATCAATCTGCTCAACTGACAAGCTATGCAGTATGACCAAACATTTCATGTATCTATTGAAATCACTCGACCAGGGAATAAATAACCTCATTTTCATGCAGGCTAATATTTGTTGAAGTTCGCATGGATCACTAGTGAAAATGGAGTGACCTACCAGAAATATGTGACTAACAAATCTTGTTGCAGACCATTTACACACCTTTACGTTAGCCATGTTTCCTGGTGGTGATATATATATATATATATATATATATATATATATATATATATATATATATATATATATATATATATATATATATTCCCTCTCTAAAGAATGATAAATAGTAATAATTATGACTAAATGGCTAAAACACCATGGTGGAAACTGAATGTAATGAATAACCAACGTTTCACTAATAAATTAAAACGTGTCCGTCATACTCACCAGTATCCAAACTATCCAACTCTACCAGAACCATTTACTACACTTGCTTGATATCCTGGATCGATGCACACACTTTTGCTATATTGTGGACGTTATACATTTATGCGCTTTCTTACTGTATACATGACTATAGACTGAAATGTTTATCTAAATCAGACATTGATTGGGTTAAGCCGAATTCCGAGTAAGGTCAGATTTATAGAGCACCAAGTTCGGATCGAACTCATTAGCAATAGGCACTGACACTTTTTTCTAATTTTTCCACTTGTTGAATCATGTGCATCTATGTCTGATTCTTGCCGCAGAAATTTTACGAATGTGGAGATATTTGCAAGACTTATGCGGTCTCTACACACCCGTGTCGGCCATATTTCAATATCTTTTTATGATAACGTTCTTACGTTACGAACGCTCCCTTCGCTTCCTCCTTTCTCACCACTGGGTTTTGTCCGTAGCTGATTGAACCTCACACGCGTGCCGGTCGACTTATCTGTACACTCATGTATAATATATGCATGCACACGTGTTGGTGCGCCCGAGTGTGTGCGTGTGTGACTGTGTGTACGTGTGTGTGTGTTATTATATGCTTGTGTGTGTTATTATATGCTTGTGTGTGTGTGTGTGTGTACGTTTGTGTGCTCACGCGTATTCTTGAGAGACAAAAAGGAGAAAATAACCCTTTTAGAGAGAAATCACTTGTCCGCAAAGAGCCTATTGAAGAAGTCATTTTATATTCATTTTCTTTCCTGTTTTCGCTTGTTGCCGACCGCTTTGCTGTAAGACATAAAACCGGCCTTCTTTTCCTGTCGGCGTGCCGTCTTACTATCACAGCAAGACATCAAAACACTAGGCTGTTTTCATGTCCGCATTGCCAAGAGTCCTGAGATATGCACGCCTCTTCTTATCCATGCACACACACACACACACACACATACACACACGCGTGTGCACTATCAATGACATTGTGTGTGTACAAGCATATACACACGTGCGCGGGAACACACACACGCGCACACAGAAGGAAGATTCTAGTTCGATTTTATGGGTTCCTATATTCCTATATCTGATATATATCAAAGAGCTGGCGGATGCAAAAATATCTTTATTTCAAATTTTTGCACATTTTCCGTCGAACAATTTGTATATCGCGAGCTCACAACACAACGACAAACGTTCGCTAAATTGGAAATGAAAAGTATAACTGCAAACATTTTTAAACACACATGAAAACTCATGCATACAAGCACATACACACACACATACATACACGTACATGCACGCAGGCTCGCATACTCATTTATAATAATGTGCATTTGTTCTCGAATAAACGTCGTTTAATGATCAGCAATAAGTGGAGGATTGGCATGTGTTCGTATTTCCTCGGACATGTCCTCAACGGAAGTCTACAAATCTTTATCCAGAATCGGTTTTTAAGATTCTCTGAAAGCTCGGAATTCAAACATGCTCCATTTTCTCAAAAAAAATAAATAAATAAAACCACAATGATGCGAGAGACAGACAAACAGAGACACAGACAGACAGAGACAGACAGACAGACAGACAGACAGAGGGAGACAGAGAAAATGGCTTTGTCAACTTAGCAGTCGGGTTCGCCTGTAGTGCTACGTACTGCTTTTTCTTGTTCTTCAGCCACACACATTGTTTTCATGTTACAATGACATCCATATTGAAGTATACTTATCATCTGTCTTGTATTGAACGCAATTAAGCAATTTTCAAACATCATCTAGTCACTCATAATTTTTCAAAGATTTTTTGTTTCGAGGGCAAAAGAGATCCAATTACACATATATACATCAATTCCATTTGATGTTGAATTTTTACTCAAATTTCAAAAGTGTATGTCTTTTCTATGAAAGGGGGTCTCTATTATTTGTATAGCAAAATATCTGAGAAAGATACGAATGTTATATTTGTAATTAGGCTTTTGTGCTTAAAGGATTCATTTTTTCTTTCGAATAGTGAACTCAAGGAGATGAGGGAGTGGTAGATATATACATGAATTTTAGATCATAAAACAATATTCCTCCTCTGCTTAAAAATGAATCGCCGTAATCGTTGTTACATTTTTATAACAATAGTTCCACTGTGTATTTGACCTCTCTTTGATCCACCTACCCAAACCGAATCACTGGACAGTGATCTAAGAGGTTGGCATGCGGCTGATTGGAGTAGTCAATTTTAAACGTGGACGGATGTTCAAAAAGATATGATTTTAAAAAGATATGAAGTATCAAATCATATACTTACTCTCACTTTCCCTCTTTCTCACCCTCTCTCTCCTTATCTCATTCCAAATATTCTTATTGAGAATAATAAGACCACAGCACTGCTAGGAACTGTGCAGATACTGAGGAAAGTGTTATAAATATAAAGACTGCAACGTTAAACGTTGATAGTAACCCAACAGATGGGAGATGAAAGCAGAAATGTGAGCCGCAGCACTGACATGATGGGTGGGGGAGGGAGGGAATGTTCGCTGAAGACCTGAGGAGACTTATTGTCACTCAGCCTTCAGCAATGACCACTGTGCAACCGGTATGAAACTGTAAACCGCAGTATTTCTGCAACCTATGAGTACTAGGAGAGGAGGGCTGAAGACTTGAGGAGACTTGCTGTCACTCAAACTCCAGCGGTTACCACCAGGCAACTGGTGTGAGATTGCAAATAATAATAATAATAATAGCAACAACAATAATAATAATAATAATAATAATAAGGCAACTGGTGTGAGATTCCTAATAATAATAATAATAATAATAATAATAATAATAATTATAATAATAATAATAATAGAAAATTTAACAAACTTTATATTTTTGTAATGAAATTTGTTGGGCTTTGGAAAAAAAGAAAAGAATACGTACTGTTAATGTCGAGAAAGACAAGACATAAAAGGATTGTTGCTGATGATGAAGGGGTAAATGTGTGATGGATGTTTTAGGGATTGCTTTCAACTAAAATATCTTCATATATTGGATTGGCCGACAGAAACCATTCATAATTCTCTATATAGGAAAAAAAAAGCTATGAGCCACGACTGCCGAGCATCTGAAGCAGGCAAACCAAATTGCGAGAAGGAATTTTCCTTTGAACCCACCTGTAGCCGCACGGAAAAAAAAAGTTACCAGGCCGAACTTGAGGATAAAGGAATATCAACGGGGAAGGATAGTAAATAAAAGGGAAATAGAACAGGCGTCAGGGACCAATGTATGTTGACAAGTATAAATAAAATGAACGAAAGTATACGCGTGAAATTGACATAAGAGAATTTCTTTCAAATCTGGCAAAATCAGCATATTATTAGATTTTAATGAATGTTTTGATTTTTAATAATTAAACGACCAATCAGAAAATTTATGAAACTTATATGCAGAAATAGCAAGGTTGAACAATCAAATATGGCAAAATGATGAAAAAATATTCAACGAGTTCAATCTCCATATATTTTCATATATTTTTCTGTTTGTTTATGGGAATCGACCAGTGTTTCAAATTATGGAAGGTTTCAAGTTGATGCAAACGACACAATGCTTTTTTTGCGTAGTAAAGCTGTGGTGCATTTTGATACAGTAAGTCCAACTATATGTCCCCTCGATCTGTCGTAGTCAACAAAAAACACTCAGTGTGTCAATGTTCGATCATAAAGATTGATAAATTCGATTGGAAACGTGCTGATTGATGATGTTAAAAGTGTTTTTTTATGCAAAATATTGGACATTTTTCGCACAGGTTAGTTGACAGAGATAACACTAAAGTATCTGAATTTGACAAAAACTTTTTGAGGGTAGAAATGTAACAGTGAAATAAATTCGTTGTGATCAATGATGGCGTCATTATTGATTTTTCGCTCAATATAGGATACAGTGGATTTATAACAAAAATCTACGTTACGATTAACAAAAAAAAATTTTTTTTTTGTTTAGACCATAATTTGAGCTTATTTAATTTCAGAAAAAAAAAATTCCAAAATCGAGAACGGAATTTTCGAAATTTTGATCACATATTGAGAATCAGATGCCGATTTCACTCTGAAAGGTCTGTTCAAAATCGTTCATACCTCTATGTTTTGTTTTTTTTACTAATTTTTGACGGTAAAAGTATTATTATTTATAAATATTTCCATTAATTGAAACACTGGAATGTAAGCAATGCATTATCAAAGAAACACATGAAGGTAATGTCTTTTACAACAGTCACTTCAATATTGGAGTTTATAATTACCAAAAATTTTGAATCCTCCAATCTTAGAGAATGAATTTCAATGTTTATAAGTTGTCAGTCTGCTATGATAAACTATCAGCATTTCGTTGACCTGTACAAAAACCATATTGTTGACAGCATGACTGGGTTGGGTATGAAAATGCATTGCTCCAGATGACTCATATACAAAAAAAATTCTTTGTGCCTATTTTAAACATGATTTGATGAATAGTATAGACACAGGTTAATTTCGTTTTCTCTTGGATGGATAAAAGGATATAACTATCACTAAATTACTTGGGGGTTCCTGCATACATCATGACAATCTTTATAACAAAGCTACCTCTTCATTTGTGAAATGTAACAGATATTTTCTGTGCTTGTGCCTCTCTTGTTTTTACTTATATCTAATTAATTCAGAAAATATGTTTGATAAATTATTATTTGGTATTATTTGCATCTAAAAAGAAACATAGATTTAACAGATTCATGGCCGGCACAATGGTTCCATATGCCGGAGGCAGGACTTAAAATGTTGGTAAGGGTTTTCATTCACCCCAGGCGAAATTTGAATTTTCACTACCGGTTGTGTTCCAACAACAATTTATTATAGTTCCAAAAATGCATCAATGTCATCATAATATACTGGAAGTACAGTACATCATATAGACTAAATGTACGTGCATATACACAACCAATGCATGAATCATATGTATTTAGCACTGATTATGAAAATTCTTTTTGTGTAGTATTTAAATAGGAGGAGGGGGTACTTTTCCCACTCAGCCTCGGCTTTGTACTGTTCTGTGAACTCATATATCTCCACCTATTCTTTGTTTTCTTAACGCTGTATTCATTTGAAAGTTCAGCATTACACTGCAGGCGGCATGACTATGGATCTGCATCCAGAAAGTCTTGCTCTTCGCCTTGCTCTTTGCCTTGCTCAGACAGGCAGTTGACCATGCAGCAAGTCTCCCCTATCCACGCAGCAATTTTGTCCGTGGGAAAGACCCTATACAGCTTGGGACCAGCCAGAACAAGGCTAAAGACAACCGAAATGCCTTCGGGACGCCAGCTCCTAGTTTTAAATTCAGCTTTCTTTTTGAACTGTTTGCCTCGCAAGGCTAAAGTGTCCAGTCTGCACTCCTATTTTAGTCGTAGCCAAAGGGGGTTAGAGAGGTAGATTAATATCCCAAAGGATAGACGATTTCATTGTCTGGGCTGATAACCGTTGCACCACTCACTTAACTTACTGCGACCCAAGTTATTCATTCATAAGATAATAGTTTAAAAATCATTTTTGTAATTTCCTTCAACTGTGCAGCATGTTCTGTTGTGTCAAATCTTTTGGTCATTGGAAAGACCGAATTAGATTTTCTTTGATAGATGAGACACTTAAGTCGATTTCTGTTAATATTAGAGAAGTGCAAACAAATTTCCAGGGTGTTCACCAGCGTTTTGTTTAATTCTTTGTTGTGCTTGAAGAACTCCATATCATCGTTTAAATGTACTTTTCAGGTGCTACGTATTTGCATTAATTTCGATTATGCATGGAATACGAATGTTTGATTCAAGTTCAAGTTTTAAAATACATTTTTGGTTTAAAGTAGATAATGTGTCAGATTTGTAAAAAGTGCTTCGATGATTTGATAAAAATGCGTGAAAAAATTGCCCCTTATTGTCGATTGAAAAAGGAACAGACATTACTTTCTGATCTAAAATCAAGAAAGAAAAGGTTCCCAAAGGAATGCTTTATTTCCATTCGAAGATTTCCGAAACTAATATTAGTCAATATTTATTCTTGAAAACCATTATTAATCTTTAGGAAAATGGCAATAATAGCCAAATTATTGATGTTATTATTTTCAACGCATAATTTTAGAAAAATGTGTATGTTAATTGTTAGATGGTATTAATCATTATTCTTGATGGCAACAATGGAAATTGATAAAAACCTTTGACACGAAGTGTGTTGCTTCTATCAGACAATATAAAACTCCCATTTGCTCTCTCAATATATATATATATATATATATATATATGTATATATATATATATATATATGTATATATATATATGTATATATATATATATATATATGTATATATATATATGTATATATATATATATATATGTATATATATATATATATATGTATATATATATATATATATGTATATATATATATATATATATATATATATATATATATATATATATATATGTGTGTGTGTGTGTGTGTGTGTGTGTGTGTGTGTGGCACCAGAATTAACCGAGTAGCAAATTGAACAGCCAATCACGTAAATGAATAAAGAAAAAGAGCGCTGTGCAGGACTCGAATCTGCATCCAACAAGAAGCAGTCTTAACCGACTGGGCTAACAGCACCCTCGGCAATCGAAATACTATTCTTGAAATACTATTCTTGAACCACCGATTTCTCTACTCAGCGGTATAGGCATAAATATTCTTATATTTTTAAACATCTGATGGTCACGGGTTCGATTCCCGGTCGGTGGTCATTCCCTTTATTCATTTACGTGTTCGGCTATTCGATTTCCTGCTCAGTTGATTAAAAAAACTCAAATGGCAATGGGCAGGCCATATTGCAAGAATGAAAGACAAACGATGGAAATCACGTCTCATAACATGGATCCCCAGAGATCACATAAGAAACTTAGGCCGACAGAATACAAGATGGAGAGATAAACTAGAAAGATTCAGGAAATACTGGCTCTAAGACGCCCATGATAGAGAATTATGACGAATCCTGTGGACGTTAAAAGACTGATGATGATGATGATGATGATGATGATCCCAGTGCCTAACGGAATATGTTACTAAATAAATTGACTGTATGATTATATATATATATATATATATATATATATATATATATATATATATATAGAGAGAGAGAGAGAGAGAGAGAGAGAGAGAGAGAGAGAGAGAGATAGGTACATCTAAATAAATTGACTGTATGATTATATATATATATATATATATATATATATATATATATATAGAGAGAGAGAGAGAGAGAGAGAAAGAGAGAGAGAGAGAGATAGGTACATCTATAGTTCCATTGCCTAATCATGAAATAAGCATGCTTGCATATATATGTTGGTAAGTCAGTAATTGATAGACCCTCTTATCTGTGTGAGTGTGTAGGTGTGTGTCTGTATGCACGTGCACATACATACATGCATGCACATTTACCCACTCAAATGCATGGTATGTACGGGGAGATAGAGAGATAATATGTAAGTACACCAGTGATTGAGATAATATTCTGACTAGTGTCATGTGTCTTTCAATTTCCTTATTCTTCCTATTTTCTTTTCAAAGTCCCTTGTAACTCTCGTCGGTAGCCACTCACATCCTCATCGATCTATACTACACTGCAACAGTCCATTCAACCTATCTACTCACCTACATAGCAATGCCATTTCTATATTTGTTCAATGAATGGCATCGAAATTTTATCGGCTTTTTTCCATCTTCACTTTTTGATATCATGTTTTCAGTAGTTATTACCAATTTTCCGTTTTTTTTATTCTATTGTCGAGCTTTTTTTTTTTCTTTTTCCTTTACACTGATTTTTTTTTTTCTCAATCCTCCCTCTGTCTATTTTCTGGTCTTTTTTGTCATTTTGATTTTCTTTCAATCATTTATTATTTCAATAAGAAACTTCCTTTCATTATTCCAGCGTACTCTCTTTCCTTAATTCGCTTTCTTCTACCCAACTCCTTCCTTTTTTTCATTCCCTCTTTTTCGTCATTTTTCGTCACTTTCTGTTCCTCGTTCATTTTCTTTACATCACCTTATTTTTCTCCTTTTTCTTCTGCCTCTCATCCTTTCCTTCTTTTCAATTTTGAATTTCTATATATCTTTTTTTAAAATCTTTGATAGTCTATTTTCTCACCTATTTTTCTTTTCTTCTTCGTCTTTCATCTCATTCTTCTCGTAGGCTTTGCCATTCGTTCCACCCATCCCTTTTTCTTCTTATCATTAATTTTTAACTCTCTTTGTAGACTATTTCCTTTCTTTCTTCTTTCTTTCCTTTTCTTCTTTGGTCTTCTCGATTCTCCATGCTTCTATTTCTATTTCCTTTTTTTTCACTCATTCTACCCCTTTTATTTCCTTCTCGTTTTTATCTTTAATCTTAAATTCTTTTTATAGACTCTGTCCTTCATTTTTCTTCCTTTTTCTTCTTTGATCTTCCCGAATTCTTCGTGCTTCTCTTGCTATATCTTTCTTTTCTCCAGATTTCTTTCTCATTCCAGCCTTTCTTTGTTCTTGTTTGTATCTTCAATCAGTTTTTTGTTTAATCCAGAAGAATCCGTGCGAGCTTTTTCTTTCTCTTGTGCTTTTTATTATAATCATACCCTGTCATTGAACCCTGCAAACCAGGCGCGTGCCGAGCCATTCCGTGTCCTGTATAGGTTGACATCTTTTATGTCCTTCGTACATCCGCTACAAAATCCGACCTTCGCAAATCCTCGGGTTGCCCATAACCCCGACCCACAACCCCTGGTTTATGCCCATTGCTATTCTATCTGTATTTCTAAGGATTCTCTCTCTCTCTTTTTCTCTCTCTCTCTCTCTCTCTCTCTCTCTCTCTCTCTCTCTCTCTCTCTCTCACTTGGTTGCTTTTCCATTTGCAATCGCACATTGCAACACACCACGTCGCAGGCGTGCTCTTACCCCCTCAACTTAATTAAATTCATTCTCTCATGCTTGGACAAGTTACTCCTTCCCCACACTTATCAAATTACCGTCACTCGGACAACTACTGTTTTCAAGAGTGCTTGTTATTTTATTATTATTAATTTTCAGGATCTTTTTTTGGCTGTTCACTTGGGGAATTTTATTTCGCGAACAAATTGCTATTGGTTGCCTCTACTACCTCGCCTTGTAATCTCTTGATGATTTTTTTTCGTTTACCCTCTTCATATCGCGATTATGCTTTATTTAAAAATTCCCCAGAATGTTGAACAGCCTGGGAAAACTTGCAGTTTTTTTTTCTTTCTGATCTTTTAATGAGATTGACACAGATTTTTACAAGTATCGAATTGAACAATGGTTTGAAATGTAAATTTTCATCTCACGATAATACATGGCATCATATGGACAGCAATGAATAAGTGTGGCTGCGGCTCATCTATTTTTATATAACTAGCTCTTCATGTAACCTCCGAAATCACAGAATTTATTACACAAATACCCCTTGCTACTCAAGAGTGGAACATTCATGTAAAAACCTTCTGTAAGTCGAAATGACGGGAAGCAAAGGAGCTATTACCAAGAATTTGAACGGAAAAAATCTTCGAGCGTTCTGAAGCCCCGAAATGCTAATGGTATATTAAGCTGAGTCATTGAAGAGAGAGGGAGGGAGGCAGAGTTTTGCCTATTTTCGTAATAGCGAAAATTTCAGTAAACTTTTCGCAAAAAGAGGTGGATACCTGTACGTCAAATGATTACTTATAGTGACATCACAGGTAACGTTTTAATCTAGCAGTTCATTATGATTGGGTAATTGCTTGTTACCTTTATTGACCCCAAATTTGACTTGTTCCGAAAGGTCACCTTTTCCCGTTACTCCGGGTGACGTCGATTGTTTTGATTGAATTAAAACTACGGACTTACTTTGTCTATGAAAAAAGGGAAGATGGCCCCGATTGTAAATTGATAAGAAAGAGAATAGATACTGCTAAAAAATGTTAATGTTGTACATTTTTTGCGAGACTGTTAATCTACTGCAGTGAGTAAACAGCGTGGATCATAAAATAAAGGATAAGCTCTGGGCAAGACTCGAACTCGTGTCTCTTTCGCTACTGGGAAGACTGGTTAAATATACCAGCTGCTCTAACCGTCTGACTTACGAGAATCAATATAAAACCCTTAAATTCATCGTCGATTCTCTCCTGATCCCTCTCAGCGACATAAAAGTCGCACAAATTTGCGATCAAGTTCAACTAATAGAAATTAAAAGCAGATACTAGTCAAAAATGAATAATAATGATACTTGACAAATGCGTCTTCAAGAGAAAAATAATACATTGCTTTAAATAAATTGAAACTCTTAACACTTCTTATTCCAATTCATTTTTTATACTTGTATGTGTTAATCTATTTGTATAATGAGTCGTGAGATTTTTTTCTGTTTCTCTGTTAGTAACAATGGACTCATGAGATAAGCATTTTACTGATACAAACACCCCCGATAAAACAATGGATTCTTCGTCGAAGAAAAAATCAGTATTTTCTTTTAAAGATTAACTTCATAGAAATCCCAGTGTATCAGTGGGGTTGCTTAGCTGAAAATTTCAAGCCAATGGTGCATTTTGTAATAAAAGAATAAAATTTGGTACACTTACAGCCCAGTCTTAACTGTTTTCAGATCAACTTTCATAACAGCAATGGATATGATATCATATTGCGGATATGATTAGTTGAATTTATTAACCATACATATTTTTGTAATTGCCATTTAGGTAATGCATACAAGTCATTGAAAATTCAAGATGGCCGCCATGCCAAGAATGAAAAGTGCAATTGCGATAAATTTGAGTAAACTAGTCTGTAATGGACGATCTAGGAGGTCATATCATGCTTTTTTATGAAGCAGAATTCGAATTTGAAATTTTAGAATTGCCCAGAAGCTTCCCTCAATCTCAAAATTATCCGTGTAGATGGGGCTGATGATTATAGTTTGGGCGATAATGCTGATGACCCTGATGATGTTGATGATGGTGGTGGTGATGATGCTGTTTGTGATAATGGTGGCTGCAGTGGTGATCCTATTAGTGGTTGTGATGATGATAATGGTAGCGGTTATCATGGTGATGGTGTTGATGATGGTGATGCCGTTTGTGATAATGGTGTAGGTGACGACGATGGTGGTGGTTATCATGGTGAGGGTGGTGATGATAGTGATGTTGGTTATGATTATGGTGGTGGTAATGATGATAGCGATGCTGTTAGCGATAGTGGTCGCTATGATGGTGATAGTTGTGCTGATGAAAAAGTCGATGGTAGTGGTGATGGTGATCATGGTGGGTATGATAGTGGTGGTGGTAGGGATGATGGTGATGGTGATGGTAATGATGATGATGACCACCTCTGCCATCCTCACCACCACCATCACACCCAGCTTCGCTATCACCACCAGTACCATCTCCACCAGCCCACCAATACCATCATTATCACCACCATCACTACCATCATCTACAACACCACCATAACCATCATCAAAACAAACACCACCATCTTCATCATCACCACTACCATCATCACCACTACCACCATCACCACTACCACCATCATCACCACTACCATCATCATCACCTCTTCGATCACCACCACCATCATCACCATGATCATCATCCGCCCCATTTACACAATGAACATTATTGTGGTATTGATACCAGCATCTGGTGGTCATCTTGAATTTTGAAATATAAAGAAGCTTCTCGGCAATTTTAAAGTTCCAAATTAGAATACAAAATTCCTGTGTGAATTTGAAACCGAGATCGTCTACCTCGAACTAATTTACGCGACTTTATCACAATTACAATTTTCATACCAGTCAGGGCAGCCACTTTGAATTTTCAATAACTTGCACGTATCATCTAAATGACGATTCTCTAAAACTATGTTTGGTAAATAAATTCATCAAATTATGTCCTTAATATCATATTTTATCCATAGCTAATTGAAAAATTGATCAAAAACAATTGTTGCGACATTTGCGACATATTGAGAGATCATGATGGCTCTATATCCAAATGTTTTTTGAACGCTAAATGTGTGCCAAATTTTATGTTTTTATTACAAAATCCACGATTATCATAATTGGCCCTACTATTTAAGTAACCTTTTCACTGGGATTTACTAGTGAGCAAATTGATTAATGATTAATTTATATCAGTTTTGACAAAGCAATCTTGAACCTCCCTCTTCCACCCATTTCTCTTTATTGCCACCTGTGCTGTTTTTTTTTTCTTTTAATACTTGCGTCCACAAGGTAGAATAAGCTGTTGAGTGGGGCATCTAAATCATGCTTGTATAAACATGACGGCCTAAAAATCCAGTCAACTTATAATTAATGCTATTTTTCCTTTCTGACTAAAGGCTGAAGATGTCTTTAGTGTATTCTGATTAATTCGGACTAATTTCCTCGTATATTTTTTATCACAACGTTTCGTCCGCTATATCTTCCGGTCGTACGAGTGGCAGATGTATTTCACTACGTTGAAACTTGTTCCGAGGAGGATGCACTTCCCCTCTCAAACCTGTCACATCCGGTAATTGTACCTGCAAGCTCTTTAAAAATCAAAGAGGATGACTTTGTGTCTCATAGTTAAGAGGACAGTCCGCCTATCTTTCTTCCTTTCTTTTTATTCATCCACAGGGGTGGCCAAACAGTCACTCGCTTGCTGTATGCAGCTCTTTGGCATTTAATGTGCGGCCCGTGGAAAAATGTTGGTTGAGCTTCTCTTCTAATTACAGTTAATATAAAAGATGGATAAGAAGAAGCCTGGCTGCAGCAGATTCGAACTCAACTCCTACTTTATTTTCGACTGAAAATGCCACTTTTGTTTCGTAAAGATAAAATAATTTTGCTGGTTTGTAAGACTTGTCGATTTGACTCATTTGGTAAGAGAGCTGTCCATTTCACAGTAAGAGAATGTTAATTTTTTAAAAGGTATTTATTTATTAGAATGGAGTAAGCAATTGCGTATTTCTAACAAATTTTCGTAAATATCTAAGACTTGTCAATCTAAATCAGTTGGTAACAGTGCCGCTTACCGATCGGTTAGCCCTGATTTCGAATTTCAATTGGGGAATCTTTATTTTACGTATTAGTTTGGTTTAACACGACGGAATGGATAAATAGTGGATATTTTACTCCCCCAAATTTCGTGAAGATAGTTCTTATTCTTATTGTTATGGTAGAAAAATAAAGAGTTGAACTTGAGTTTGACAAATTACAGTTCTAACTTCATGATTATTTACCAGGTATGAACAACGACTTCAATAGGTTAACACGTAAGCTTAATGAGTCATGATTAGTAAAATATTTACCTGAATCAAATCCTTGCGTAAGATTTAATGTTAAATCGGCCAGCATCAAGATTTTGAAAAAAAATGAGTTTACGTATATGTGTACTTCGTGATTACTAAAACTAATACGAATTAACCGTTTTAAAACTACATACATGAATAAATATTATTACGTACGTGTATTTGGTAATATTTAAGTAAATCTTTTGTGGCGTATTACAAAATGTTTATGTAGTAATAAAAACGTGTGTGTTAATTTTCTTTGTTTAGCGGCTCTCAAACATCCAAAGTTTATTGGATGTGGTTTTCTTACAGTAAGTAAGTTTGGCCACCCCTGGTCTATTACCACCTTTAACAGCTAAGTTAAAGAGATTCTGAAAACCTGTTTTTGCCTGGACGACGCCAGGTCAATTTTACCGGTCAACTGTCTGTATGAAGTTGTTGTCTTTTAATTAAGCGTTTCTATAATGGGACTAACCAGTCACAGAATTAGCTGACATGTTGAGGCCGATTATAAAATGAGAATCCGGTTCAATTAAACACAATTAAACTTAGATAAGAGGTTGAGATCTCGCCTTCCTATATTTGCAAATTCTCATGTATAAGAGCCGTATGGTTAGTCGGTGCTGTTTGGGTTAAATGGTGTTCGAGATGGTTCACTCTGTAGTCCGCTGGTAGGCTTACATAATCTCACAAACCATTGGTTGTAAGTTCAGTCCTTAATGCCTCAATCTGATACGGCCCCGAATTTTTTACGAGACAATTTTGGCTAATTTTTATCAGAATCACTTTTTAAAAAAATAGGTAAAAATGAATTAAAAACAAGAGTGTGTGAAAGAAATGCTAACTGTCGAGAATTTTTCCCTTTGTCCTTTCCTGGGATCAAAACATAGTATCTGTTTTTTTATTTTTATTCATTTATTTATTTTTATAATAGCAGCAGATATTCCAGAAAAATCTGACTTAGCACTGAAGAATTTTCCTATTTTGACTGTTTTTATTGCGTTCAACTTTATTCATTTTTCGATTTTTTTTTTCCATTTGAATTTCTCAGACACATGACAAGCACCCACTTGCACTTGTCGCTCTTTTTGACTGATTGTGTTGCTCTTCCCAAGGGCTGGTCCTGGATTCTGGTCAGATCATCTTTGGTTTAAGGCCCTAAAATCTCAATTTCTGTTGCAAAAAATGTAAGACTATTTTTTGAAATCAACTCTCCTGAAATAGGGATCTAGATTACGGTGGCCATATTCGAACATTCAAAAGGATATTCATGAAAACACCCTATCTAAAACCGACACACACTTTGGTGCAATGTCACTTTGAAGCAGGCTTAAGTAATCTCACAAATCATTAATTTTGCAGACTTTTGACGAATTTAAAAAATTACCTCGATGAACAAAACTAATGATGGACATGACTGAGAAAATACGGACGTATGGCAACTCTAATCTAGATAAATGTTCGAACTGAACTACCCATACCGTAAAAATATAGCTGCATTATTTGAATAACATTACAATTGCTCCGTACTTTTTTAAAATATCAAAAACAATGTGTTGCTCCGACTTTTCTAGTTCATGTTTAATCCGAATAAACTCGGATTTTTTATGCATCAATAAATTTTTTTTTTTAAATAAAATGATAGGCTACTTTATAATTATCAAATCGTTGTCTCCCTTGACTATTCTTACAAATACTGGAGCAACATAAAAGAATCTTCATTCAATTTGTGATGTACCCCGTATGATTTTAATGTTAATAATCTACTTATATGATATGACACGCGTATGTCTACATTTTTGTCTTTTACATCTGTCAAGGGAAATAACTTGTAAATGCTTATTATAGAGTAGTCTCCGTTACTTTTATGCAAATGTCTAAGATTCCGAGTTCATTCATAAACAAGAAAATACCGAACAACAAAATGTCTGAGTTATTTCCCAAATACAAAGCAATTGCAAAATCATTTAAATCCTGGGATGATCCAGATGATTCACTGTTTCCTTAATTGTAAACAGTAAAGGAAAGAGAACTCATTTTGAACCGTCGAAACTGAAAGTGAAAATGGAGTCCATAATCATTTAAGGTTATCCGAGATTTTACAAATATGTGAATATGCCAACATCTTTTGGAATCACTCGACAGTCTTGGTATGATGTAAATGTAATTAATATCCCCATCGATCGACATTACTAATAGAACTGAATTATAATCTGAAAGAATTGCATCGAGTCAGTGGAAAATATTATATCAACTCCTTAATGGATTATTCCCTTAATGGATTATCCCCGTAATGGATTATCCCAAGTATAGGCTTTTTGAAAAAATATTCTATACTTTTTAGAGCATTACGAGTTAACACATTTATAAAATAATCTGATTTAGGACTGAACCAAACATACTTAGATATCCTGCTACATCTTGATTCAAGAGTCATTTTTAGCCATTTATGAGCTAAATGTAGAGTTTTTATGGCTGTTATGAAGCTAAAAAAGGTTCTTCCCATTTGCTGGGAAGGATTTCAGCTATACAATGAATATATGATGTATATACACACGTTTTTTGTGCAATTGCATTAGGGTTAACATATGGCAGATTATGAATTTTGTTCATTTGTTTAGAACAACAGCAAATGAGTAAAAGAAAAAAAAAGAGACCTAATTTTCCTGATTCCAATGAATACTCTTAATCTAAAAAAACAAAAGATATGCTCCAAAATGAATTGTTGGGTTGAATGCATTGGTCTGGTAAGTGGTTAAAATGGAAAGCAGAGGGACTAAGCAAACGATAATCAATGTTCATTAGTATCGGCAAGAAATGATACCAACTATCGGCAACCGTAATTTGAACGTTTTGTTAATTACAGTTGATTGGTGACTTCAAAGACATGAAAATTTCATTTGGTCAGTTTCCATATTGAATGCCAATCTGTTAGAAAAAATAGATTAAAAAAAAACACAAGCTAAAATTACCGCAACTAACTTCTATATTTATGCTCTGATAGAGTTTGGGGCTATTTATTTGTATCAGAGGAGTATCACAGATTTTACAAGAAGTGGTAACCGTTTGAGAAAAGGATTTCTGATTGAATTTTCTTTTTAGTTAAGTATATACGAGCTACGATCAACGGGGCACATGCAGTAAAACGCCTGACCTATTACCCTTCAGTTTTCTTCTATATCATTTGAACTGTACTTTCAATTTCAGAGTGCCCTTTGAGTGAGTCTTCTTTATAGAATGACCCGTCTTGAGAAGAATGTCCTGAGTGTGCCTTTGTTGTCTCTGAGGTAAGTGCCTTAGCACTGTAGTGAGCATGATGGATGTGACAGTTATGGGTCGAATAATAAATTGAAGGATATAAATACAACTTGTGAAAAATTACTCTGCCCTCCGCACATAGAAGGTGCACTTAGGATGGCGAAAAATGAAGATTCGGTTGCGGGAGAACGATGAGACCCCTTTTCACACATTCAAGTTTATTCTTGTTCCAAGATGATAAATACGTTTTATTTATTTCTCCATACATTCATTTTTCTTTCATTCAATATACACGTGCATTGACGAAAAAATGAATTGGAACTCTCCGAATGTAAGAGTTAAGAAAACGATACAGTTTTCATTTTGTGTGATTAATTTATTGAATCTGAGTAATAGCGTTGATTATAAAGGCACGGAATTCGAGATCGTTCGGTCAATGATTCAACCTCTTAAAGCTGGCGAGTGATGCTCCGTTTAACCTTGCAAAATAGCAGGGCATAAACAATGGAATATGAGCATCGAAGTGGAGATCATGAGATACAATCTTAATTTCAACGGTCATATAAAGCTTATTAATACCAATAGCTATTTGCCCGAGCTTTTTTTTTTAATGTGGTGAGAAATGGCCAAAGAGTAAGTATATGAGAAAGAAAAAATCGGAAATATTTCACATGTCTTCATTAAATTAATAGACCTGTCATTCTTAGGAACAAAGCACTTTCAGTCAAAGCACAAAATTATCTATCATCTACTTATAGATACTGATGGTCTGCATATCATCATTCGCACAGTTGACATTTATGTATCAACAATCCAATCTCTTACGCATATGAAACAAAAGCAAAAACCCTTATTGATGGATTTAACCTTCATAAAACCAGTCAGGAGTTGTCTACTTTAAAACCGCACACTCTAAATTTGTATCTAGCTGAGATTAAGTGATTTTTCGTGATTTGAACATAAGATAAAAATTTTCACTTGGATTTGAGTTGTTCGCAAAGATATTTCTTATTTTTACAAAATGATGTTCAATCTACATGATTAATGGAGAAGCGTTTGATTGAATGCATTGAAATGGAATTGGATTATATTGGAAAATAAATATTTGGTGTGTAAAACTAATGCCCTTTTCATATTTACAAAACTTCGGATTTATTGATAAATCTACTTATTTACAAGCTTTGACCAGGAAATCAAGACTAATCTATAAGTGAATATTAGATTAGGGATTTTCGGATTTGATGCCTTCCAGTTAGATTTGAAACCGTACTTCTGGATTCCATTTTATATGCCCTGCAATCTATCCACTTTTAAATACAATACACATACGTACATACCAAAAGAGATAGAGACACCCAAGTACGCATGTATATGTAGATACATGAATGTAGTCACAACCGTTGATGTTTCATTTTCTGAAAGAGGAGTATCGGGTGTGTGCAAAATTTTCCAGCTCTTTATCGAAAGCTTGAGACAGGATGCACACCCGAAAACCAATTTTTCGCTGGAAACTTTTGTTCACACTTAGTACCTCAGGGTGTACCTGTAAACTGCATCATTAGGTTACGAACGCATTAACAAACCTGCATTCATTTGGTTCATGTGCACTCTTAAGATACCTCGAACTCTTAGATAGCACCTCGTAATTTTCTTGAGGTTTGCAAATGCAGTGGTTACTTATTTGAAAGGTTTGTAAATATTAATGATCTCGGTTTTTTTATTTTTTATTTATTTTATTCAAAAAGTTCTAGCTGACCACTTCTCCAAATAACTTATAAAGATTCTAAAAGTTTCTTTCTAACTGAAAAATTACAGTATTTATTTGTGTACAATGCGAGAAATTTGATTGAAAAAATCAGGATTAAAATTTGTGAGTAACATATTTGAGTGTAAAAATGAAAACATATAATAATATATTACTGAATTTCGGCCATTGAAATTATATTCGAGGTCTCAATTCAATCGAGTTTATTGGTCAAATACGAAAATAACAAATGTTTGCTTGTTTAGCAGTGATTGGTGAAAACAGTTCATGATCGTTTTGAGAACTAGTCCATCAAGATGTTTTTGTAAACTCTGGAATATGTGGTAATCAGAGCAAGAACTGGAGAATAAAGATGATGTGGAATATTTTCCTAGTTGAAGTCTTCAATCTTTTCAGATGATATCTTTGCTTTATGGGACTGTACGTGACTAAAATGGAATATCATCTTTTGTAGTTCATCGACCAGGGCCTCTTTTCTTTTAAAGCTGTTCTAAACGCCTGAAAATGATGACAATAGGTGTCTACTGTAATCATAACATTGACTGGTAGCCACACGAGGTGGGCCACACCAGGCAATACCACCAAACACCCAAACTTTTCTTGGATGGAAGCATATCATGAATCGGACTTTAGCCTGTTCACCCCCACGTAGTCTTAGGTTGTATCGCTTTATATTGTGAAATGAATATTTTTTATCACCAGTTATGAAAGGGCAAGATGCATTTACGAGATAGCAATGACGCAAATAAGTCCACTTCTGTTTTACAGTTGTTATCTATTAAATCACGTGGAGCTAGTTTCACATGTTTGTAACAGACGGTGGTGAACCATTGAATAGCTTCAATTCACTTTTTGAAGCAAGTCTTCCATTGTAACATCACTATTTATCTCAAGTTCAGACAAAAGCAGGTCATCGTTAAACTCCACAGGACGATCTATTCGTGGCGATTGTTTTAAACTGAAATCACCTTATCCAAACAATTCAAACCATATTCGACAATTCCTTTCGTTTCAACAATCTGTCCTGTGAACACCATGCATATTTTGGGTTGCTCTTACCACATAATTGCTCTTTCTAAACACATAGATATGACATATGTGTTCACTGGATACGTTCATCTTTCGGAGAATCAAGTTGGTAACTGAGTTCTATCATTCTGCAGCAATGTAACTTACACATTTAAAACGAACATATATATATATATATATATATATATATATATATTATATTATCATTATTATTATTATTATTATTATTATTATTATTATTATTATTATTATTATTGTCATCCTCTTACTCAAACGCATCTCCAAACTTTTTTACCAAAGAGATCACTAACCGAATCAGCAAAACGATAGGTGAAAACCAACCACGGACATAGACTGGCTTCAAAAGCTACTTGACCACTATCTCAGTTTAGTAAATTAGCTGAAAGAAAAAGCTGCAGAATATAAAATGCCACTCACAGTAGCATTCATTGACTCCAAGAAGGCCTTCAGCTCATCAAAAATCCCCAAGGCCAACTATGCTGTCATACAATAAAGCGTAGATCTCATATATGTCACTTGCAACATATTTACTAACATAGTAGTTCCTTTATCAGGCTACATAAAGATTCTGAACTCTTTCAGCTCGGAAAAGAGGTAAGACATAGCGATAGCAGCTCACCTAAAATCTATACAGGTAGCCTCAAAATGATCTTCTGAAACATAGATTGGGTAAATAAAGAAATCGGAATAAGCGGCGAATACCTATATAATCCCAGATTTGTTGACGACATTGTCTTTTTTGCTGAGAACCTTCACGATCTCCAAATAATGCTAGATGAACTGAATGAAGAAAGCAAGAAAAGGGGTCTTCACATGAACTTCAGTAAAACAAATGTCACATACCACAAATATGTTGAGGACAAAAGTATAATGATCAAAATTGAAAACACAGAGCTGAAGAAAGTAGATCTATCTATTGTACCAGTTTAGGACAACGAATCTCCATGAAATCTTCGAAAGAAGAAGGAATCAGACGAAGGATCACACTAGGTTGGCAAGATTTCGAAAGAGAAAGCTCGACCTTCAAGAGCAAAATCTCAATAGTCCGAAAAGAAGGATATACAACAAATGTATCCTCCTGATAGTCATCTATGGAGCTGAAACATGGAACCTTACCAAAAGATTGACCCTCAAACAGAAAACCATGCAACGTAGAGAGGAGTGAATTATGCTCAACATCACCAGTGTATTAGAGAAAAAAATATGAGTCAGAGATTTCAAAATATCCATCCGAAAAATCAAATGGCAATGGACAGGTTATGTTGCGAGAATGTCAGACAACCACTGGACATCACGACTCACAACGTGGATCCCTAGAGATCATACGACAAACAAAAAAAGGAAGGCGTGATGAACTAGACAAGTTTAGAAAATATTGGCTACGCGACGCCCATGATGGAGAAATTTGGCGAATGTTGCAGAAGATCTATGTCACATGAAGGACGAAGGACGAGTGATGATGATGGTGATGATGATGATATCACATTTTGAACACATGGGTTGACCTGATGTATTCATTTCTGTTTTAGCATTTTGCATCTGTAGTCTATATCGTCTGAAATAATTTCAGACAGACCAAGCATTTGCGCCCAGTATTTGAATGATGAAAATTGCCAAGTTTAATCCTTCCAGAAAAAAACACACGGTCCTTGTATCTTTTTAAATGGTGAGTTCTAAATCTAGCAGTCTTTGTAATAGTTCTCCGTTCTGTCGTTTCATCAAGAAGCTATAAATTGAGTATTATTGGAGAGTTCTCAAATTTATTTTACTTTTCTGCTTTAATGAAAAGTCATTTCGGGATTTTCATCAAAACAAGCCTATTAATTTGTTGTCTGACTGATGTGACCCAAGTTTATTTTATGGAGCGATACAATTAAGAGAAAGAAAAATATACTGATGTTTAAGTACTACAAATTGAATGATGAAAACATTTGACCATGACATTCATTTTTTAATGTATTATAGCTGTCTATCATGCCAATTTTTCAGTTGGGGAAGATATTTCCTGGGATGGGGCAAAGGGCGTATTCGAAATACGTATATCTTAGTGGTAAACCTTTTGCCAGTGAATAATAACAGTCGTTTTATATGGGAACATTGAAGTACGCTTCATAAAACAATTGTATTGCACCATTAACCTTTATTGATATGGAGCTGAAACATGGAACCGAACTAAAAGATTGCCTTTCAAACTGAGAACCAACTTTCGACCACTCTATCCTTCGCTGAGAAGATCTGATCCATGGAGGGGGCCTATGCAATGTTTTCAACGCCCCCTCCAACGGACGCCCACGATATTACTTCCAATGTGTTTTTATTTTCATACCTATCTTGGATGACACCAATTGCAACGAAAGATATAATTTATTTGTTAGCTGGATTGTTTTGGGTGTTGAGATAAAACAAAATGACTTTTTAACAATACGATCATTCATGCTATGAAGTTATGTAAAAAAAAGACTTTACCATTATCTTGTTAAAGTAAGTGCTGAAATTTGACGAACCAGTGTAGATGGAATAAGCGTGGTTCAGTCGAAATCTCAAACTCTTCCCGCTTCATCTCACTCCATATCCGAACTCTTCCATCTCAGCCTCAGATTCTACACCCGACTGCCACCCGACTAAGAAACAGTTTTGAGAAATGATCCATGTAATAGGCCGGAAGAAGAAAAAGAAGAGAGTGAGAACATGAAAGTAGAGAGAGAAAAACAAAAGGATAAAAGGTGAAAAGGAACTGAAAGAAACTGACAGAGAGAGAGAGAGAGAGAGAGAGAGAGAGAGAGAGAGAGAGAACAGAAAGAAGAATGGTAAAATCGGGAAAAGATTGGCAGAGAAAAATAAAGAGGGAAAAGGAAGTTACGAAGAAGGTTGACAATTCAAGAAAAGAAAAAGAAAGAAAGAAAGAAAGAAAGAAAGAAAGAAAGAAAGAATGGAAGAGAGTAAGTCACGAAAAGATACGGAAAAAAAGAAAGAAGGTAAATAAAAGAGACGAGATAAAGTCACTCGTGAAGAACAAAAAAGATGGTCGTAGGAAAATACTAAAAAGAAAGAAATATTTGGCTGTCTTATCTACTAAGGGAGGTAACTAAGGGTGCTGGTGTCGGGTTTTGAATAGCGATCGATACTCAACACAGGCAGACAGACAGTGACGGAAGGCTAGGGAAAGTGACATGATGTGTTTGGGGTGTTTCCGTGAAGAAAGGCCCATGGCTACGAGAAAATGTTTGTCAAGACAGACTGAGTGAGTGGTTGAGCTTTCGAACGAACGAACTAGTGAATGAGTGACAGAATGAATGAGGATGAGTCAGAGAGGGCGAAGGAAAAATCGCAACCATCACCGCTACTACCGCAAAAGAATTTTAGAACTCAGGTCCTCCGTCGCTTTCCTAACTGAGGGATGCAAAGAGAAAGTAAGAAATGAAGAGAGCGAGACAAACAGGGAGATAGACAGAGAGTCAGAGAAAATGAGAGAGCGAGAGACAGAGACATTGAGATGGGGATATAAATAGAGAGAGGAGATAAAGGGAGAGGGGAAAAGAGAGAGAGAGAGGAAGAGATGGAGCGAGAGTGAGAGAGAGAGTTGGTTGGGGGTAATCAGTGATCGATACCGAGTTTTCGTTCTAGCCGCGAGGTTCGGTTTGTGCCAGAGGGAACACATCTTTCTCCTTCTCTTTGCCGGTGTTCGCAGGGAAACATGGGTTGAGGCTGGGGGTGCTTTGCTTTTACTACTACTACTACTACCACTATTACTGCATCTGGTTGTCATTGGTTGATCGTTCTATTGGCTCCGTTATCGCGAACCGCTGCAGTTGTGCTTGTTTCACACTTGGGCTGGCTTGGTTACTGTCTTCATTATTTTTTATATCCCTTTCACTTCTTAAAGGGGCTTCCAACTACTGAGATAAAAAAAAAAAACGCTGGACCCCCAACCATAGTGTCTTTCATCACTACTACCACAACATCTAATTTTTTTTTCATTGAAACCCATCTATTTTCTGAGAGGGGACAGTCCATTCATTGAGAATTTGAGTTGGTGAAGTCATTGCTTTTCTGTATTTAGACTTAATTGTGCACTCTACAATAATGGCCTTCATCACTACAGCCATTCTTTCATAGAAAAAAATCACCAGTCGTTAGTAAAGAGAGACCATCAACCAAAATTGTCACCCAAACATAGGTTTCTTCAGTTTTCAAGTTGGTCTGGCTGGCTGGCTGGCTGGCTGGCTGGCTGGCTATGTATCACGCGTACAGACAACACTGATGGAGCTAGAGGACTGAAAAATTGAATATTTTAATCAGTTTTTCGAAAAATCCACACCAAAAATAGATTATTTCGTATTTGTACACTATTGTGGCACTATTTCAAACGATTGTTGTTGTTTTTTTAATTTGCTGTGAGTAAACAAGGCAAGTTTCTTGTTCAAATCCTCTGTTAATGTTCGCTGGCATCAACTCAAAGACAAATCAGTCACATCAGATTAGGGTGGCCAGACGTCAGGCTTTACATCGGACAGTCTGGTTTTTTTAGTACTGTCCTCTGTTTGCCACCACCACACACCAGACGTTAATGTCCTTCATTTTAGGGTCTGACTAAAATAACTATATAAATTACCTCAGGTATACTTGAGAGAATTGAAAACAATCGTTAACTTATTTTCATAATTAGATCTAGTTACCATTGTGTATTTTCAGCAGTTGCCGTTGTCAATACTGTTCATGGGTTTTAGAGAACGCACGGTTTCGACATACACAAGAGGGTCAGTCTTGAACTGAGGTTCCCAATCTTTCCATTAATAACGGGTGTGGGCTACAGGTTGGGAACTGCTGGTCTACGAGTCCTCCTTTTCTGGAATGTGGAACCTATATCTCATTCCTGATTGATATCTCATTAAAGCCCCAACGCCGATTTTAATAGAGTTCGTAGTGAATTTTGTCAAGAATTTCTTTATTTTTCAGTTGTTGAAGGTCAGCCAGATCATGGTTAGTCTTCAAATGACATTTCCCCGCGTTTGGAATGCGAATACCACTCGTGCACTAGTCTTTCACCTGGAGATTCTTCCTCAAAATCTCACCAAAGCATTACAACCATTTCAGCAGTAGTTTTTCTCACCAACCCCTAAAAAACTTCAGGCGCACATTGTTCTTTTCATCAACCATCGTGAAAATCACCAAACATTCTTGCAAAATCCAAGGAAAAGGCTAAAAGAAACGAATCAGTCAATTCAGAAAAGCCATGAGGCAGACTAGCTGAGAGTAGAGTCAATTCGTGACAACCAACGATGCAATGTGTAACTATGTCCAGTTCATACAACACATTCAAATTCCTTTTTTAAGGTACCCCCTATATACGTCGCCTTTCTTAATAGTAGAGATAGTTCCTGCAAGTTTTCATGGTTTTAGTTTGTGTCCGTTTGTTTTCATGAGCTCCGTATGCTATAGAATTGAGGAAAAAATAACTCACTATTTTCAAACTCCAATAAATGGGCGAGGTGTAAACTGCTATGTAAAATCCACTTTCCCCTACCGTGAATTGAACTCACGACCAACTGTTTGATAGGGGAATATTTCAATGATTGAAATAAATTGACGAGTCTTAAACATTAACGAAAATTTATCAAACAGATGTGCACAAGCTCATTTTGTTCTACCAAATATATTTTTACCAAAAGAAAAAAATTATTTTTATATCTTTTTAATTTATCATATAATACAAAAGTTGCAGTAATCATTGAAGTTGGAGTGAAGTTAGACCATCCAAAGGCCAGGATTGTTCTTACTACTGAACCCAAACCTTCAAATGTAGAAGATCTGTTGACAGATGCGGTTTCAGTAGGTTTCAGCTGGGATGTTTGTTTTATAAAAGAACACTGTTCAGATTTATGACAAATGTGGAAAGGTTGCCCATTTTACATCTGGATGACAGTTCCAAGTTATAGAGCTTACTTTTGAAAGGGAGGAATTCTTTCTCGTGTTAGGAATTATTACCCAGCTCATTCTATCTTAGTGTTCAGAAAAATAAATGGCCAGTAGTGGTTTATCAGATGGGCTAAAGATCAGGACACAATTTGTGCCAAAAATCTAGGTGTAGTCATGTCCCAAAGATTGAGACGTGCTCCAAGGATTACAAGTATACGTATGGATACACATCTCTCTCCCTCTCTCTCTCTATCTATCTATCTATATCTATGCATATATATATATATATATATATATATATATATGGGAACTTTAAACCCTAAAAACACATACTCACACAGCACACACTACTGAAGATGGGAAAAATCCCGAAACATGTCTGGACCATTAATATCTAAGGATTAATAAACCTTACCTCTGAACACTTTACTCCCGAGTCTATCTCATTCTTTACAGTTCATATTATATATATATATATATATATATATATATATATATATATATATATATGTGTGTGTGTGTGTGTATGTATATATATATATGTGTGTGTGTGTGTGTGCATGTGCGTGCGTGTGTGTGTGCATGTGTGTGTGTGATAATTGTTTAGACATTTTAATTGGAAACATATTCCACCCGATGCTGTAATTAATAGAGTAACAAATCGAACAGACTACAAGGTGAATGAATGAATAAAGAAATGAGCGACTGAATCCCGCACGTCACTTGTTCCTTTATTCATTTAGGTGGTCAGCTCTTGGACAAAATGTGTTCCTTAATAAAAATGTCTCTACAATTATAACATGCTATCGGGCAAAAACTGTCAAATTTAATGATATACATGTGAAGGCATGTTTTATATATATATATATATATATATATATATATATATATATGATGCTTTTCCATAGGAATAGAGCACTCTGGTGGATGAGGAATTTCTGTGTAAATAGATATATCGCTTAAATTCAGCCTTACTGACTGTCTCTCGTCATAGCACGGTTGTTTAACCTGGCCTAGCGTTAATAGAATAAATAATTTAAGAAAATGGTGCTGGTACAGGAATCGAACCTGCAACCAACGTGGATTGCTCACCATTGAGCTAAAATCCGCTGGTGATGCAGAGGCCCATATAATTGTTTTGAGTCCATATTTTCACCTCGTTTTTTCTCAGTCAATTGGTTTCTTTTAGCACGACAGTAATGTATCAAAACACGGATATATATGATCCGACAGAATATCGAATTGCGTAATATTTTATGAAAATTCTTATTTGAAATGATTTCTTGTTATTATATGGTTAATGTAATAGACCGAGAATAACCGAGATAAGAACTTAGAGTGAAAATATTGACATGCGGGAAGTGGTGGAAGTGGTTTATGGTGTGTGAAACTAGGTGTTTGTGTATGTGTGTTGACATATTCTTAAAGGGGGTGTGAGTATACTCATACTGTTTCTTGAAGTGTCTATTATGTGTTAGCCGATATCTTGTATACTAATGTTGCGATGTACTGTTTTTATGTTAATCTGTTTCAAAATCAATACATTTGAAGCCTTTACAATCTGGAAATGTTAATACTTCTGGGTTATACTAATACTTTGAGATTTATATACGGGATGCTTTGATACATCTGCAGATCAGGGAGTCATGAATATTTTGATGAGATGGGCTTTATGGATGTTGAAGTTAGGGTTGTGTGTGTTTCTATGTTTGGCTAGGACGTTTGTATTTTCATTCAGTTTTAGGGCTCTTTTGTGTTCATATATCCTTTTTTTGAGAGGTGTTGATGTCTCTTTGATGTAGATCTTTTCACAGTCCTCACACAGTATTGCATAAATGCCAGCTTCAGGAGATAGGGGCTTGTGTTGTGATTTGTAAACCGAATCTTTGTGTTAGTGGTGGTGTATTTTCAGCTTGCTCAGGTTGGAGCTGCAGTTAATGGATGATGTGGTTTGTCTAATGGCTGTGTTGTTATTCTTTTTATTTTGTTTGGTATTGGTTGTGTGAATCTTATGCTTCTCTCCTTTGTTGTTCACAAAGTGTTGTGAGTATTGGAAAGGGTCGTTCTATGTATTTTTCTCCATCATCAAGGTATTTAGCGAAACATATTCTGAGAGCCCTTAGATGAAAAGCTATGTTTAATCCTGATTTTATTTCTGGAGTGTGTTGGGAGTAAAAGTGTATGTGGTTGTTCTTGTTAGTGGCTTTGCGGAGGATGCTATGTTTGATGATGTTGTTAAATCTTTGTAGCAGGGTATCAAGGAAAGACAGTGTGTTATTGGAATTTTTTTCTAGTGTGAATTAGATACAGGGTTCTATTGAATTTAGATCAGCTACTAGGTTGTCTAGATCTGGGTATAGGATTAGGATATCATTGATGGAGCAAAATGAGAGAATGTTTTGGTTATGGCATGTGTGAAGGGGCCTGATTCCAGAAATTCTAGAAAAAGACAAGCTAAAACTCCACTTATTGGCAACCCCATTGGTAAGCCAATTTTTTGATTGTAGGAATTTTGATTGGAGCTGAAAAAACATTGGTTATAAATATGCATCTTTTGATAATTTTTTTACTGGGTAGGGATAGTTTGAGCTTGGACTTTTGAGGTGGTTATTGAGTAGGTGAAGGCATTTTTCAACTGAGACGTTAGTGTAGAGTGATGTCACATGAATGTATTTTTCATATCAATGTGTTTTTCCAAATTTTGTGAATGAGGTCTCCAGAGTTTTTAACATGTGTGGGACTGATTATGCTTAGTTATAGGGTTAGGATTTTTGCTCATGCTTTTGCTATCTTATGGGTTGCACTACCTATTCCTGAAATAATGAATTTTAAGGGGGTGTTGGGTTTGTGGGTTTTAAGGGAGCCATAAAGTCTGGGTAGAGTAGGGCGGTATTCTATGAGTTAGGTTGATGTTTTGTTTTTACATTTTAATATTTTCAGAGGGATTTATCAAAATTGGTTATTTTTTTATTATTGAATTTTGCTTGTTTCTTCATACATCTTAACATCTCTAAGAAGGGAAGTGATTTTGTCAAAGTAAGTGTGTATGTCCATGGTGACAACCACTCCCCCACTTTGTCTGAGATGGTAATGTATAGATTGAGGGAAGACAAATAGATACCGCCCAAAAAAACATGTGGACCTTCTCTTTTTTTTTACAGATGGTACACCTCAAGCAGGCTGTAGAATGGATTGGCCAAGATATTTTGGTTACAACATCAGCAAAGAGTGAGCCCATCAGCCAGAACAACGCAAGGGATACTACTTTTTTTCTTTCCAGTAAAAATATGCATTGTTGTTCAAGTGAAAATAAAAAAGAACAAATTTTAAAATGAATCGAGAATTTTTTCAAAATGCTAGTTTAAAAAAGTATTTAATTGTTTTCAGATGCAATAGCTCCTCAAACTCTCTTGTATCAAAATTTTATTTGACTCAATTTAACTATTTGGAAATGCCACCACTATCACATACACATACAAATCCATCACAGGTTCATACAAGCATCGAATTGTGAAGATTTCAGGGCACTTTCAAAGAGATCTCCTTCTTGGTGGTATCACCATGCCTATTTGACAGATTCAAAGAGAGAGAGTTACAAAGACTTCTTAATGTCATCTTTATACAAAGAGACATCAGTCTGCATGTCACCCATCTTTGGAAATAGCTATAGTTCCTTTCAGGCATGTTCATAGAATACCTCTGAAGAGCACAGAAGCCTTTGGGCAGGATGCCAGCATCTGGAGGTTATAAGGATGTTTCAAATCTGATAAACAGGCTACAAGAATCATTTAAGATTCATGCCCACCCCCCAGAAAGGCATGTACCCAAAACTTCAATACATACAATTATATTCACATTTGTATATCACAAAGAGAGAAGACAGTAATTACCTCTTTTAGTGCCTTGTCAGTTTGACTTTGTCTCATCACAGACAAGTAAATAGACATTAGAAGAGACAGGCTTGAGAAACTGTGCCATTAACAATGGTGCCAAACAATAATTACTGCTTAAATGAAAGCAGCATCAACTACTATAGTTATTGTCAATTATGACACATGGGGAACCACTCAAGTTTTTATCCTAGTATTATAGGGAGACATATCTCATATTTAAGAATTCATTGAAACTAATGTATCAAAGGCTTGGTCTGAAAGATAAAGCTTTCCTAACCTATAACTGATAACAGAGGAATAATTTCAAGACTTATTTAGACTCATATCAAAGGCCAGAATTTCAAACAAAGCCCCTTGTCTGTTCTACTTTTTATGAAACCCATGATATCATAGATGGGATTTATCATAAACCTCCAACCAAAACTGTAAGATCAACATCGGTATCTTCAGTTTTCATGTGGGTCTTGCTGGCTATACATGCTTGTGTCATGTATGCAGACTACATCAATGGAGTTGGAAGGCTGAATATGTGAATGTTTACTCCTCATTATGTTAAGAAAATGTCTTTTTTGTTTTTTTAACCCACCCCACAAGTTTTTGAAAAATCAACAACCATTGTCAAGGCATTGGGCAGCCAAAACTTATAGATGTTGGAAGTGAACAGAAGCTTTTCTGCCAAGTATGAGCCAGCAGAAGAGCTGCTGCGGTACAAACTGCAGATAGTTTTAATCAAGTTAAAGGAAAGAATACATCACAACACACAGTAAATCGATCCTCATTGCGTATTGGACTACATAGCTGTAAGCCAGTCTGATTACCTATACTAATCAATGTCAATTGCTGAAAGCATCTTCAATGGAAACACAAACATGAAAAGAAGTTAGAAGTGGATCGTGTATCAATGAAAGAAGTCCCATCCAATGAATCTTGGTCTCTCCTGAATAAGATGGATAACAGAATACGGATGCATCGAGATGCGATGCCGGAGAAGCAATAGAACTAAGATATACTTTAGAAAAATATCAAGCTGTTGGAAGTACTTGGTTGCATACCCTTTACCTCTATATCATAGGAGACTAGATAAACCCCTTTATGGCAACAGTCTCCTACAATGGAAATGGCATCTTTCAGTAGGACAATACACCCTGTCACACTGCACAAGATGTGTAGGAAACTTGCAACAGTTATTATTAACATGCCTGTTTTGCAGGCACATGGAAGACTAACATCTTAATCTGTTGGTGGTCATAATGTATAATAATATAGTATGTATATATATGTACGTTTGTATTGTGGATGTGAAGTGATCTGACAGAATGTTGATGAAAGTGACAATAGAAAAGTGAAGATAAAAACTTAAGAGAAAAAAGGGGTTACATCTCAAAACTTTTTATTATTCTGTGAGCATTTCAACAGGTGCCAGCCATCTTTTTCAGAGAAGGAATTTCAGCTGTTCCCAGTAAACTTTTACTGTTTACATGTTTGAGGTCAAAGAAAGGATGGGGGATATTTCTGTGTTGTTTGCTAGTTTAGTAGGAGTAGGAGGGGATATGTTTGTATTCATGTAGCTGAAAGTGAAATTTGGTTTGAAATAAGAGTCTGTGAGAGGCAAGGCCAGATATATGTATATATATATATACATAGTTATGACTGAAATTATTGGCAGTGTTTGTTTCTTCTGTTTAATGAGAATCAATTTTAAAATATTTTAGCAGTCAAGTTTTCCTGTTAGATTGCAACATTTATAAGTGATAGACAGGAAAACTTTCTAGAATTCATATTTAATAACTAACAACAAAAAATTTCATGTGAATAATCAATGGCCAAAAAGCATAAACAGGGAAACTATAATTTTTCATGTATAAATGATGAATATTAAATAATAAATATCAATACATTAAGATTTATCCATTTCTAGAATAATTTAATGTGGTGATTTCGATTGCACTGTGTTTATTCATGTCATAATGTATAGAATTCTTTTGGCTGTAGGAGTTCCACGTATTTAAATAAAAGATAAAATGTCTAAATATAGTTTAGAAATTTGAACTAAGATTATTGGGGTCTACGTACCAGGCAGCAGATATGATGTCATTTTTAAGCGATTTGCTATCCCTAATTCAATTGTTTGAAACATCATTCTAAAGTTTAAGAGAGAAGACTGTTGCCAAAAAAACTGGTCATGGTAGGAAGAAGAAAGTTTTAGCGAGATCCAAACATAACCTTTTGAGAACTGTGGAAAATAACCCAAATATTACAAATAAGGATCTCTGAAATAATTAGAAAGTCACTTGAGTGAGAGTAACAAAAATACTCTTACCAGAGCCCTGCACAGAGCAGGCCTATGAATATACTAACCTTGAATGACCCCTTTTTTAAAGGCAAGTCATTTGAAACCTCAACTAGCATTTGCAAATGAACAGAAGCTTTTCTCATTCCAGGGGAATACACTATGGTCAGATGAAATAAAACTAGAACTTTTTGGACATGATAACAAGAAATCTTTTGAGCCTTTCAATCCAAAGACAACTGTCCTTGCAACAAAACATAGATAAAGAGTATCATGCTTCAGAGTGTTTTTCTCGGTAAAAGGAACTGGAATCTTTGTGAAAGTTTAACGGTATTATGAAAAAAGAGGATTATGGTGTAAAATTGGGTCTGAAACTGAAGCATAGTTGTAACTATATGCATGACAATGTTATGAAACATACCTCCAAATTAGTCCAGAAATATCGTCAGGATAAGAAAATGTGAGTTTTACCTTGGCATTCTCAGAGTCCCAACCTGAATCGAATTTAGAACTTATGGAATGAATTAAAAGAACATGTAAGAGCAAGAAAACCAACAATCAGCAACAACTTGAAGATTATGTGTGTAAAGAGTGACAAAATATCCCTGCAGATGTTTGTTCTGATCTAATAATGAATTATCGAAAAAGATAAGAAAAAGTTGTAGATCAGAAAGGATATACAATTTACTATTGATTTTCTCATGCCAAGAATTTTGGAAAAAACATGATTTTTTCCTTTAATTGCAATAATTTGAAATTAAATATTCAAAATTTCAGCTTATATATTTACTAACGTCATACCTATAGCTACCCGTTTTGCATGAAATCTTCACTACTCAATTAATTTGGTAATTATTTTCAATAAATCAAAAAAGATTAGACCATACCAATACTTTCAGTCATAACTGTGTACATAAATATATATATATATATATACCTATATCTATCTAACTATCCATCTATATCTATCGATCTATCTATCTATCTATCTATCTATCTATCTATCTATATATATATATATATATATATATATATATATATATATATATATATATATATATATGATTATAAAACTCTATTGTTAGAGCAAGAGCATTATTCTGCATATAGGCCCCACCATCTATGGTCCTATTGCAGGAAAAGAAGCTTTAAAAAAATCCAAATGTGCACATGTATATATACATATATATGCACAAACACACAGACACATACACACACACATACACATACATACATATATATATATATATATATATATATATATATATATATATATATATATATACATATATATATATATATATATATATATATATATATATATATATATATATATACATATATACATATATAATATAGACATTATTTGTATTTATTGTTTTTTCAAAGCAGAGGTAGAGAGAATGTTTAGTTTAAATGACAATATTGAATAGCCAGCTGTACATGGATTCATATCAATGCTAAAGTGTGCAAAGGAAGCATTGTCAAGATGGATAAAGAAATAAGTGGCTTGGTGCTGGATGCAGAGGCTACTCCAATAAAGAGTCAGGAATTATAATTCATCTGAAATGAATAAGACAACACAGTCAAGTGGAAGCAAACTGGTAGGGGGTGAAAAGACGAAGGAACCTCTCACCCGCCTCTTCTCATTAGTTTTCTTTCTGAAAAAAAAGATGCAGTCCAATTTCCAGGAAATGATTCTTTCTATCTGATGTCAACTTTCAGGAGTCTCTTGATATAATGTACTTTTCTATAGAGCAGTTTGCAATACAGGTGGATAGTGGATCCAAACATTTATACCTACATCAACAACCAGTGGCAAACAGAATGTACAATTTCTATCTGAGAAATGTGTAAAAGGACTGACCTGATCCTAAACTGTAGTCAATCTCATGTATAGGTTGACCTTTGATTTAGTATCACATTCATTTATGATATGCTTTTGTTTTAGATTGGTAGATTGGTATTCTTCTTTCTTTCTTTCTTCTTCTTCTTCTTCTTCTTCTTCTTCTTCTTCTTCTTCTTCTTCTTCTTCTTCTTCTTCTTCTTTTTCTTCTTCTTCTTCTTCTCCTCCTCCTCCTTCTTTTTCTTCTCCTCCTCCTCCCTTTCTTCTTCTTCTTCTTCTTCTTCTTCTTCTTCTTCTTCTTCTTCTTCTTATTATTATTATTATTATCATTATTATTATTATTATTATTATCATTATCATTATTATTATTATTATATATCACATCTTACTTTCATATCTTACTAAAATCTTCAAACATATTTTATAGGCTAACATGACAGCAAAATTCATTAAATGAATTGCTTCTTTATGGCTATTAACTGTTCAATTCAACAAGATGACAGATTACATGATATAACATTATTTCCCTTATTATTATCATGATTTGCATATTTTACTTTAGAAATTGGTCTGCCGGCATCACTCCTTGGATTTTGGTTCCCATTTGTTATTTCTTACCATAATGTTGCTTATTCTTAAACTAAGGTACATATGACCTAATGCTTTTTATGAAGTAACTTACATTATGCAGCTTGCTCTTTAGAACCAAAAACAAAACTGAAACAGGTTTAAATGTAATTATTCTATAAAGACTATAAATGATCACATCAAAAAAACAAAAATGATAAAACATGCCTCAGTAAGCAAGAAAAATTGCAAAATGAATTTTTTTTGTAAGTAAACATATCTACCAATAAATATTCTATCATCAAAAAAGGCCTAAATTGAAGAGGCTTACTAGAAGATTTCTGGGTATCCCGATGGGCCAGTCCACTACTATTATCGCTCACCCATATAAAAAATCATGAATAGAAATAGAATTTCATCAAAAGACTTAATAAGGTTAAAATATCAAATTTCCTCTATTTACAATCAGCTAACATGTAATTACATGGTGTTTTACATATAATTTCTTTGAGTTTGGGTTGGAAACAGGCTTCTTCGCTCACCAGTGAACTTGTTTGGCACTCATAATTGACTTTTGATTATCTGCGCTTCAATTATAATGCGGCTGTCTTTCTAGGATCTGACATCCACGTTATAAAGGGACACTACAGCAATTATGTTTTTTTAAAATTAATTTTGATTGGCTCACAAAGGTCATATGATATTTGAGCAAGCAAGTCATAAGCCAGTCTCTACTTGTCTCTCTTACAATCTATTTTCCTACAACCACTCTTTTTCTGACTTTCCTAGCATTTCTCAGATAAAAAAGATTTCAAGTAAGCTTTGTATAGATTTGAGTTAGCTATAAAATAAGTTCACCTACAAGATATAGATTACAGTGATTTTGATTGATCACTGCTGGTCAGGTGCAAAAAAGATTTTTCTCACAACTCCTTCAGTTTTTTATATTTATTTTCCCTTCACTCTGTCGAATATATATATATATGATATATTTTCTTTGTCAAATGTATATGAATAGAGATGATATTTGTAAAACCGTTAACCTAAACTGTCTATATAGGTTTCTTCAGTTTTCAAGTTAGTCTGGCCAGCTGACTGGGTATATGTGTATATCATGCATCCAGACTCACTAATGTGGCTTGAGGGCTGAAAACTTAAACTTTTAATCCTCATAGTCAAGAAAAAACATTTTCCTTTTTGTTTTTTGAAACAAGTTTTTTAGTAGAGGGATCAATTAGCATTGTAAGTTTCCATTCAATCGGGCATTGTCCACAAACTAAGTTTTTTGAAAAATTAAATTTTTTAGTGATCACTTCCCAACAAAAAGCAAGAGAAATAGTTTATTGATTGAACGCTCCTCTTTCCAATTTTTTGATTGATCACCCGAAGATTGAATGCTGCCAAAAGACATTTGTCACATAAAGGTTTCTATTGAGTGGACCACACTTGTTTTTATTTTTTTCCCCCAGTTTTTCTCCCACCTTATTTTTGTTGCTTTTTATCATTCTGGTAGATTCCACATCCTATGGCAATTAAAAGCAGCATGGATTGGAAAATTGTGAAGTAACCTTGAACAAGATATGTACTATGCTCTTTGGAGTCTGTCTGACTGGAACATGGCCTTACCTATTAGGCCACAAAGATCCATCAGTAGGTGGAATTCAAATTTAGTCATATAACTTTTTTCTCCCTTATCTGATTTTCTCCAAATCATATTGTTTGTTTACACAATAGTAAAAATGAACAATAAAAAATTACAATAAAAAGAAACAAAAATCAAATGAATGAAAAACTTGTCAAAAATAATGACAATGCTCCATCTGAAAATTTCTGACAAAAATATCTGTTTGTTCTTTGCCAAAATAGTAAATGACTGTAGCAAGAAGTGTTGGCAAAAAAACTCCTGAAAATATCTGCCTTGGTCATAATTATTAGATTTAACAATTTTTGTACTGAACTTATGATTTAAAACCAGTGGGCTATCACTGGGAAAACATATTGCATATGCATTACAGGGACACTTTCAGTGCCTGAAGTCAGCATTAAAACGTCAATAAAAATCTGATTTCAAATGCGAAATATAAAAGTTCCCATCCAAAATGAAGAATTCCATTGCTTTATATGCAAAAAAAGTTCCCATTTTTCATATGCAAAATACAAAGTTCCCATTTTTCACTTTAAAAACATGGAGTGTCCATCTTCAAAATATTTCCATCCTTTATATGCAAAATATGAAGTTCCTATCTTGAAACTGCAAAAAATAAATTTCTAACATCCATATGCTAAATAAAAAGTTTCCATCCTAAAGATTCAAAATATGAAATTTCCTCGATTTATATGCTAAATATGAATTTCTCATTCAAAAGATGCAAAATATATATTTCCCATCTTGAATATGCGAAATATAAATTTCCCATCCTAAAGATGCAAAATATAAATTTCCCATCCTAAAGATGCAAAATATAAATTTCCCTTCCTAAAGATGCAAAATATAAATTTCCCATCCTAAAGATGCAAAATATAAATTCCCTATCCTAAAGATGCAAAATATAAATTTCCCATCTTAAAGATGCAAAATATAAATTTCCCACTCTAAAGATGCGAAATATAAATTTCCCATCCTAATGATGCAAAATATAAATTTCCCATCCTAAAGATGCAAAATATATATTTCCCATCTTGAATATGCAAAATATAAATTTCCTATTCTAAAGATGCAAAATATAAATTTCCTATCCTAAAGATGCAAAATATAAATTTCCCATCCTAAAGATGCGAAATATAAATTCCCTATCCTAAAGATGCAAAATATAAATTTCCCATCTTAAAGATGCAAAATATATATTTCCCATCTTGAATATGCAAAATATAAATTTCCTATTCTAAAGATGCAAAATATAAATTTCCTATCCTAAAGATGCAAAATATAAATTTCCCATCCTAAAGATGCGAAATATAAATTCCCTATCCTAAAGATGCAAAATATAAATTTCCCATCCTAAAGATGCAAAATATATATTTCCCATCTTGAATATGCAAAATATAAATTTCCTATTCTAAAGATGCAAAATATAAATTTCCTATCCTAAAGATGCAAAATATAATATCCCATCCTAAAGATGCAAAATATAAATTCCCTATCCTAAAGATGCAAAATATAAATTTCCCATCTTAAAGATGCAAAATATAAATTTCCCACTCTAAAGATGCAAAATATAAATTTCCCATCCTGAAGATGCGAAATATAAATTTCCCATCCTAAAGATGCGAAATATAAATTTCCTATCATAAAGATGCAAAATATAAATTTCCCATCCTAAAGATGCGAAATATGAATTTCCCATCCTAAATATGCAAAATATAAATTTTCCATCCTAAAGATGCGAAATATAAATTTCCTATCCTAAAGATGCAAAATATAAATTTCCCATCCTAAAGATGCAAAATATAAATTTCCTATCATAAAGATGCAAAATATGAATTTCCCATCCTAAAGATGCAGAATATGAATTTCCCATTCTAAAGATGCAAAATATAAATTTCCTATCCTAAAGATGCGAAATATAAATTTCCTATCATAAAGATGCAGAATATGAATTTCCTATCATAAAGATGCAAAATATGAATTTCCCATCCTAAAGATGCGAAATATGAATTTCCCATCCTAAAGATGCAAAATATAAATTTTCCATCCTAAAGATGCGAAATATAAATTTCCTATCCTAAAGATGCAAAATATAAATTTCCCATCCTAAAGATGCAAAATATAAATTTCCTATCATAAAGATGCAAAATATGAATTTCCCATCCTAAAGATGCAGAATATGAATTTCCCATTCTAAAGATGCAAAATATAAATTTTCCATCCTAAAGATCCAAAATATAAATTTCCCATCCTAAAGATGCGAAATATGAATTTCCCATCCTAAAGATGCGAAATATGAATTTTCCATCCTAAAGATGCAAAATATAAATTTTCCATCCTAAAGATGCAAAATATAAATTTCCTATCATAAAGATGCAAAATATGAATTTCCCATCCTAAAGATGCAGAATATGAATTTCCCATCCTAAAGATGCAAAATATAAATTTTCCATCCTAAAGATGCAGAATATAAATTTTCCATCCTAAAGATGCAAAATATAAATTTCCTATCCTAAAGATGCAAAATATAAATTTCCCATCCTAAAGATGCAGAATATGAATTTCCCGTCCTAAAGATGCAAAATATAAATTTCTGATCCTAAAGATGCAAAATATGAATTTCCCATCTTAAAGATGCAAAATATAAATTTCCTATCCTAAAGATGCAAAATATAAATTTCCCATCCTAAAGATGCAGAATATGAATTTCCCGTCCTAAAGATGCAAAATATAAATTTCCGATCCTAAAGATGCAAAATATAAATTTCCCATCCTAAAGATGCAAAATATGAATTTCCAATCCTAAAGATGCAAAATATAAATTTCCCATCTTAAAGATGCAAAATATAAATTTTCCATCCTAAAGATGCAAAATATAAATTTTCTATCCTAATGATGCAGAATATAAATTTCCCATCCTAAAGATGCAAAATATAAATTTCCCATCTTAAAGATGCAAAATATAAATTTCCTATCCTAAAGATGCAAAATATAAATTTCCCATCCTAAAGATGCAAAATATGAATTTCCCATCCTAAAGATGCAAAATATAATTTTTCCATCCTAAAGATGCAAAATATAAATTTTCCATCCTAAAGATCCAAAATATAAATTTCCCATCCTGAAGATGCAAAATATAAATTTCCCATCCTAAAGATGCATAACATAAATTTCCCATCCTGAAGATGCAAAATATGAATTTCCCATCGTAAAGATGCGAAATATGAATTTTCCATCCTAAAGATGCAAAATATAAATTTTCCATCCTAAAGATGCAAAATATAAATTTCCTATCATAAAGATGCAGAATATGAATTTCCCATGTTAAAGATGCAAAATATAAATTTTCCATCCTAAGGATGCAAAATATGAATTTCCCATCCTAAACATGCAAAATATAAATTTTCCATCCTAAAGATGCAAAATATAAATTTCCGATCCTAAAGATGCAAAATATAAATTTCCCATCCTAAAGATGCAAAATGTGAATTTCCCATCCTAAAGATGCAGAATATAAATTTTCCATCCTAAAGATGCAAAATATAAATTTCCCATCCTAAAGATGCAAAATATAAATTTCCCATCCTAAAGATGCAAAATATGAATTTCCCATCCTAAAGATGCAAAATATAAATTTTCCATCCTAAAGATGCAAAATATAAATTTCCGATCCTAAAGATGCAAAATATAAATTTCCCATCCTAAAGATGCAAAATATAAATTTTCCATCCTAAAGATGCAAAATATAAATTTCCGATCCTAAAGATGCAAAATATAAATTTTCCATCCTAAAGATGCAAAATATGAATTTCCCATCCTAAAGATGCAGAATATAAATTTTCCATCCTAAAGATGCAAAATATAAATTTCCGATCCTAAAGATGCAAAATATAAATTTCCCATCCTAAAGATGCAAAATATGAATTTCCCATCCTAAAGATGCAAAATATAAATTTTCCATCCTAAAGATGCAAAATATAAATTTCCCATCCTAAAGATCCAAAATATAAATTTCCCATCCTGAAGATGCAAAATATAAATTTCCCATCCTAAAGATGCATAACATAAATTTCCCATCCTGAAGATGCAAAATATGAATTTCCCATCCTAAAGATGCGAAATATGAATTTTCCATCCTAAAGATGCAAAATATAAATTTTCCATCCTAAAGATGCAAAATATAAATTTCCTATCATAAAGATGCAAAATATGAATTTCCCATCCTAAAGATGCAGAATATGAATTTCCCATTCTAAAGATGCAAAATATAAATTTTCCATCCTAAAGATGCAAAATATAAATTTTCCATCCTAAAGATGCAGAATATGAATTTCCCATCCTAAAGATGCAAAATATAAATTTCCCATCCTAAAGATGCAAAATATGAATTTCCCATCCTAAAGATGCAAAATATAAATTTCTTATCCTAAAGATGCAAAATATAAATTTCTTATCCTAAAGATGCAAAATATAAATTTCCCATCCTAAAGATGCAGAATATAAATTTCCCATCCTAAAGATGCAAAATATAAATTTCCCATCCTAAAGATGCAAAATATAAATTTCCCATCCTAAAGATGCAAAATATAAATTTCCTATCCTAAAGATGCAAAATATAAATTTCCCATATTAAAGATGCAAAATATAAATTTCCCATCCTAAAGATGCAGAATATAAATTTCCCATCCTAAAGATGCAAAATATAAATTTCCTATCCTAAAGATGCGAAATATAAATTTTCCATCCTAAGGATGCAAAATATGAATTTCCCATCCTAAACATGCAAAATATAAATTTTCCATCCTAAAGATGCAAAATATAAATTTCCGATCCTAAAGATGCAAAATATGAATTTCCCATCCTAAAGATGCAAAATATGAATTTCCCATCCTAAAGATGCAAAATATAAATTTCCCATCCTAAAGATGCAAAATATAAATTTCCCATCCTAAAGATGCAAAATATAAATTTCCTATCCTAAAGATGCAAAATATAAATTTCCCATCCTAAAGATGCAAAATATAAATTTCTTATCCTAAAGATGCAAAATATAAATGTCCCATCCTAAAGATGCAGAATATAAATTTCCCATCTTAAAGATGCAAAATATAAATTTCCCATCTTAAAGATGCAAAATATAAATTTCCTATCCTAAAGATGCAAAATATTAATTTCCCATCCTAAAGATGCAAAATACGAATTTCCCATATTAAAGATGCAAAATATAAATTTCCCATTCTAAAGATGCAAAATATAAATTTTCTATCCTAATGATGCAGAATATAAATTTCCCATCCTAAAGATGCAAAATATAAATTTCCCATCCTAAAGATGCAAAATATAAATTTCCCATCCTAAAGATGCAAAATATAAATTTCTTATCCTAAAGATGCAAAATATAAATTTCCCATCTTAAAGATGCAGAATATAAATTTCTTATCCTAAAGATGCAGAATATAAATTTCCCATCCTAAAGATGCAAAATATAAATTTCCCATCCTAAAGATGCAAAATATGAATTTCCCATCCTAAAGATGCAAAATATAAATTTCCCATCCTAAAGATGCAAAATATAAATTTCTTATCCTAAAGATGCAAAATATAAATTTCCCATCCTAAAGATGCAGAATATAAATTTCCCATCCTAAAGATGCAAAATATAAATTTCCCATCTTAAAGATGCAAAATATAAATTTCCTATCCTAAAGATGCAAAATATTAATTTCCCATCCTAAAGATGCAAAATACGAATTTCCCATATTAAAGATGCAAAATATAAATTTCCCATTCTAAAGATGCAAAATATAAATTTTCTATCCTAATGATGCAGAATATAAATTTCCCATCCTAAAGATGCAAAATATAAATTTTCCATCCTAAAGATGCAAAATATAAATTTCCCATCCTAAAGATGCAAAATATAAATTTCCTATCCTAAAGATGCAAAATATAAATTTCCCATCCTAAAGATGCAGAATATAAATTTCCCATCCTAAAGATGCAGAATATAAATTTCCCATCCTAAAGATGCAAAATATAAATTTCCTATCCTAAAGATGCAAAATATAAATTTCCCATCTTAAAGATGCAAAATATAAATTTCCCATCTTAAAGATGCAAAATATAAATTTCCCATCCTAAAGATGCAAAATATAAATTTCCCATCCTTTATTGCTGTACCAATATGATGCAATACCTGAAAACTTCAACCGAGGAAATAAAGAGTGACAAGAATTTCACTGGAATTATTTGACAAATATGGTTTTATATAATCATTTAACTATTCAGCAATGATTTTAACATTTTTCTTGTTAACTTTTGTTTCCAAGGGTTGAAGAACACTAGCAGCAAAGAGATAATTTGAATGCTATTTTACAAACTTTTCCTATTGAATTTGTTCCTCACTGAGTGCTTCATGAATCTTGCTTTGTGCCAAAGTCAGCTTTCTCTGACATTCACCAGAATAAATGTATTTTGAATTGCACCAATCATCCATGATTAATAATTCGATTAAGAATATAATCTCTGTCTCTGATAATAAATCTTGAAGTTCTATTTTAGTTTCGAAAACCTTTCAAAGTACACATACACAATTAGTTATACCTTGATTAGTGTCGTCATTTCGTCCCATAATTTTCCGTACTGTTCAAAACTGCACTCTTCAAGGTCTTATGATTTAATGTTTTTATTTTCATTCATCAACATCAATTTATACAGCAATACTCTAAATGTACCATCTCAAAACCCCCACTAACCAAAGCCACACCATTTGAGGTATTCCTGTATGTACAGATAATTTATTACAAATTTGTTTGTGAATGTGCAAAGTTCAACTCAAAATGATCAAGAAAATCTTTCTATTCTCTTAGTCATCTTCAAATATAAAAGTACAATGAATTAATATTAGAAAAATATAAAGTATTTACATATACTGTAGAACCTCACCATCTGTGGAATCACTAATCTAGGATTCACTTACCTGTAGTTTGCCCAATTTAGATGTTTTTCATCTAAATGTAGATGTTTTTGGTTTCATCTGGATCATAGAAGTTGCTATTTAGATAGTTTTTCATAAAATCAGTTATACTTTTATTCAATTTATAGAAATGAAATAAGAGATATTTTTCAAAAGATCAGCTATGTTTTATTAAAGTAAATGTTGACAATTAAAGTAACATTTAATTCATCAGTAATATCTAACATATTTCCTAGATTTTAGATATATATCTGGAAAATGTAGACGCTTCTAGAAGTTTTTTGACTCAGTTTTAAATGTAAACATCAAAATAAAGTTGGCAACACTACTAGTATCCATGGTTCTCTATTATCTGTGGATTTCACTATCTACTGGGGGTAATAGAACTTATGTACTATAGATAACAGATAGTTTTACTGTACAGATATTTACAAAGCTTTGCTTTATTTGATACAAGGCCACAAGTGTATGGTACCAAGTGAGTATTGAACTCACAAACAGAAGTAATGGTCCACTGGATAACTCACCCAAAAACCATGCAATGACAAAGTATCCAGCTACTTGAATATATGTGACTACGTGTTTTAATGATTTGTCATTTTATTATATTCATTCCCTATTCACTTTGTCAAACTTTGTCAAGGTTATTATGTGCACTCCATTTTCATCAGTTCTGATTGGTTAGTATTGGTCATGTGAAGAATGAGAAACTGACCAATCATAGCCTTTATTCTGTCATTCATTCACCTTCTGTTTCTACCATCTTTTTCTCCATTTTGTTTTGTTGGTTTTCTCTTTATCAAGTGACATGGAACTGGATTCATGTGAACCATTTGAGGAAAAAGGATCGCTTATATTTGCAATATTTAATCGCTTGACGGCTTTGAAATCCTTGTTCATTCATTCAATAATTGATCAGAATTTGGTTTATTAATCCCTTACTGCTGGAAAAAATCAATAACTTATATTTATTCTGATTGATTTTCACTTTGTTCTTGTTATATATATATATATATATATATATATATATGTGTGTGTATGTGTGTGTGTGTGTGTGTATCTTTAAATGTATGTATATGTATGTTTATATATATATATATAAATGTTTGTGTATATATGTTTGCTGGCCAAAGTCAAGGTTGACAATTGGTGTAACAACTTTTTACAGTTATTACTGTTTAGGCAGTAGTAATAGGATTGCATTTTCCAGATGCTTACTCAACCACTCTCTTCTCCATCAACCATCATGGCATGCCAGAAACAAGACATCTTTGACAAGATATTTGGGAATAGGGAAGGATGCATTGATGTAAATTCATTCTTTTCCCTAGTGTTTTTGTCATTTCATTTTCATACATATATAGTTTGAACATATATATATATATATATATATATATATATATATATATATATATATATATATATAGATTGAACATATATCTATATAGATGCATAGATGTATATATATCTATATATATATAATTTAAAGATATATATACATTATTTGAAAATATATATATATATATGTATTCAATTATTATGTAGATTTAGATAGATGTATTGATAGATATGAGTGCATATACCCACAAATACATGCACACACATACACATACACACACATACAAACACATTTTAAATCCATATAAATATACAATCAAATATGCACACGTTTGTGTATGAGAATTATAAACTGAAACCCCAGCATAGTAAGCTTAATATTAGACTAATTCTTCAGTTTCATTCATGTCTGGGTGTATGTATATGCCTACACATGCACATATGCACACACTCATACACACTCACATATTTATATATATAGATCATAGTGTCATCCACAGATGTTTTTGTTGTATTACAAGTCTTCAGTGTGGATATAGACTATCTGTTATCCCATCCAGTACCATGATTGAAACCTTCCCTTCAGATCTGGAGACCGATATCCTACCTTTGCACTAGGGAACTGGACAGTCAGTAAGGCTGAATTTTGACGACATATTTATTCAGTTTAAATTCCCCGTCCACCGGAGTGCTCTATTCCTATGGAAGAGCATTGTATAAGCTTACAGTGGATGAGTTACCTCACTCAAAGAGTGCTCAACCCTGAACAGAGGAGCATTAATTATTGTGTCATCCACAGACGGCTTTTTCAATGTATCACATCTCTTCAATGAGGCTATAGACTTTCCATTATCCCATCCAGATAGATAGATAGATAGATAGATAGATAGATAGATAGATAGATAGATTTGAGTGTGTGTGTTTAGATAGATAGAGAAATAGATACAAGCATGTATATCTAAATTTATTATAATATATATATATATATATATATATATATATATATATATATATATATATATATATATATGTGAATGCATATAAATGTATGAATAAAATTAGATATGCATTTCTCTTTCTCTTTATTTAGTCTCAGCAGTTCTCATTCCTTAATTGTATTTCAATATCTGTGAGTAGTTTAGAAAGACTTCAATTTCTTTCCAACCAAAAATCATGTTAAAGGCTCATCATATTCCCAGTGTTTTTTTTCGTCTCACATTAAAATGAAAGGAAATTTCATGTTTTTGATACAGCTAAAAGAGTAATCAAAAACATTGCACCAGTAAAGATTTTTCCTTTATACTATCAGGTGGGAATGACATAGTCAAAACAGAACAAATAAGTTGAATATAGGAAAGCAATACAACTACCTGTCTACGTCAACAATTTTATTTTTATTCATTGATTTGTGTACAATTTTCTATTAGAGACAATCGTATGAATTATTCTCATATCTATCTAACAAACATCATATATATGATATTTCTAGACATATTTGATATAATATTATCTAAGTATGCAACTTAAGTCTATAACGGCATGCTTATACCTAAGTTTATGATATTTTTTAGGAAATCTTTTCAAACAGTTGAATGTTCAAGCTTTTTAAAAGAAATGTTGGTTTTGCTATGATTTGTTTCGATAATGATGGAAGTTATGTAAATGAATCAATTCTAATTAAACATAATTTTTTATGTTTTTCTGATCCCAAATTAGTTTATTCATGAGATGACCATGTATATATATATGTGCGTGTATGTATGTGTGTGTGTGTATGTATGTGTGTGCATGCGTGTATATCTATTAGATTAATTATTACAGTAATTAACTAAATATTCTGCACAGTTAAAGAAAGAGATGAAAGTATTAATAGATTTATAGTTGAATTTTGAAAATTCTCAACTCTACCATGATCTGTTTGACAAAACTATCCTGATATTTCCTTAGTTGATTCGACCAAGGCTTCTCAAACTTTTCAATCAAAGTTACCTACAACAAACCGGCAAAACACTGTAGCTGGGTTTCGGTTATACATATGTTCTGTATACATATGTACATATATTTATACCTATAGGAGACATCGGGGCTAGTTGGTCCCCTTTTGTTAGAGGAACCATTCACAATTTAAACTGAGCATCAATATCTTGCCCAGATTTGTGATATCAATAAATAGCAAAACTATTGTAACAATCTGGCTCATAGCTGTTCTATAGAAACTGGAACCAACTTGCCCCGTATCAGTTCAAGCTCACCCACAGTAAAGTTGAGCCCTCATTTTCCAATGAGCAGAAAATAATTCAAGGGAACGCTGAGTTATAGGGTTTTATGGAGTTTTTATGCCCCCTCCCAAATTCTGACAATAAGAAACATTATGTTTTGATGTTAATTGAGTCAAGATCCTTATACAGGGTATAATAATATTTGGCATTCCTTCAGTAAGCACAGTAATTTTGAAAAAAAAATTAAAATTAAAGTATTTCACTCTATTCCTTCGTGACTTGAGAATAACAGATCAACATGATTTCTTTGTGACCAGGATACATATTCAAGCAAACACAACTAGAAAAGAAACACTTTGGCCTAATTTGGCTCTCTATGATTGAAAAAATAATTGAAAGAGGAAAGAGATGTCTTTATTGCAATTCATTAGTGCACCTCTTTTAATCATCAGCAAATGAAATAAAACACAGGTACATACTTGGCACTGCATGACTAGAAGAAGCAGGGACTAACTTGCCCCTTGGCAAAGGGACCAACTTGCCTCAGCATGAACATATTTATTTTAGGGGTTGGCAACTACCACTGTCACTAGACAGAACAAAAGTGTCAATCCTCAATAATACCTTTGATATACAAGTTTGAAAATAGTTATGTAGGTCTGGCTGATACCATTCACTGGCTTTGAAAACCTGAATAAATCTTCATCAAGTTTAATTTCAATGATCAAAATTAGTTTTTAGCACTCACCTCATCAGTCTACAACATGTACAAGACAGATCTCCAGTGCATGAAAACAGGTGATTATGTGACATCAAAGATAATGAGAAAACCACTCGGGCTTCAAAAGAAAACTTGTGGTCCAATTCATTCTGAGGTATAACTAACTCCAGTCTCCCCAATGTATCCAGATTTCACCTAACCCTAACTGTTCAGAATAGAAACTTGAAATTTTGCATTCACATTCTCCTCAATTGGTTTTTTACTGGGGGTTTCAATTTGCAGTATAAGTTTGTACTAAATTGATTCTTTAGTTTGTGTCCAGCAGCATTTATGCTTGATTTTTAGAAAATCTAGGCGTTTTTATTGATTACTGCCAAACAAAATGCAGAAGAAGTAATATTCATTGATCAACCAATTTTCCAATTTTTATCCCCCAAAATGACATGTTTGCTTTAAGACATTGGTCACATGATGGTTTCTATTGAGTGACTAACCAGACCCATTGCTTTTTTTTTTTTGTTAAATCATGAATTTATTGTTCAAACTATACTGGTAGCTTTTTCATCAAGGTAACCCAATTTTACCTTTGCTCAATTCATGAGGTAAAGAGAAGCATATATGGCTGGCTATGATTCATAATTTCTTTTGGTATACTAGTTTTATTTGTGCCCCCTTTTGGTGAGACTAATTTTTTCATGACTCCTTGCTTATTGTTATAGTGGTAGTCTAATAGTAACTAAGCATAATAACATACAAATAGCAAAAAACTGTTAAAAATTACAACATATTTAAAATCTATAATTTTCACTGTGTTTATTATGAAGAGATATTCCTTTTTAAAAATGAATTACTAATACATATCTACATTTCTAATGTTTCTGCATCTCTCAGTAATCTCCTGTTGATCCCTCAGAGTGGGGATGATTGGATGTTGGGGCGGCCTCCCAACCCCTACTTTGAGAAGCCCTGGATTAGACAAGATTGAAGCCTCATGTAAAATTGGAGACAGCAACTTTTCAGTGTTTAAAGTTGATTTTTATTGATGTTAATGTTGATGGCAGTTAGAATTTAAGGTTGGCTGCTGTTTCCAAATTTAGGACAATGGCACAAAAGATATTGTCAGAGGTTACACCCTTTTAGAAGAGCAGGGCATCCTTCAAAGACAATTGTCTGCTTTAACGCCAGGTGTTATGTACTTGAGTTCATTTCCTTCCTTGGAAGGCCACTCTGCATGCAAATGTAGATTGACTTTGACAGCCTGTAAAGACACAAAATGGTTTTCATTTATCACCTTGAAAGGGACAGAAAAGAAGATGAGAGAGTAGGAGGAGAAAGTGTGAGGAGACAATGAAGCATAAAGGGAGGGATGAGGGGAAAGGTTGCAAGTGAGGGGAATAAGTGGCAAGAGAAGCAGAAGGATGAAAATGTAGATAGGTGTCATTGTAAGAGAGGGAGATATGTTGACTGTGGTAGTAGGAAGTGACGGATGCCAACGATGATACTAGTCATGATAATGATGATGATGAAAAAAGAACTGGCATTGATTCTGGCAATTCCATGGTGGTTTCAGGCTAATTCAATACTCTTCTCACACACCTGAGATAGATAAAATTTTGAAAATAACTCATATATTTGTATAAATATGTTTGAAATAATACAACTTTAGATAAGCTGTTGATAGATAAATCATCAATTAAACATGTTTGAATCTCATATGATACATTTATTGCTATTGTCAATAAATAAAAATGTTTGTAGAAAATCAATACCTGACGAAAGGACCCAAACTCATATAAAAGTTAATTTTGTCGTCAAAATCTTTCTGTCCTTTAAAACAAATCATTCGTTATTTCAAAAGGGAGACGAGAAAAGGAGGAGAAAAGGAGGAGAAAAGGAGGAATAATTATCATCATTTCATTTCACTTTGATTCTAATCGCTCAATTCTTTGCCACACAGTTATGAAAAGGATTGAATAAATTCAAGTCAGAACGATTTGTTGGAATTAATAGTTTTGGTATTTTTCTTTCAATGCAATGGGTGCCTTGCCATAGAGTAATGGTAAACAAGCTTCTCTTGCCATCTGTCCAAGTTTAGCAAATAGCTAATCTTGTTGACCAGTATTACTGTAGTGAGTCTGTTCTTCACTGAATTTCCACACTTGTGGCCATCTACCTAACCTTTAGTAAGTAGCCAGTTTTGCAAACCCTCACTATGGCCTTCTGCCCAAGTTTGACAAATAACCAGTCTTATAGATCATTACAACTCATCCACACTTATAGATTAATACTACTGAAGTTTGTTCCTCATTGGGTGTCCCAACTATTTCATATAAGATATCAACTAATTTTTAAAGGTTTTTTTGACATTCATTTGTGTCAAATTTTTTTAAACAAAAGTTATATTTCACCAGACAATAAGTAGATAAACATAAATGATGGACAAAACAATGATTTCAGTTGACTGTTTATTGTTTGGAGGAGGGTCATTAACATTCGATGAATTTTGAGGACAATTGAGAGGAGAGTCACCTGGAAATAGCTTTCAGTCAGAAAAATAAATTTGGGAAAAAATTATATCAAATTCCTTGTTTTATATTTTATGTGTTCTATCTAAATTCTGGAAAATGGGTGTTACCCATCTCCTAGAATTTTAGAATGGAAAACACTCATCTCAAACACCGGTATCTTTTTCACTATCTTTTTCTTTTCCTTCTCAAATCGAAATTTCTTAAACAAGAAAATATTTGTTGTATTAGATAAAGTGACTGACCGATGCTTAGCATTGACTCCTGCTATTTCATAGGTTACACCCCGCAATGTAATTTTTATTCCTGGGTTTTGCATGTTATTTTGCTTATGTGTTAAAAGTATAGAAAATGGATATAATTCACACCAAACTTTTGTGATTAAAATAATAGTATTTATATGCAATTGCTCTCTGCACTTCATGGGATTTAAAAAATGCAAATTTGCCTGTTATCCAATTGAAAAAAGTAGATTTCAAATTATCACTGTCCTGGTCACAAAAATTAAAATTTGAAGAGAATGATTGATGTTTTGTGCACTTTTTAGACATAATCAATCAGAAAATAATACTTATTAGCCAAGAACAAAATTTTTTTGCACATTGTTATAGATCTAAAGTGTCTGATAGTTGAATGTTACTTACCTGAAGCTCTATGTCAGTATATTTTCTCATATCTAAACTCAACACAAAGTATTGTTTACTGAAATTCTTGTACGCATTTTAGGTAAAAAAAAAATTGAGACATGTGAAGTAGTAGCCATAGTTATATTATCTGCAGCCAGAATGACAATTCCAGTGCCCATTTAGGAGGGGGGGTAGCGGTAGTTCAGGACAGAAGCCAAGACCACTCACCCACAACATTTACGGGGTCCCCAAAATTAGTTAACCGAAAAAAATTACCATGAGTTTGTAAACAAATAATGTAATGATACTAGAAACATGGATGAAATTCAATATGATCACAATTAAATTCAAGAGAATTTCTCATTTACTTAGACTAGTTATCATTTTGATGGGAGGACCCCGTTTGAATTATAGCCAGGAGCTCCATGTAACCTGGCCCTAAACAGCTCACAAATTACAGTGAAGATTCCTATGTTTATTCAGTTTAGTGCCAAAGTTAACACATAAAACAGGTCTGCCTAGTTACTCAATAGAAACGGTGGCCAATAGCTTTTGGCAGCTTGCAGTGCTGGGCGGTGATCAATTAAAAAATTGGGAAAAGGGGGTGATCAATGTATAATTTACTTCTCTCACATTTTGATGGGCAGCGATCGCTAAAAGAGTCTGAAATTTTCAAAAACAAGCTTGAACACAAACTTAGGGATGAATTTAGGATAAACTTGCATTGCAAATTGAATTCCTCACTAAAAATCTGGGGAGTGGGGGATACAAACAAAACATTTTTTTTAAACATGATAATGAGCAACTGAGTAAATTTTCAGCCCTTAGGCTCCATTGCATGTGATAATGACATACATTGATAGTTAGCGAGATCAACTTAAAAACTGAAGAAACCTATTTTGATAGTTTTGGTCAGTGGTTTCTAACTGAAATATGAATTATGTTTATTGCCCCATCTTTGTTACTCTAAATATTGACAACCTTTGTTTATGCTTTCTGGATTCAGTAACAATATCACTAGAAGTGAATATTTCATGTCGAATATCTGCTCTCACTCAGTTCAGTGATTGTAAAATGCAGAAATTGAGCCAAAGTAGAGATATGTAATTTGATTGATTGATTTTTCTCAGGTGGTCACCACTCTAAGCAGAAATTTGTTTGACATGGCTTATCAGGTGGAAACCAAACTTGACAAAAGTGTCAGGAACAAAAACTAAGTATATAAACTCAAATAGAATTGAATTAATCATAATCAAAGAACAAATGGAAACTAGGAAAGCACTCAGAGAGCGCATACCTCAGCTAAAGCTCTTGATTAACTTATTCAAAAACAAAATTCCTGGATCTGCTGCCAAATTTAAGAAAAACGTTGTCCATGCCTCCACAAAATTTCACTGGAACTCATTGAGAACTTTTGAAGATATTGTGTCAATAGACATGAGGATATACATTAATGTGTGAAGAAAATGGGAAAATATCTCTCGAAACAAGTTTCTGGATCCTGCCCAAAATTTGATCACTTCTTACTTTCCTCACGGCCCAGCCTTCAACAAAATTTCATTGGATTCATTGAGAACTTTTGGAGATATCATGTAGACAGACAGACAGAAAGACAGAAGTGTGGAAGGAAAGACATAAGTAAATATATATACTTTTCCAGCTTGGTATATGATAAAACAATGCTTAATCATATTGAAATAAACTGGCATTGTTATATATATGTATGTGTGTATGGTGATAGGAAGATTGTGTTGCACAAATCCTCCATGTAGGTAGAGACTGCTTGCCTTAAAACTCAGCATTTAGATTTTGGGCTTTCTAACCTGGACTTGAATATCCACTATTGCAAATAGAATCCCTCTTGTAAAAGTTTAGTTAAATAATTTTTATATAAAACTAACAAATTTCCGGATGGTTCAAAGGTCTAATGGATTGAAAGCACCAAGAATTGAAAGAAAAAAGAATATTTCTACGAAAAGTGAAACTGAACAAAACAGAGGTAGTTTCCAGACATTATAGATGCATTCATTTCCTGATACAACTTTACGATTCCTGGGTTTCCAGAATAAAATTGAATCATGAATTCAAAGTCTCTTGAAATCAGTTTTAGTGCCTTCTTTATCTTTTGCTTCCTTTCATGTTTTGTAAATTTCCATTTATTTCATTTTTATGGGTAGGGGATGAGAGAAAATCTCCATCATTTTCAGATTTAAATCCAAATAACTTTCTGACCACTCATCCAGATTTTCTTGATCGGCTTTTTCAAAATCTTCAATTTTTTTTAAAACTGCAGCTTAAGAGTGTTGGATCTTTCTCATGAAGACACTGCACAAATGATTTGAAAAAAAAAGGAAAAAGAATTGTCCACTCCTAATGTCATCTTTATTATATCACTTTCGTGAAAGGCATCAGTTTAATTCTGCCTGCACTCTAGAATGATAAGTCATTTACATCAGTGCCACTCTAAGTGTGGTGCGCGTATTGGAGCTAATATGTGAACCAGAGCCTACTGGTACTTGTTTCCACATGTTTAATGATGTTTCAAGTATATATTACTAGATGATGTTCTTGGCCAGGCTTAGGCAATATTTTACCATAGAGAAACTATATAAAGCCACAATAATACTCAAATAGCGGGACTTTGTTACACTTGTTTCTTAGACTTGAAAAATTTACTTCAAACCTCTATCTAAAATTATTTTATATGCTATTCATTATGAAATGCTTATTAACCTCTAATATATTCATTATACATCTCTGATAAAGCTTAACATTACTATGAATGTTCAATTAATATTTTACCGGTCATTTATGAATAATGATTTGTCAAGGATATAGTATTGGTTCCTGACACATTGGATAAAACATTGCCAGCCTGCAAGATCAGATAGTGAACCTGAGTGAGTCACTTTTAGAAACTAAACATGAATCATATTTGCCATCGCAGTCAATAATTCAACAGCTGTAGTGTCAAAATTTAAAGTCATGTAAAAGGTAAAAGGTATCTTCCATATTTCTCTGTTAACTCCAATATTGAACCTAGCACCCCAAACTTTTCAAACCCTCATGTACAAATATGAAATGAACATACTATAAAGACAAAACTATGGGTTATGTGTAAAAATTGATTTCTCATGACATTTATTTTTAACTGGTCTTCATTTACAAATTTTCATCTTATTAATTGCTGCTACATGAAAAGCAACCAACAAACCATTTGTAGGAAGTTGATATTTTTGTCACATTTAGAACTACAATGCACATTGTTTTGAAATTTTATTTTCAACTTTTACACTCTGCATTATGATTTATAGAGTTCAAGATGAACGTTGTAACTCTGAGAATGAAGAAAATATCAACTTTTTAAAAATGGTACATTGGGCACTTATGCACATATGATACTGATCTATTGTCCCATAAGAGCAGAATGTGACACAAGGTCAATTTTAGTGAGGGGGAAAAGACTTGTCCCTTTGGCAAGCCTTTGGTATCAAGGATTGACCCTGGCCCTAACCACTTTAGGTGCAAAGGGAAGTTGCATCCTGGGGGAGTATGTACCCTGAAAGTAGCTGTGATCCCACCTCAGCCACAATTACCGAATGACTGGGTGGGGTTTGGCGACAGGGCCAAAAATTACACATAAAGGTAACAGTCCTTTCACTGGGAAAACAGGTCTGGTTACTCAGTTGATAGAAACAGTCAAGTGAACAATATCTTTTGGTAGCATGCCATGTTGGAGGTAATCAATTGAAAAAAGGTTGATCCATGAACGATTCTCCTCTCGTCTTCTGTTGGGGAATGATCATTAAAAAAAGTCTGAATTTTCAAAAAACAGGAGTGAATGCAGCCAGACACAAAAAAACTATTGGGGAAGGTGGATTAAATATCGTTTTTTCTAGACATAATAAGGCGCAAATGTATAAATCTTCAGTCCTCTATCTCCATTGGTGTGGCCTGTACACATAATACACTAGGATGGCAAATCTTTGGCAGAGCTAGCTCAACCTTCAAAAATAAGAAGATCCCATTGATCCTACAGAGAAGGGTGCATAACCTATGCATCCTCCCAATAGTCACTTATGGAGCTGAAACATAGAACCAAACCAAGAGACAGACCCGTATATTGAGAACCATGCAACGTGCACATGAAAGAATAATGCTGGGCCTCACATGGAGAGACCACAAAACAGCACAGTACATCCGAGAAAAGACAAGAGTCAGGGACATCATAGAATCCATAAAAAAATCTCAAATGGCGGTGGGCTGGCCATGTTGCAAGAATGGCAGACAATCGATGGACATCACGACTCATGACATGGATCCCCCGAGATCACATGCGCAACCGAGGCCGGCAAAATATTAGATGGAGAGACGAGCTAGATAAGTTCAGGGAGTACTGGCTCCGCGACACCCATGATAAAGAGGTGTGGCAAATCCTGGGGAAGGTCTATGTCCAACGACGGACGTTAAAAGACTGATGATGATGATGGTATTTGTAACAATAGAACACCTGTATGAAGAATATTTTGAATCTTAATTTTCACTTAGAAGTTTAATTTTTATCCTGTAATATGATAGTGTAATCAGCAATACCAAAGCATAGTCAAGCAAAAAACACAAAGACTATAATTCTAAAAAAAGGTGGTTGATGTTGTTGAATCATCAGAACAATGAGTAAAATGGCAGATAAGGATAATAGATATGATACTTCAAAGGTGGTGATAGATAAGATCAAAGGATGAACCATATAAGTAGCTATGATGAAAATAGAAAAAAAAAAGAGCAAAAATGAATTTTTCATTCTTGCATTCAGAACTTCTGCTTGGTTTGCCAAAATGAAGAGTTTGTTTCAGGCAGGCATGTCTATCAAATGACTTTCTTCTAGATGACAGTAATTCTGTGATGGAAGAAAGACTCATGATGCTAAACCTATTTTTTTTTGTTCTATTTTTCTTCTTCTCTTTGGATAGTAGGGTTGACTTTGTCAGCTTTTTCCTTCAGCATGCTCTCTTCTTTAGTGATAGAAATGGGTTTGGGGAATTAGGTATACGGTAAGGCTTTATTTTGGGAACTAGGTATACATTTATGCCTCCATTAGTAGACATTGAACATACAAAAGACCTGGAAATTGAAAAGTAGGTATACACCATACCTGCTAAAATCTTCACTCTCTCTATCCCTCTTTTTTATTGTTTTTTTTTCTAATGATAACTTGGTGGGGGGAAACCAACAAAAATGTCCCTGCTACTCTCATTCATATTTATTTGTCTTTTCTCTGTAAGAACTGTTTTCTTGCTCTCTTTCATTTTCATCTCTCCCTTTGTTTCTTATTTTCCTTTTTCTTTTCTTCTTTTTTCTTTCATACTCTGCATTTTCTCTATCACTCACTTTTATTCATTTTCTTCTTAAAATCATCTTTGCCTTTATTCAACATGGACTTCTGCTTTTTTCTCTCACTGTCTCTCCAATAGTTTTTTAGTATTTATATACATATACTGTTTGTTCATATCTTGCAATCAATTTTTGTCTCTGTTCATATCTGTATGTATCTAATTATTTTTCAGTTTATTTTACCATGAATTTTTTTCTTTGACCCATAAGAAAACTTTCTATTTTTTTCCCTTCATTTTCAATGTCTGCAACCATCTCTTTTTCTTTCTTTCTTTCTTTCTCATTCATTTTATTTTATGTCAACCTCCATATTCCTTTTCTTTCCCACAGTTTTCCTTATACAATCCCTTATTTTCTTTTGCCTTTCTTTCAAATCTGATTTCCTTTATCTTTTCCTTTCTATTTTCTTTTTCACATTCTCATCTTTTTTCTCTTCTTCTTCTTCTTCTTTCCCCATTCCTAACAACTTCCTTGCATTTTAATGCATTTATCTGCTTTATATTCAACAATCCCATACCAAAAATGAATTTCTCTACATTAAACATTTACCTATCGCTGCAATCTTTACCATTATTTTGAGTGCCTCTTCTCAAGCTACACCCAACCTTCCATACTCACCCAACACCCTTCCTTTGTTATACATCAGTGACATCATAAATCCAAGACTATTAACTTCATCATTCCTCTTTTGGTCACGCTTTAACAATCGTCAAAATTCACCAACTTGTCACGGTGGCATTTTCTCCATTACACCTTCCGTTATTCTGCAGAAATCAAATTGAAAGAAATCAAAATCTCTGACTATTTTTTTGCACTTTCTCCCACTATCTGATTATTCCTCCTTTTCTTTCTTTCTTTCTTTAATCCTGTCTTTAAACCTGTTTCCTTTCTATCTCATTCTTATTTACCTTTTTTTTAAATTCATTTTTCATTCTTTCTCTCTCCCTCTCTTTCCTTCTTTCTTCCTTTCCCACTCTTTCAGCCATTTTCTTTCATCTATTTTCATTTGTTCTCATTACCATTATTTTGAGTGCCTTTTCACAAGCTACACCCCACCCTTCATACTCACCCTTCCTTTGTCATGCTTCAGTGACAACATAAATCCAAGACTATAAACTTCATCATTCCTCTTTTGGTCACACTTTCGTCAAAATTTTCCTTCTAGTCACAATGGCATTTTCCCTGTTACATCTTCCTTTATTCTGATGAAACAATATTGAAAAAAAAGAAAGAATTAAAAGATTCTTTCTTTCTTTCTCTTCTCAGTTATTCTATCTTTATTCCATTTTTTTGTCAAATTTATCAATTTCATACGTTCCATCTTTGGTGTACTTTCCTTTTATTCCTTACTTTTTCCTTCAATCTCCTTCCAATTTGCTTTTTCTTTCAGCCTATCTTCTCCTTTTGAGAAACTGTCTACCAAAACTGTCAACATAAGCTCCTTCAGTTTTTAGAATGGTTTGGCTCACTGGCTGGCTATCTATACATGTATATATCATATGTACAAGCTGCACCAATGGAGCTACATGGCTGAAAATTTGAACATTTACTCCTTATTATGTGAATGAAAATGTTTTTTTATTTTTTCAAAATTCGCTAATAATGTTTTTAGTGGAGTGTTTGATTTGCAATGTAAGTTTATGCTAAATTGATTCCTTTGTTTATGTCTGGCAGTGTTCATACATGTTTTTTTGAAAATTATGACATTTTTAGTGATCAAGGCCCAACAAAAGGCAAGAGAAGTTTTCAAGTTTTTGTCTCCTTTCTTTTTTCTACTAAAATCCTGAGTTGATACCTTTTTCCTTCTATTCTATTTTTCATTTATTTCTTCTTTTATTCAACTTTCTTTTTTTCTTCCTTTGAATATTTTTTAGTTTTTCTTCCAATGTAATTATTCTTGATTTTTTCTTTTCTTTCTTTCATTCCATCACAGATTTTTACATTCACATCTATGTAATTATATTTCTTTCTTTCTTTTTTCTTTCTTTCTTTCTTTTTTTGTTTTCATTCTTTCTTATAATATGTCCCTCTCCTTTCAGAAAAAATGTTTTCCTTCCATTTCTATTCCAGAACCTACTTCTTTTTCTTTTTCTCACAGTTGTCTTCCTTATTCTTTTTTTGCATTCTTCCTTTTTTATTTTTGTATCATATATATATATTCTTCCTTCAATTTTTTCTTCTTCTGTTGCTCTGATTATAAAAATTCTTTCTTCTTCTTTGGTCCTTTCTTTCTTTGTTTCTTTCACCTTCTGACTGTATCTTTTCTTGCACTCAAAATCAATGCCCATCCCCACCCTGTCCTTGCCTCATGCTGTCATTCCCTTCATCACAGACCCAACCCCCAACCTTATTATTCTTCAGTAGCTTTCATATTCAGGATTGGGGGCAAAAAATGTTCCACCTGTCAATGGACTGCCCGATGCGATTAAACATCATGTTTTACAGAAGTGTCAAGCACCATCCTGCATGCTATCTCACATGGAGCAAAATATCTACATTTTACTTACATTCATAGGCAAACATATAGATCTGAATATATATATATATATATATATATATATATATATATGCATACATATATATATATATATATATATATATATATATGCATACATATATATATATATATATATATATATATATATATATATATATGTATATATATCTATGCACACTTATTTACGTGGATTTACATAAATGTACAAATACATATAGATATATATACAAGTGTAGATATGTATAGATATACACATATAAATGAATATTTATTTATTTATTTATGTATATTCTATTATATACATATATCTATATATACATATATAAATGTATAAAGCCATTAATATATATATATATGTATAGAGAGAGAGAGAGAGACTTATACATAAATTTATGTAAATAATCAAGTACTTATAAATGCATATGCAAGTATATATATATGCATAAATATACACGGACACACACATGCATACATAGAGATATACACAGACACACACACACACACATATATATATATATATATATATATATAGTTGCTGGGGTGCCCATCATTGCCCATAAAAAAGCTCCAAATCTAACTACACTGGAAAGCAAATGATATTCTATAGAGATTTCATGAAGTAAAAAAAAGGGGGGTTGCAATACAGACAAAAAGCTTCAACTTGAACAATGAAGCAATTTTCAGTCCAATTTGCAACTTAATTATCAATGCGTAAAGGTCTGCCTCATGCTCATCATGATAACACAATAAAACATTTTTTTTGCTTTGGTTCCCCGGTAATAAGCATTATTTTGTAATTGATTATGTTTAAAAAGTGTAGAAAATGGCTATTATTCCTTTAAACTTTGCTTTTGTGATCAGAACATTGATATTTTGTAATTAACTGAAGTGTAAGGAATTCCCCAAGAATTTCACTAGGAAAGTGAGAACAGCTTTGTTCAGTATTGTCACAGTAGGTCAGGACTTCCAGGGCAATCACATAGCTGAAAACTGTGGAGCTGGTTGAGAAAGTGATGAAGAACAATAGTAAAATGGGCTGCAGGCTGTCCCTCAAAGTCCATATTCTCAACACACAAGCAAAGAATCACTTTAGGATGGCAAGCCTTCGGCAGAGCTAGCTTAACCTTCAAAAACAAGACGATCCTAATAATCCTAAAAAGAAGAGTATACAACCAATGCATTCTACCGATTATCACCTATTGAGCTGAAACATGGAACCTAAGCAAGAGACAGATCTGCAAGCTGAGAAGTATGCAACGTGCGTATGAGAGAATCATGCTCAACCTTACATGGAGAGATCTCAAGACAGCACAGCATATAAGGAAGAAAATGGTTGTCCATGACATCATAGAGACTATTAAAAAACTCAAATGGCAATGGGCGGGCCATGTTACAAAAATGAAAGACAACTGATGGATATCATGTCTCACAACATGGATCCCCAGAGATCACATGAGAAACCGAGGCTGACAGAACACAAGATGGAGAGATGAACTAGACAGATTCAGGAAATACTGGCTCTGCGATGCCCATGATGGAGAATAGTGGCAAATCCTGGAGAAGGTGTATATCCAATGATGGACGTTTAAAGACTGATGATGATAATGATTCAATGAAGTAACCTGAGTAAGCTGGACTTTGAATGTCGCTACCCAGGGACACATAATCAGATCATGTTTGGAGATTATACTTCGGTTTCTTTTGAGAAAATGAATTACAGTACAATTGTACATTCAGAAAAAGTACTCACTTCTGAATCTTTTTTTGTTTAAGAGCTGTGTAAATATGTATTAATCTAGATTGATATTTTGTTTTTTTTTCTGAAAAAAATGAGATTTAAAAGAACAGAGAAAATCAAATTCACCTGCTGTAATAGGTAAATCTCAGAATATTGCTGTCCAGGTCATAGAAGCCACGTTTGAAGGGAATAATTGCCTTTTTCCTATAGTTTTTAGACATGAGCAATTAGAAAATGATATTATAAAAAAACAAAAATCTTATTGGATGGCGTAATCAATATCGAAATGATTGAATTTCTCAAGAGAAATAAATGTAGGTATGGTAAATGCTAATTATAGAGTAGTTTCCCTAGTTTATTTATTTATTTGCAAATAATTGTAATATAAATTCTGTAAATGACTTGATATAGAGTCTGAATGCCATTGAAGACAGCATTTGAGCAAGTGAATTAAAAAATGAGAAATGAAAGATTTGAAATAGAATCAAGAAAAATATGGATACAGATACACCCCTGAAAATATTTGTCATTTGATACTCCCTTCCTAAAAAAGAAGCCAAACCCGAAACCCTACACAAAAGAAATTCTGTTTTCCAACCCTTGAGGAAGAACAAATGTAAAATTAACTGACAGAAAATGCAGAGCAAGCAATAAAAAATGAGAACCTGTCGATTTCCCAGTTACATAATGCATTGCTAGATTCTTTGATTTCTTCATTTTTATATTTCGTTATTTATAGACTTACTTATATCTTGGCTTTGATGTGAAGAAATGACAATGGCTTATTAGAAACCGTCAACCAACACTGTCAACATAGGTTTCTCCAGTTAGTCTGGCTGGTTGTATAATGCATACAGTGCCAATGGCGCTAGAGAAAATTTAAACATTTCCTCCTTACTATGTCCAGAAAAAACATTTCTTTGCTTTTTGAAAATCTCCCCCCCAATAGGTTTTTAGGAGAGGTTCAGTTGACAACATGAATTTTTGTTAAACTGGTCCCTTGATTGGTGTTCAGCAGCATTCATACTTTTTTTTTTAGAAAATTCAAACATTTTTCAGTGTTCACAGCTTTCCAAAAAGTGAGGAAAATAACTTATTCATTGAGCACACCTTTTCTCCAATATTGCATGCTGCCAAAAGATGTTTGTCATATGAAGGTTTCTATTGAGTGACTGACCAGACCTATTTTTTTAATTTTTCCTCTTTTTCTTCACTGACTTCTCTTTTAATTGCATGCTGTAATTAAAAGTCTGTATAGACACATTTGGTATCGAATTGAAAAAAGAATCTACAAGACAAAAAAATTCTTGTTAGAACCCTTGATGCAACTTTTGCATTGATTTTGCTAAAGGCATGACTCTAATTATCCCTAGACTCATTCCCTTATCCATGATCTTTTTTCTGGGTTTGCTTGAATATGATTGTACCTCTTTCAAGGTTGACTTTGAGGTAACAGCTATTTGCTGCTACTACCTAGGTAGGTAAGATAGTTCTGAGAGTCATTTACTCAAATGTTTACTTACAAACTTCAAATTGCAAATTTCAAGTCTTATCTACAGTATATGGAAACTCTTGCACCAGTCCTGCATGCAAGTGACAAGAAACAAAATAGTAATGAGCCAGAGCACAAATATGTGGCTTCATACCTATTCAAAGAACATTAGAGTGAAGAGAATGTGAGCAATTACAGTTTGAATTATAATGTTCTGTTTTCCGTAGTGATAACTGTTACACCATCCTCAATCTTCCCCCCAAAATATGCAGAGATGTGAGGAGGGTGCTGAGTAAGTCTCTATCTTTGTAACCCAATGTTCACTCCAAGTGACAGTATACCACCAGAAGGAAATAACTGTTCTCTACCATGCCATAATTGTCTGATTATATTGAGACAATTCCAACTTATCATCAAAATTAAGCCATATTGTATTTGGTTTGCCAAAAGGTTTGTAAATAAGACTGAGAGAGTTTTTTTACTTTCAACATTAGCTGTATTGAACATCATGTTCACCATTTTTTTTCCACTATCTTCACTATCTTTCAGACAGCTTCATAATTCCATTCTTCCAGAACTTTTTATCTTTCTCTGCAAAGAACTGCTCTAGGTGCTTTTCACAGTCTTCCAGAGAATTCAAATTTTTCTCCTCAAAAGAATTCTGTAAATATCAAAATAATGGGTAATCTGGTGCCATATCTAGTGAATATGGTGGATGAGTGAAAACTTCCTAGCAAAGCTATAACAATTTTTGCTTAGTCACCAAAGAAACGTGATCTAGTTAAAACTAAATGGTCATTATACCATCTAAAAATAAAAACATGACTTTTTTGCCAACCTAATAATGAAAGTAACATTCCAAGAGAAATTATGAATCACCACCACCCGTATGGTTCTTCTTACCTGGCAAATTAAGCTTTGTTGATGATAAAATTAAATTACCTTGATGAAAATACTTCCAGTATGGTTTGAACCATAAATTTATGATTTTAAAAAATCAGGTCTTGTTAGTTACACAATTGAAACTGTCACATGATCAATGTCTTAAGCAGTATGCCATATTGGGTGTGATCAATTAAAAGATTGGAAAAGAGGTGATCAATGAACAAGTTACTTTTCTTGCCTTTTGTTGGTTAGGTGATCACTAAAAAGTCCAAATTTTCAAAAAACAAGTTTGAATATTGCTGGGCACTACAGAAGTTTGTATCTTGGAAGCCATTAAATTGTGTCAGATTTGAGAGTGCAAAAACATTCAGGTAATTTGTAACATTTTTACAGTTTTAGAGGATTATCAACTATATGACTAGACATTCACTTCGTGCTGTGTGAGTGAAAATGATGTGATGATGTAATCATGTCATAATAGAACATTTATTCTAATCATATTTTTGCTAAGATTTTTTACACAGCTTCATGTTCTGATGACACTATCTTTGTAATTTTTTGTACGTGTTAATCATTTTCCAGAATACTAAATATCTGGAGAGGGGGGAATGTTCTGTTTATGGTGTAAGTATACTGCTGAACTAAACCTCATTTTCTGCCCATTGTATGGAAGTACAGTTCTCAAGTATTTTGATTACTTTTCTTTGGTTGATTGATGAATCATTTTTCAAAACACAAGATTTTGGGATGGGAGGTTCTGTGAGCATAAAAATCAGGAGAAAACCTTTCATTTTTTGGGGTCAAGATCTTGGGGAACTTTTCTTTTCACTTTTATGGGTCAAAATGGAAGAGTAACTTTTTTATTTTCAGGTGTCTTTTTCTTCAATTTTTGGGGTCGACACCAGGAGGAAACTTATTTTACACCTTGGAGTCGAATTTTCTTTTAACTTCTAGGGATCAATGTTGTGTAAAAATTTTTTCTCACTTTTGGGGGTCAGTATTGAGGGAATTTTATTTTGCACTTTTAGAGGTCAAAATTAAGAGAGAACTTTTTTTCACTTTTAAGGGTCAAAATCAAGGTGAAATACTTAACCATTTTAATAGGCCAAAATCAAAAGGGAATTCAAAATGTTGGGGTCAAAATCAATAATCAACTTTTATTTTTCATTTTTTTTTCATAGGGCCAAAGCAAAGAGAAACAGCATTGTTATATTTGCAGTTAACCCCCCTCCAGGCTACTATTGCAAGTAATGATAATAGATAATAAAATTGTCCTTTTGCTTGCTTTATTTTGAAAACTATAAGATTGTTGGAAGTTTATAGGCTTTAACAGAGTGTTCCAGAAACTTAACAAACTTAATATCTATTTCACTCAAATCTAAAATCAGGCATGATATTTGGCATTCAAAAATTTCCCTAATATTTTTTAAACTGTGGCCCTTAATTTTCAATGGGTACTGCAATCATAAACCAAAGCAATGTCCATTTTCAGACAAGAAGAAATTATGAAGAACTATTTGGACCAACAAAAACTCTGCTGATGTTGACATCATCCACTATTATATGTTCCCCAGTTCTTCTCTAATCAAATGCCTTTATCTTTTAATTCTCACCCTTATCCTTTCCAATCTTTGATGCTGGTCCATTCTTTTTTCTAAATATCATCCAAACATGGATAGGTTTCATACACAAAAATGTTCATACAGTCAGTAAGTACCCAATTTTCTTTTCCTCTCCATTCCCTTTTTTATCTACTAATAAAACAACCCTTTTTTCAGCAAATTAAATTCCTTTTCTCTCCTGTTTCTTTCTAAAAAGGAATATTTTATTCAAAATAGATATTTCGAATAAGATAATAACATTTTATATCATAGGACTGAATTTTATGAGGTTCCACTGAATTCACATTCAGCTCAATGGTCGTAACATTGGACCTAAAATGTTTAGCCCTTACATAAGAATAGCTCAATTAAAATAGCTTACTGCATGGTAATATCCAAATGGTTTTTAACATTGAACTTAAAATGATGAGGTCTTACTGAATAGGAATTGCACAATGGTTATAACATTGGACTGAAATTAATGACAGTTCATGGGGATAGCTTAATGGTGATATATCATCATTATCAACCTACTGCCTTATAATATCTGTCATTGGAGATAGACCTTTCCCAAGATCTACCAGAGCTTTCAATCTAGGGCATTGCAGTGCTAGTATCTGCCTATTAGTTGTCAAAATCATCACCATTTGATTGTGGTCTTTTTTATCAAAATATTTGTTGCATGACATTTATTTTACTGGAGTTTATGTGAAGTCCTACTTCTTTCTTTTTTCATTCAGTTCATCAAACATTATCTAGAGTTGTTTATCAAGATTCTCAGCAAAGAAGATGATGTCATCAGCAAATCCTTTCAGGGCAGGCCATGATGATTTTGGGTGAGCTGTTGTCACCTTGTCTTATTCCTTTTTTGAGTTGAAAGACTCTACGTAACCTGATCAGAGAATTGCAAGTAGATATATATGCAGCAGAAATCTGACATATACAGGATCTACTACTTGTTGTGTAATTGCATTGATGACTGTGGATTCCCACTGAGTCAAAGGTCTACTTGAAGTCAACAAATGCTAAAGTGAATGGCATTCTGTATTTTGCTGCTTTTTTTTCTTATTCAAGTCAATAAATGGAGATATGATATACATTACATGAATTCAAATATTATTTATCTTATTCAAAATATTTCTAACTTTATTCCTATGAATTAATTAAAATATTACTTATTTCATTTAAAATATTTCCTATTTTATTTAGAAAAAAAGAAGGAGAAATGAAATTTAAATAGTCTACGGAAGGGTTAGAGAGTGACAAGGGAAGAAAGGGGAGTTTGTCAGTTTAATGAGAGGTTAAGAGGGACGGAAGGAAAGAAAATTTAATGTGGGGTTAGGAAGAGAGAGAGGGGAGGAAAAGAATCTCTTGCAGTTAATCAAGAGAGTAGGAGTGAAAGGGCAGAGAAGAAAGTTTGAAAGTTTACTGATGGGGTAAGAAAACTTTTCCATATGAATCCAATCCATGTTGGCATAACATTTAGATAAAATCATGGACCAGAAACAAAAATTGGAAGGGATAAGGGAAAGAATGAGAAGATACGGGCGTAGGGTGAGAGAAATGCAGAGCCATGAGATAATGGGTAATCTTTGTTGTAAACGATAAAGGAATTTGTTTGGCACTGAAATGTCAAAATTTAAAAAAAAACACGCTTGAGTACAAATTTAGCGACCAATTTAGAATAAACTCAGATTGAAAATTCAACCTCTGCTAAAACATTAATTCACAGGGGAATTTTCAAAAAAAAAAAAAGGCATTATTCCTATTTATTGAGGGGAGCGTGTGTGCAAAATTTCAACTATAAATGATTAGGGCTGGGTGATGTTCAGTTCAGATACATACATATAAACATCAGAACACATGAATAATCTAAACCCAACAGCTGTATTTAAACCAGTCTTGTAGGTAGCAGTGATTAATATGCATACATTGATGAGTACAGGTGTCAAGTCATCAAGTGCATTGTAATGTGACAGAAATGAAATGAGGTGACAAAGCTATTGAAAGCATAGTGACAATGACACCTGTCAGGAATGGCCAAAGGAGTATGCACCAATTGAAATCTGTCTAATTAGGGCTTCTCCACAAGGCCAGTAAAGGAAGAGCTTGTTTACAGCATGGATTAAATGGATCGAGGACAGATTTGTCAATCCTAATGGGGAAGTTGGGAAAAAACAAAAATGTCTGCCTTCTAATGGAGACCTTATGAAAATTCATAGATGCCTTTTCATGTTTCCAAACAGCTGACCTGTTTAAAAAAAACAAAGCTGTTTTTTTTTACTTTATTGTTCATGTATATCACCATCTGAAAAGAAAGGGGAAAAAAAAGGAAATAAGCACAGAAGTATTATCAAAATTAAACTTTTCCCCTCTTAATCAAGTGTTGATCACATTGAAAGTTCAAATTGCCATAATTTTGATTATACACAACTTTGTCTTACAGCAGATAAAATTGTGGAAAGCTCTGATAGGCAAAATTCTTGGAAGTCTGATATGTTTATACTATTTTATAGTATTTGCTTGTCTTGAAAATTCAAGATCTTTTCACAGTAGTAAATATGATTGCCAAAATATGTTTCCTCAAGTTAACAAGATTATATATGGTTATCTAATCTTATTGCCGTAAGGGAAGCTGAAGAGGATTGTTGCTAAAACCTTATATATGCATTACAGAACAATGGTAGCTGTCAAATATGTGAATCAACATTTGTAAAAACAGGACTGGCCAAAACATTAATGGAGTACTATGAAGCAAAATTGGATTTGGTAGCCCTCTTGCTACCACCTCACAGGGCTAACCCATCGCTCTTGGGGCCGGCCTATCACTCTTAGGGGCCTTAAGTAGCCATTTAGTTTGCTTTTGCATTGGGACTGCTCTGTATAGAGGTTGGAATAAAAAGCAAAACTTCCTCTCTTCTGAGCTAAATCATTTCAAAACTGTTTGTGAGGAATCACAGATTATTCCACAATAACAATATGATTCAAATGCTTGTATACCTGTAAACACATAAGATATGTGAACGAAATCAGTTAAGAATGAAGTTTTAGAAAAATATTCTGGGATTGGAAATTCAGCAGAGGTGGTCAAATTCTTTTTTTCACTTCACTCCATGTGTCTAATTATACAATGGATATTCTAATTTTTGTTTTGATTGTTATCGTAATTTAGGTGTTTTAGCTATCAAATTTCTTTATCTACGATTTAAAAAAAATGTTAATTGTACTTTGCACAAGTGAGTGGGGGTCCCTATCCTCGAATCTGTGCCTGTTATTATTTGATACTTTTTTGTTGTAATGTTCAAACTTCAGTTTTTCTCATTGCTGCATTTCCAGGTTGAGTTATAGAATTTATAGATTGTCAATTTGAAGCCTTCATCAGAGACTGTCAACCAAAACTGTCACCAAAACTGTTTGCATGGTTTTCTTCAGTTTTTAAGTTGGTCTCCCTGGCTGGCTTGTTATGTAGGAATGTATCATGCATACAGGCCGATGGAGCTAGAGGGCTTAAAATTTAAACCATGACTACTCATTATGTCTCGAAAAATAATTCATTTTTGTTTTTTCAAGTTCCCCACCGAAGTGGGTTTTTAGTTAGGGATTCAAATCACAATGTAATTTTATGCTAAATTAGTTTATGTCCAACAGTTTGTAAAAATTTAGACTTTTTTCTGCTGATCACCACCCCAAAAAGAAATATGAGAATCAACTTATTCATTGATCACCCCTTTTTTAGATTTTTTGCTTGATCATCTCCAACACCCCATGCTGTCAAAAGATGTTGGTCACCTGACAGTTTCTAGTGAGTAACCAGACCCTTTCATATCTATATTTTAACACAGTTATATCGAAATTACAAGGAACATCTTGGGCTGCTTTTGAATGTTTTTCTTTAAAAATTCATTTTTATCAAACATCGATTCATTTAAACCAGTATTCTCATTTTGCTACCAAACACCGATTCTTCCTGCTATCTGAAATTAAAGCTTTTCCATGAAACCTTTTGTAAGCCAAAATAGTTTAAAGCAAAGAAGAATTACTCTTAATTCATATGGGAGCAATTTTTGAGCATTTCCACACCCAACAAATAACCTTTTTCTATTTCTGCCAGTTTTACATTAAGTGTAACGCCCTTCTTTGATACCTTTGGATATATCTCACTTATTGTATGTTCAAAATAAATCACAGACACAGTTCTTAGCTATGGCATCTTTGAAAATGCAAAGTGGACTAAAGCAAACTTTCGTAAAGCATAGGGAAACCTATATATATATATGCAGTCTCAGAAAAAAACACAAAAAAGGTGTTTCAGTAGGGTTCATTGCTATGTGCCGAGGCTCAGTAGATTTCTAGTAGATATGATCAGATCAGTGGCAGGTAAGTCTTCCTCATATGTAAAAAAAACTCAGCCTCCTTTTTGGAAATGATAGAATATTCCCCCTCTTCAGTCTATGTAGGTGGTAAGCTTTGGCATTGTGAGCCTGTTCATGAAAGTTCCAAAAAGATGAAATCGTATCGGTGGTTTGAGATAAACCGGATTCCAACCCAGAATTTGGCAAATGTATCAATAAAAAAAAAAAGAAGGTCAAAACCAAGAAAACTGATCCAATTGATCAACGCCTGATCTAAAAAAATTCAGACTGAGGAATTAGTTTTTTTTAAAATCCTATATTATAAACCTAATCTTGGCATCTCCTACATTAAGAAGACGCCAGAGATGATCAGGGCTTCCCAAATCACATTGCCTCTTTTGTATCTCTGATCCTGAAAAAATATCATCATTCAAGTAAATTCAGTATCATCATCCACATAAGCAATGTCATATATAATGGCATCTGACACATTTTCAAAAATTCCAAGAGCAAAATCCCAAGTCAGTTTAAAATGTGTTTGCTATTTGATATTGCAGGTTATTATTGGTATCTCAAATGAAACATTTTCCCTATCATTGTGTTTTTACTGGCTTTACTCCTTATTATTGTAGTCCTTATTATTGTAGTTTTGATTTGTCAATTCAACTGCCAACATCATTTGTGTTATTGCCAAGCATTAATTCCTTGATTTTAAAAATATGATTTTTTTTATTATTCATTTCTCTTGATGTTCCAATTTTGAGGAGAATTTGTGCCATGTATTAATATCAAGAATATGTTCAAATTAGAAATAAGACTGGCAGTTGCAGGGTCAAACTTCACTTCTTCTATTCCTTCTATTCCTTCTATTCCGACTGAAAATGATTGCCTCTAGATCTTGATAGGATAGAAAACGTACGGGTATTAAAGCCAAACTGGAAGGGAGAAAACTTGAAAACACTGAGAAGTGGTGGGAAACATTCAGAGATGAATGGAACAACATCAGCAGTGCACTGTAAACAACCATCGCACAGCTTGACCAAACGGCTCAGTTTCCCAAAGAAAAACAAGGGGAAACCTATCCCATACTAAATCATATTCTTCACACAAATACTGCATGCACTGTTGTATAACATTGTTGAATATTTCATCTATAGTTGTTAGAATGAAAGAGAAATTGTGAAAAATTTGATAAAAAAAGCTGGGCTAATTTTTTTTGCCAGGGAGTGTATTTTTGAAACATCAAAAGGCTAGATGAAAACCAACAACGGGAGCAAGCTGGCTTTAGAAGAAGAATATCTCCATTTGATAAATCTACTTAAAGAGAAAGCAACAGAATATAAAATACCACTTGCTGTAGCATTCATAGACTTCAAGAAAGCTTTTTGATTTGGTGGAAATTCCCAAGGTCATTGAGGCTATCACTGCAAGGTGTAGACACAGTATAAGTCAGACCAGTGCAACAATAACACAGTCACAGCAGTTCCCCTATCAGGCTACATAGACTCAAAACCCTTTCAGCTCCAAAAATGGGTCAGACAAGGTGATAACAGCTCACTCAAACTCCTTGCAGCCTGCCTTGAGATGATCTTCCAAACCCTACACTTGAAAAATAAAGTAAATTGGAATCAGAATAGATGGCTAATACCTGGGTAACCTCAGATTTGTAGATGACATCGTCCTTTTTGCTGAGAAACTCCAAGAAATGATGAATTAAGTGAATAAAGAAAGCAAGAAAGTTGGACTTCACTTGGGCTTCAACTAAACAAAGGCCATGTACAACAATCCCGAGAACAAGAAAATCCCATTTGTCCTAAAAAGGAGAGTATACAACCAATGCATCCTCCCAGTAGTCAACTATGGAGCTGAAACATGGAACCCAACCAAGAGACAGGCCTGCAAACTGAGAAGCATGCAATGCGCGCATGAGAAAATCATGCTCAACCTCACATGGAGAGATCACAAGACAGCACAGTATATCAGGGAGGAAATAGGAGTCCGAGTTATCATAGAATCTATTAGAATACTTAGGTGGCAATGGGCTGGTCTTGTTGCAAGATTGGCAGACAACCGATGGACATCACGACTTACAACCTGGATCCCCAGAGATCATATACAAAACTGAGACCAGCTGAATGCAAGATGGACAGGCAAACTAGACGAGTTCAGAAAGTATTGGCTACGCGATACCCATGATAGAGAGGTGTGGCAAATCCTGGGGTAGGTTTATCTCCAATGATGGATGGTAAAAGACTGATGATGAAGATATTGATGATGTATTTAAAATCAATGAAAAATCTAAAAAATTATCCATACCTCATTTAAATGAATCACCATAGCCCACCCATGTTCTAAAAAATCATCTGGAATTATCTAAAAAAAGATTTTTCATCAGAAATTTAAAAAAAAAAAGAAGAGATCTTCAATCTAAATTACCTAAAAAAATATCTTTGGTTATTGTTGGTTGGTCAAAAATGACCATAGAGACCCCTAAGAGCAATGTTTTGAAAAAACAAAAAAACGTTTCCAGATTGTGCTTGTTGGTGTACTCATACAAATTTTCAAGGACGTAGCCCCAACCAGAGACAGACAAGCAAAGAGGGAAGAATCTGTAGCCCACTTGGCTGGTTGATTGGGTCAGTAATTTCTGGGGCTAAATTGATTCAATATTCTTTTTTAGAATGAATGTATTCATTTTTTAGAATGAAATAAACTCTTGTGTATCTGTAAGATAAATTTTGTAGGTATATAAGACTTGTCAGTTTGGCACAGTCGGTAAGAGAGCAGAGTATCATTCACTTGATAATAATTTTAAATCATAGTAGGGAAATTTACCTCGGTTAAAAATTTGCCTACCAAACAGTTGGTTATGATTTCAAATAACAGTAGGGGGAATGTTCATTTTTATTTCCCTTAATTTGGTGAGGATTGCTCTTGTTGTTCTTGCTATGGCAGAAAAAGCAAAGTCAACTCCTGTCTTGGACTGGAGTTTGACAAAATTATACTCAGCCTATATTTATTGTTTTAAAATTGTTCTTTAGAGTGGTACAAAAAATCAGCAGAGTTTATATTCAACTGCTACCAATTCATCGTGACATTTTTCTCTTACTCCAATAGATGTGTATCAGTTTAAGAATTTTTGTATTCAAAAAGAATACCTTTAAAAAGACCAAAAATGATCTCATTCATGCTGGTTGTGAGAAGAGAGGGAGAGTAAAAGGGGGGTAAGGATAAAGTGGAAGTGGAAGTAGAAAGAAAAGGAGAAAGAGGAGATAAGAGGGAGAAGAAGGAAATACTTGGAACAGAAAGATCGAAAAGAAAAAGTAGGGAAAATAAACTGAGAGAGGAGAGTAGACAGAGGGAGAAGAACAAGGAAGAAGAGAAGTAGAAAAGGAGTAAAAGAGAATAAATGGAAGTGGAGAAAATAGAAGGAGGGATGAAAAAGAGAGGGATAATTGATAAATAGAAAGGGGGGGGTGTCTCATTAATAATCAAAAAATAGAGAAACAAGAAATCAAAGAGAAATAGAGTCATTAAAGAACAGTAATAAATAATAAAGGGAAAGTGATTAAAAGGATTGAAAGAAAGTCAACCTGGAGAGAGAAAAGAGAATGGAAAGACTGAGAGGAGGAGGAGGAGGAGTTAGAATGAATGGTTGAAGGAGCAAAAGAGAACAATATGAAAGTATAATTATCTTATAACATGGTGATCTTTTTATTTCATCTTACCAAACATGGCAGGGTATTAAATATGTATAAACAAATGGCAAAGACATTAGCTGCCATTCTATGTGTTGAACAGGGATCACTCAGGCCTGGCATTTATTGAAACCCAGATAAACATTTCAGATGTTTTCATTATGTTAATTGATTTCAGTGGGTTTTTTTTACCTTACTCCATATAACAAATATCTCTCAAGAAAAATTTCACAGCATTAATATTTAAGACGAAAATAACAAAATATAATAGTCAAAGTACTTTATTGACATCCCACTCTGCATCCCAATAAATTAACCAAAAAAATAGGGATGGATACCCATTTTCTAAAATCTATCATATTACATAATGAATTTACAAATGTGAAGTTATCAATGAAATTAATGAATGATTGCTGCTTTTAAATCAATAAATAACAAGTTTCATGTGTTTTTTCAACTTTATGTTCCACTGCCATAACTATGGGTAGTTATAGATTACCTACCAATCAAAGTACAATTTATGCTCCTATTGATGAACATGAATTTTTTGGTTATGCTGTTTCTCCCTCAAGTGTTCTTCAAATACTTGTTGTTAGCAAATTGTGGGCATACAAGCCAGCGGGTACAGGAAGGAAGCCCCACCCTTCCCAATTGAGCAAAACGCTGTCAAATTTTGGATAAGATATTCAATCAGGGTATTTAGATTATGAATGTTTTCAACAACAGATTGATACATTCTGCCCAGAGAAGGATTCCTTTTGTATGTTGCCTTAAGTGTTACATCATCATAATTCACAAATGACATCATGCTGAATTTTAAAAATTGATTTTTGAAATCAACTAACATCTATAATCACATTTTGTATATACACTAACCACTTATCTACATTCTCTCCTAAGGAAACAGCAAAGGTGAATTGAAAATTTGAAAAAACATGCTCCACTAATGACCTTAAACCAAACATGTACTAATGAAGGATAACTGCCTTAGTACAGATTGCATGATTGTACATGACCACCAAACATTGAAGATAAGAATAATCAACTTTTGCTTTTAATAGTTTCTGTGAATAAAAAGGGTTTGTATACTTGTCAACAAAAGATTTTTGAAAGTGGGGCACTCAAAGAATTAATGGGCTCTTTAAGACTTTTGCAATATTAATTCTTTGCAATCACGCAGCACCAAACTCTGTTTTCCCTCATGTTTTTAAGGGCTTTCTCTTACCACAGGTAGTCTAACATGTACTAAACTTTTGTGCTCTGTCACTAGATATGTTATAAAACATAAACCTCTCCGAAAATCTGTAAATATATTTGCAAAATCACTGAAATCACCAATGATAATATCAACATCGATATTGTGTACCACAACCTTTTATATTTCATTTGGTTGGTATAGTCTTGTATTTCATCCCCTCAGTCGAGGTAGACGTAGTATTTATAGGACCATTGATTTGGAGTTATCTCCTTTAGCAGTTTTACTTCTATTTCACTTTTAATTTGCAAGAACTTTTGCAAATATCTTAAGTAATTTCAATAAACGCTTATTTTTTAGTGAGAGTCAGTATTGAAATAAAAACCAAATCATTGTTATTGTTATGGTGAAGGCCTTTTGCTACAAGGTTTTACAAACTTGTTCAACACCTCATGTGTGATAACCACGTGTCATTTTCAGGAACCTAAATATTGTCCAAACGTGTGTAATCTAACAGTTTCAACCATACTTTTAGCCATTATCAAGATCAGGGATAAACTTTGGATGTCATTTTTTTTTCTATCTTTGAATACTTTTTAAACTCACTATTTGCCATTTATGTCTCATGATAACATCACTCATGAGGAGACGTACCTACAAATTTCTCGTCTGAGCTATCAGTTGTTGAATACAATTTAAATCCCAGTTCACAAAATGGAAAAAAAATCTTATTTTTTTCTAGATCAAAGTTATGTATGCTGTATGAAGTTATATAAAGATGTATATTATGAAATTATGTAGACATCGATGTGTTATGAGATTACATTTGTAATGTTATTTAGAATTCTAGACATGTGTTTAAAACCGTGAGAAACCTACTTGAAATATCTTATACAATACATGACCCTTGAATGGAGTCAATATATCAGAAAACTATATTTTGAATTAAGCTCTTGGGTATGTGATCAAAAGCTACATTTTAAAATTGTTTGGTGTTTCATGACTATTGTAGAAGAGTTGATGTGTCATAAATTCTGCCTCTATCCAGAGATTTGGCGGGGGATTCGTGGGTTTGGCTTTTTAGGGGTCTCGATCCAAGATTGAGTGAGATTTGTCAATAGAAAAGGATTAAGTGAACTACTATTTGTAAAGCTATAGCGGGTTTCTTTCATTGGTGGTTCAAGGGTCATTCTCAAATAGCTTAAGCCATGCCTCTGCTTCTACCACAAAAAAGATAAAATCAAACGGTCAGAACTATTAATTATACATGCATGTTATTTATTCATATCAGCAAATAATGATGGAACATTTGATATTAGCGAAACAAACAATACATTAACGTTTTTGTTTTTAATTTTCTGGGAAGGAAAGCTAAATGTCTTTGTGTAAATGAGTGAGATTGCAATAAGGCTTGTAGCATGAATAACTGTTAATTTATTTACATGCCTCATTAAGTATGCAACTTCACTAGCGCCATATTGCTCTAACTTGCAAAGCATCAGTCAACCTGGCAAGTTTTTACCATCAGAATCATCAGTCTCTAGATAATCAGGGATTTTACAAGTAAACTGCATCACACACTGATTCAATTCCACAAAACAACTAAGATTTTACAAATTTTTTTAAAGACCTTTTGTTTCCCTCTTTGAGGACAAAATTTTTGTTTGGAATATTTTAAAGGTATCATATTTTACTTTAGATGAATTACAGTCATAATTGATTATTGATCATCACAGTTGAGCAGCATTGAACTTTGTCAGTATCTGGGAGGGTAACCTGTTTCCCCTCTAAGTTCACATCCTCCTTCATCAATCAACCACTGTATCCAAATCTATAAGTTTTTTCTGTGTGAGTGGTTTAAAAAGTTCTATCTTGAAAGAAATGGAATCAGATGGAAAAGGTAAAGTTCCTTCAATGAGTTTTTCAGACTAATATTATCATCTTCATTGCTATAAACATTGTGCCTTACTGCTTCATTTCTGAAATGAAAAATAATCTTTCCCAGCAACCCAATAGTGTTTTTATCACGCCAAATTTACCTTCATTAACAACAATTCTCAGCTAGTAACAGTTACTTTCAACATCATGAGCATTCTTCTAGTATATAATGCTGCTCAGGATTATTGGCACTCTAGAGTTTTTTGTATATCCTCTACAATAATTTCAGAAATAAATGGAAATCTGCCAAAATATTATCATCAAAATATTTTGATAGGATGTCCAAAGTAATTAAACATAAAATCATTATTTTTCAATTTACGTCGTAATTTCAAAGAAGTTATGAGAAATACAATGTGGACAGTAATATTGGCATCCTTATTTGTTTTTGAGACCTCTTTGGCAACAATGACTGCCTTCAAATGTTTCTTGCAGCCATCTATAAGCTTCTCACACTTGTCAGCTGGTTATTTCTTCCATCTGTCTTTTGCAATTTGCTTAAGCACATAAATGTTAACAGTTCTCCTATCATGTATGGTACACATTGAAAACAGGACACCAGATTTTACAGATTATACAAAATCTTCAAGGGTGCTCACAATCCTGAGCTACAGTGTGTATATATATATATATATATATATGTTTTCTCTTCATGCACAAACATATACAAAAAAATATATAAATATATATTTTTCATATCTATTTTGCTATATCTGTATCTATCTGCTTTTTCTATCCAGTTCTTATTTATTCTGAACTTGCAATTAAAATGATTGTTCAGCTATCATTCACATACTTTCAGAGGATTGTTTCCCAATCACTTTATCTATTTATCTTCTGATTTCCCTCTATTCATTCATTTATTTGATGTTAAGGAAATTCATTTTTGTCACTTATTTCTAGATGTTCATACACAAGATTGCCAGTTTTTACCTGGTTCTCATTATTTTCATATCTATATCTTTTTATATATGTTTAACTGAGTGTGTATGTGTTAAAGTATGTGTTTGTGCATCCATATATATATTTGGGCATGTGCACACATGTTGATGAAAATATCACTGTCTTTTGTTAAAGGGTCACAAATTTTCTGGGAGCAATAAGTTCTTCAACTAAGTACTTCAGCATTTATCCATGGGATATCATCATTCAGAATGTTGATTAGTATGAATTCTACACCAAGGTGTATGTATTTGTGCATATCTTAGGTATATATATATAGATAAATAGGTAGATTGATCGATAGCTGGATGGATTATTTATATTAATATATATACACAAAAATGTGTGGATATATGAATATATATAGGGAGAGCAAGAAGTAGGATTATAACCAGCTAGATATATCTGAAAGCAAACCTACATACATTATACATATACACACACACAATACATATATATATATATATATATATATATATATATATATATATATATATATATATATATATATATATGTAGTAAAAAACAAAAAAAAAAGCAAAATACAGAAAAAACTCTATAACTATTTACCCCCAGGGATACACACCTTCCAGATTTTACCGTTACTTATTCCAGTTATATCTATCTATCTATCTATCTATCTATCTATCTATCTATCTATCTATCTATCTATCTATCTATCTATCTCTCTCTCTCTCTATATATATATATATATATATGTAAATATATATATAAATTTACACCTGTGACCAATAGACTTATCAATGAGGAAAACAGTCGGTGGTAATGCAAAGGCCAAAATGACTGCTTTAATTCCAAATTCTCATTTTGTTTATTCACTGTCTATATCTGCTCTATTTCTTTCTTTCAACGTGGTCAATTATATTATTAAGAAATGGATATGTATTATGCATCTATTTCTAAATAATATATATATGTATATGGAAAGACAGTTTTACGAACTAAATTTTGAACGAACTGGATTCTCTACAATAGTGAGTAAAATAACAGCAATGATAGGAAAATAAAGAAATGAGCCCCAAGTGAGATTTGAACCCACATCCATTACCATATGCAAATCCCATTGGTTCATTCGGTTAGTGCTGACCTAGGCTACATAGGTGCTCCCATCACCGTTGTTTCACTCACTACTGTTCATAATTTGGTTTGACCGAAATTCAGTTCCTAAAACTATCTTGCCTTATTCACATTGTTGAATACTAATATCCATTACTGATCATATATATATATATATATATATATATATATATATATATATATATATATATATATATATATATATATATATATATGTATATATATATATATATATATATATACTGTCTAGAAAGCTTTATAGCTTTAAACACTGAATGCATAAAAAGAATTTTTTATTTCATATCATTTCACTTGATTATTTCTAAAAATCTTTTAATGCAATTCATGTAAGCTTTTCAATGGGTTTTATGTTTTACACAGAATTTGATATAATGGTACTATGTGTACTTGTTGGGATCATCAGATGTTTACAAGGTAACTTCTCCCTTATCTGGACTTGGTCCTTGCTGACTTTTTTTGTTCCTAAAGCTGAAATCCTTCCTGAAAAGTCATTATTTACAGACAAAAGAAGAGATTGAAGATAATGTGTTGAAAGACCTGTATACTATTCCTCAAAACAACTTTCAGAATTGTGAAAATAGTGTATTGGCAGTGGAAGGGACTTGTCTCATTAAGTTTTTGGTAGAGTTATAAATTTGTTTTTAGGAAAGTTAGGTTTATTTTTTGACATACCTTATATATATATATATATATACATATAAATGAACTATTGAGAATGGGACAAACTCAAGAGTAAAAGTATATCGAGACTTTATTAGTTAATCAATTAATTGACAAATTAACTAATTAGGATGCTGTACACATTTCAGGAAATGTCCCTGTCTTCAGTAGCATATGTGTACTTTTTAGTGATTAAAAAGTTTGATTTCCATTGAGAACAAATTTAGCATCATATATTTTGCTTTGAAAGCAAAAATGGAAATCAAAAATAAAAATCCATGGTAATAGTAGTGTGTCCACACTGTTTTCTGTACGTGAAGAAATATATGGTGGTTTGGTTGGATCTTTTTAGTGGTAGTAGCAGCAGTTATGGGTATTTTATGGATTGTTTTGTTCAAGGGAGATAAATATTTTTAAGCACTGGTTGTTATGGTAATTGGGAATCTAGGTCATGGTCCAGTTCTAAGCTACATAGGTGCTTAGTAAGGTTATATTCTATTGAATATATATTCTATATTGAATATATATGTTTATATGTTAAATTATCAATTGGTACATACATGCATGCATAACCTTACAAGATAGACATCAATGGTCGGTTAGAACTGTAAGTATATTGTAGTATATAGGTAATTAGGAGTGAGAACAACCCTAACCATAGTGAGCTCTAACCCCATAATTCTCTCAATCTTATGCTTACCAACTCACTATCTTTTTACCTACACTTGATACTATACTTCCAACCCAGCCTATAAATATGCATCATAACACCATAACACACCTTGATATACATACACTCTTATTCTCCACAATAGCACCACCTATAAATCTGGACCCCAACTTATATGTAGTTAATGTTACAAACTTATCTAACTCTAACCATACCTATCTCTTCTTTTATGTATATCAAACATTGGGAACATCACACAGTTACTTAGACCCCTACCAATTGATACCCATGTATAGTCAATTTTTCTTGTATTATACATATATTCATATATATGAGTGCCTTGGCTTTGTGAAGATTGAAGATTTTCAGAGGGTTCATCCACAACTAAAGGACCTTTGTTTGCCGGGTCTGTATCACAGAATAGCCATCTATGGAGAGAGAAAGAGTTATTTAGTTTCATTCAATCTAACTCACAGATTTTCAAACACTTTTGAAACTATTGATTGTTTTTTGTGACCAATTTGGAAAAAATAGCTTCTCAGTCATTATACCATCGTATATGTATTAATATCGGTCTGTCTCTGTGGTCTCTATTTCTTTGTCTATCTCTCAGACACTTACTCTTCTTTCTCTCTCTTGCTGTATACATTTATATATATATTTGAAATTGAAGTTATCAACAGTCCATTTGGCTTTAGAATTGAACCTACGTAATAAAATGGAATCAAAATAATAAAACAAAATATTGAAGAAAATGGATAACTGAACAAAGGGCTGAGTTGTGAGGTAATAGACAAGTCAGTCATTCCTCTACTTTTCCTCATATATTGTTAAATTACTGTATCCTCAATACAACAACCTGACCAAACAACAAGCTGAATGTCAAGGTATTCTTCCATTTTCACTCTGTTGTTTTTGTTGTATCAGCACTACTGGACACACCTTTTGGCCTAGGGCCTCACAAAAGTACATGAGAACACCTTGTAGATGCGTTACGTTAAAAAACAATGCTCATTTTGCAAGATAAAAAGTAGTTTTTTTTTCTAGGTATAAGTACCGCTTTTTCTGATGAAATAGTAGCAGAAATGGAAAAGATATGTGCACACGCATGCATGCAATCCCTTCTTATTTTCCTGCAGGCAAAATGAGGTCAAAAAGTTAACAGTAGCTTTTCCATTTTTCATTTTCTATTAGACAAAACATTGTAAAATTTTGTAAAAAATAAATTTTGAGGGATCTTTATTATAAATGTGTCAGCACTACTGGACATATCTTGATCCATCTAATCGCTGGTGTGGTATGTTCATACTAGTTTCAGAGGTGACTGGAATCAATAATAGTTGTGAAAATCAAACAGAGCAAATAGAGTTGGTAGGTAGCATGTTGAGTTGTAACTTCAATTGTTCAGTTTATTTTATAAATGACTGAGATGTTAATAACTCTGTACAAGAATCATGGATTTTCACTTGGTTGCAGTTCCAGACTGACAAAGAAGTTAATTCTTTGATTCATTACTAATTGTTACTTGTTCACTCAAAACACCTTGTAGAAATCAAGCCACATTATCATTTTTAATCATAGAAATATATTTATAACGATGGAATAGAATGAAATAATTTTGATCAATTTGACTGAAAATAACCAGTTAGCCAAGTGTGCTAGTTTGTGCAATTGAAAAAAAAATCCTCTTTCTTTGTCTAGAAGACTTTTCTCCATGAATTAATGCATTGAGTCTTATTAAACAGTATGACCTTGTACCAGAAGTGTGTCAGTCCAGTGAATTCCTTATATTTTCAGAATTGAAAATTTTAGTTCAGTGCTTATATTGATATTTTCACTTGGCATCAGTACAGACTACCATTCTTTCTAATCATTACATCATAATCAACCTTTAAAGGTCAATTGTTGGACACAAAATTGGGGGGGGGAACAGACAAGGTATTTTCCCCACCCTGGATCAGGGCTTCTCATCGAGGATGTAGGGTGTTAGAAAGTTGGAACCTTATCGTCAATAAAGGATAATGATGCTGCACAACTGTTTTATGTAACCCTAACTTTAATGGTATTATTCTTCACTGGTTGCTTCTAAGATATATTCTGAATGTATGCCTTTGCCTCCCCCCTCTCCACAAAGTGGGAATAGACACCCATGGCCATGAGCCTAACCCCAAGTGTACCATGGTAGTAAACATGGGGAGTGATGGGCCTCACTCAGCTAACTTCCTCAAAATATTTAGCCTTCTGCTTGATCTGTTGCTTTTTTTTCCAGTATAAATTTGCACATAGTCAGCCTTTAGCTTGAGATCAAAATGAAGAATTGGTTCTTGTCTGTTAGATAAAAAAAATGATGAGAATCTTTGAACAAATTTTCATAAATATAAAATGTTCTAGGGAGTGCACTACATGTACAGCATTCTGTTTGTCTGTTTTGAAGTTTCATGTTTATAGCATTTACCATATTAGAATAAAGGTGTTGAAAGACAATGGACAAATAAAGACATCGTTAGGAATATTCCTTTTCTAAGTGACTCAAGTAGAGAGAGAGAGAGATAGAGAGAGAGAGAGAGATAGAGAGAGAGAGATAGAGAGAGAGATAGAGAGAGATCCAATAACTTCCCCCTCCTTTAATGCCTTAACTTCACTTATCACTAACTCAGAAACTGACTCTGCAACCATTTTTTTCCTTTACTTTCTACCTTCTCAGAAAAGATGAAAAAAATTTCTTCTTCATTTCATAGCTATGAATTTATATTATTTCTTTTTGCTTGGTTTATCCTGCCTCACCATCTCATTTCAATGCGTATTTGTTATTTTATTAGTTATTTTCGGGGGAGAAAGAAGTAATTCATTTTTCTGATCATTTTGTTTCGTTTCATTTGTGTCAGACTTGGTTTTTCTACTGTTGAGGTTTTTTGGGTGACTTTCATTGGGGAAAGCTCTCTATGGTTTCATTGTTCATTAGCTTTCAGAAACCATCAAACAAAACTGTCAACATCAACAAAGTCAACATTAACATAGTTTTCTTCAGTTTTCAAGTTGGTCTGGCTGGCTATGTATCAATCATGCACCATGAACCAGAAGGCTGAAAATTTAAACATCTATTCCTTATTTCTTGAAAAAACGTTTATTTTCTTTTAAATTCCCCACCAATATAGACTTTTAGTATGTGCGTGTGTTGGGGGGGGGCATAATTAGCAATGTAAATTTATGCTAAATTGATTCCTTAGATTTTGTATGTCAGTATTCATGCTGTTTTTTTTTTTGAAAACTCAGACTTTTGTAGTGATCACTGCACAACAAAAGTAAGAGATGTAACTTATTCATTGATCACACTCCCCAAACATAGAATGTTGCTTAAAGACGTTGGTCACATAACTGTTTCTATTGGGTGACTAATAAGTTTTTTGTTTTTACTTGTCTTTTGCAGGTTCTCAATCTTTTCATTTTCTGTTCTCATCACTTCTTAATTTTTCTGCTCTCTTTTGTTTCTTTCTTTTCACTTTCATTATGTTTAAGTAGCATGCTGCTCATGAAAAAATGATGGGATTATTTACATATGGATTGGCACTTCTGCCTAGGATCATTCTATCTGTGCACTCTGTTGAGAATCAAAGAGTCACTCCCTGGCACTCTGGCTGGATCTGAGTGTAGTAACTGTGTGCTTTGCTTAGGATCAAAGTGTTGCTCCCTGGATCTGTGTAGAATCTGTGCTTATTGGAAAGTGTAACACACAAAAAATATGTTTATATCTGGATACACATTATGCTTTATAATTTCTTCCACATTTCCTTTTTCTTCCAAGTTCACAATTTGTGTCTCTTTATTTATCTCCTTTTTACCATCCCTTCCTTTCTTTTTTCTATTTTCCAGTTTTTTTTACTGCTATTACTCTCAATCTTTCTGTTTCATTAAGTCTTTTTTTTACTCTTTCATGGTTTTTTCTTTTATTCTTATTCTCTTTTTCAAAAGTCTGTCTCCTTCTTTTCCTTTGTTTCTCCTTTATCCATTCTAATTTTTTCTTTTTTCCCATTATTTTATCTCTTCACCAACATTCTTACATCGTCTTTTTCCCTTGTTTCTTTATTTCTTTTTCTTTACTTCTTTTTTCTTTTTTTCTCTTACCTTACTTTTTCTAAATTACTATTTATATCGTACAGTTATATCGTGACATTAAGGGGGTTAGGGTACCAGGGGACACAAATATTGCTAAAATAATTTTTGCTGCCCCCCCTCTTTAGGTCACATCAGATGAATACAGTAAAGCATACAGTAAAAAATATACTGTTGATGAAAAATATAGGATTATATATAGTACACAGTATAGTGAATGGAAAAAATTGTAATGTGTGAAGTACTGTTTGATTAACCCATTTGCAAATGTAAACAAATTTTCAACCATGATTATTTCCGGGTTTATATTGTCTACATGAGTATTTTAAATTGAATGTTTTCTACAATCTTTCTTCTTATTGATAACACAAAGATACATTACGATACAATCTATAGATCACGAATTCCAGGAGTTTTTATTGACGTATGTTACTTTTGTCAAAAGTCCATGGTAGTAGCTAAATTATGAATACACATACATTAATGATTTCTTTAAAGTTTTACGCTTTGTTTATACTGTGCAGCCTATTTTCTATGATGTTGTTTTTCATAGTACACCACGAAATTCCCCCAAATATTCCTATTAAATCATTCAAGACTGAACAGCAAATAATCGGAACCATGAATGGAAAACCTGCAAATGACAAGGGATAATAGTACTCTTTTCTTTTTTTGGCCCGTTGTATCTTTCTTCAATCATTCATTTTCTTGATGACTCAGTTTCTTTATAGGTCTGGCTGGCTATGTATGTATGCATATATCTTGCACCAAGGGAGCCACAGGGCTGAAAATTAAAACGCTCACTTCTTGTTATGTCTAGAACATTTTTTTTACCCCTTCCCCCCAGAATAGGATTTTAGTGCAGAAATCAATTTGTAATCTAACAATATGCTTAACAGATCCTTCAATTTGCATCTGGCAATATTCATGCTTGTTTTTTAAAATTTCAGACTTTTGTTATTGATCACCACACGTCAGAGAGTAAGAGGAGTAACTTATTCATTGGTTACCCCTTTTTCAAATCTTTTGATTGATTGCTCCCAGCATGGCATGCTACCAAAAGCCATTGATCACGTGTTGGTTTCTATTGAGTGACTAACAAGACCTGTTCATCATTTCTTTTTGTTTTTCTCTTATTCTTTTCAGTTCTTCTCATTCTTTCTTTCTTCCTTCCTCACTTGCTCTCTTTCCATTTCTGATGTTTCAATTTTCCTTCTTTTTCTCTCATCTTCTCTCTTATTTCTTATCTTCATTCCTCCATTCCTTTCATCCAACGTTTCCAACGTGGCATCTTTACAATAAAGATTACATTCCGCATTATTTTTTTCTCTCCTCTTTTAATATTTTTGACCGCAAGTCATCAACGTGAACAGTGCAACTTTTTGTTCTTAGAACCATGTCTCTGCTTGTGTTGACTGACTCTTCATATCATATAATTGTTACATATATCTTTTCCATCAACTTCCATTCAATATCTCTAGCATCTTTTTGCTCCAAGTTTTTCACATCATCTTTGATTTCATTGCTTCTGTCAGGGTATTTTTTTGTCTTCCTGCGACAACTCTTTCTCCCCTTCCTCTTTCTCATCCCTGACTCATTCTTGTTTTTCTCCATTGCTACACCCGCCTTTGTCACATCTCCGTTTTCTCACTCTTTCTCTCTGCCTTCATTCTTCATTTGACCCCCTCTCTCACTGTCTTTTCACTCTCTCTCAGAATTTTTTTCCTACTGTCCTCTTCTCACTTCTCTCTTCTTTCCTATTTGCTAGTACTTTCTTTTATCTTTCTTCAATCCCCTCTTTTTCAATCTATCTTTCTCTCTTTGATTTTACCCATTTTAGAAATATTGTTTAAACTTTTTTATCCATCCTTCTTACTTCATTTCTTTCTTTCTTTCCTTCTGTCTTTTTTTCTAGTCCCTCTTCATTTCTTTCTTTCTCCATTTCTTGTAAAAACTTCCTTTCTTTCTTTCCCTTATAGGTTTTTAATGCTTTCATTCTTTTCTCATTTTCTATTTATTCTTTTCCTTTACTTTTCCTGTCATCCATAGGTTGTTCTTTCACTTTTTTGCAAAAATTTCTTTCTTTTCTCTTTCAGTTCACTTTTCCTCCTTTCTTTCTCTTTTCTTTCTTTCTTTTTTCTTTATTTCTTTCTTCCATTTCCTATGTCTTTTCTTCTACCTGTTTAATCTCTTTTCCGTCTTTTTATTCTTTCTCTATTTCTTTCTTTCATTCTTTCTTTCTTTCTTTCTTTCTTTCTTCTTCTCCTCTTTCTTCTCCTCTTTTTTCTCCTCCTTCTTCCCATCTTCCTCCTTCTTCTATTTCTCTTTCACCTCTTTCTTTTTTCTCCTCTTTCTCCTTCACCTCTTCCTATCTTCTCCTCTTCCTCCTTCTCCCCTTTCCTTCTTCTTCTCTTTCCATTTTCTTTCTTTATCTCTTCATTCCATCTTTTACTTTCACCTAAGCAACTATTATTATTTTTTTTCTGTTCTGTAACTTTCTTCAGGACCAGATTGGCTCTTTCATTCTCTCCTGGCCAAGTTTTCAAGTTCTTTCAGTACAAGAGAACAAGAATCAATAAAATGTCTGCTTAGTGCAGAAGATGTTCACTGCAAAACTTGTTCATTTGTTTTTTCTTTCTTTCATTCCTTTCTGACTTCATTTTTGCCTGTTTTATACTTTTAAAGAAGCTGCTTACCATTGCCTACTGCTAGGTGGGTGTTATCTAAAATAAAATAACCCCATCTTTATTCTTTATGGTGCATAACAAGCTTTAACAATTTAATATTTGAACTTATATTCACACTCATTTATAGGTATTTGAACTGATATAAATATATTCCTGAAACAGGGTTATGGTAAAACAACTGATGAACTCCATAATAAAGAAGAAAATCATGAATATAAATTACATGCACCAAGAACATAAAATCATACAATAAAGCAGTGATTATATGTATATATATATATATATATATATATATATATATATATATATATATATATATATGTGTGTGTGTGTGTGTGTGTGTGTGTGTCGATTAGATGCATAAATCTGGTCTTTGGAAATGGAATTCCCTTGTTTTGCTATATTCAATTCATGCGATAGACAACATAACTGGGCCTTCAATTTGTTTATATACTCAAAAGATAACTTTCACTATGATTTGGATTGTGCCTCGAAGAAAAACTACAAATTTTAAAATTTAGGGATAAAAATAAAAGGCTTAATTCTATGTCAGAGATTGGTGTCAAATACCATCATCAGAAGAATTATGCTCTAATAAATTTTCAAGACTAAAATGATAAAAATGTAATATATATCTCAGTAAAGCTTCCAAAAACCTTGGAAGGAAATAACAAAATATGAATTGAAAATTCTGAAACTAGCTGGTGATAGGAATTAAACACAAAATAACCAAACCAAAAAATAAACTTTACTCAAAAATGAAAAAGAAAAACTTTTTAGCAGACTAAAATGAATAAAATAATACAATGTAGTAACTAACTTTTGAAACACCAGAGAAATAAATTAAGGAAAATTCTTTTTTTTAAAAAAAACAAAACAAAATAATGATTAATTAAAAGATACTTGTAAGCAGGATAGTAATGTGAATTAAGGATGAATAAGGATACAGCTCTGATTACCTGAATATAGCAAAACAAGGGAATAACATTGTTATAGACCAAATTTATGCATCTAATTGCTATAAGTATTGAACACTATTGAACACTATCAAGATTTCTGGATTAATGTATACAATTTGTGGTATGTATTTTTTCTATACACACACACACACACACACACACACACACACACACACACACACATATATATATATATATATATATATATATATATATATATATATATGTAATGTGTACTTCGGCAGCAGTTTTCCTTTCATACATGTTTTATTAAAAATGATGGACAAGGTGCATCTTTTCAATTTTTATCTACTTTTTCTTCTTTCCGAGAAAGTAAAGAAATCTTTGGATCCAATGAATATAGGTATTGTCCAAAAGATAAAGATCTTTACTCAAGATGGGTTCACTTGTGTGTATCAAAAGTATATGCTCATTTCCAGTCAGTTAAGAGAAATCCATCACATTAAAAAAATTCAGAGACAAATACACACACACACACACGCATATGTATATAGATATATTGAAATGAAAACTTTTTATCATGCGCTAAAAACTTCAGTCTTGATAATGTAAGCTTGAAATACAATCTATTGTGTAGAATGATTATATATGTTCATTTTCATAATCGTATGAAGTAATGCATATTCTATGAGCAGATATAAATATATATTGATATGCTTATATATCAATCCAGTCATATCATGTTGCATTGATGCAAAACTTTCACCAGACCTTCGGATGAACCATTATTAACTTTCTTTTCCTCCTTCTCCATCTGCTATCACTACCACAACTTGTAGCACTACTACTACTTCTATTTTGTTTGAAATCCTTTTGAAATTGGAAATCATTTTCTATTGGGAAACTCTGTCACACACAGTTCCTCCTCCTCTATTCCTTCTCTTTGGAAACCAGCCTCTTCTCCTTCTCTTGGAATGAGAAGGAGAATAATTTGAAACTTTTAAAACTGTTTCAAGTTAGATTAGAAATCTAAATCAGGTCTTTGGGTTAATTTTCTACTATTTTTCTCTTCCACCTATTCGGTTGCTGAGAAAAGTTGATGGTCAAAGACGTGGGACCATAATTCAAAGGCTCAATCCCCCCCCTCTCTCTCTCTCTCTCTCTCTCTCTCTCTCTCTCTCTCTCTCTCTCTGTCTTTTTCTCTCTCTGCAGCTTTCTTAGTGACTGAGAAAGGTTGACAGCCTCCATCATAAAAATCATTGTCAGGGTTGAAACCAGTCATGAAACAAGAAATTCTGTTGGTTAAAATGAGTGTTTTCTTAAATAGAGGCTCATTATTGCTGGAACATTTCACTATGAAAGTTGAAGAAAGGCAAGGACTTTTGAAAAGTTATCCCCCTCTTATTCCTTTTTTTTTTAAAGGCAGCCTCTTCAACTTCTACTCTTTGCAAATTTTTAGTTGCATCAGAAAACAGAAGCAGCAGCAAAACTTATTTTAATATCGACGCGGATTATGATTTTTTGATACAAGTACAAATTTTCTTGATGAATAAAAAAATTTTTCACATTTGTTACAAAGAGAATTCACAGAAAATGTTTACATTTGCATTCATTAATTTTCAATTACTTTTATTTTAGTTCTTTATTTATATTTCTATAGATAGAAATAAAAGTTACTAATTGTTACAGATGCTAATTATTAGGCATCGCTAAGAAGTACCTTGCTAAAAAGTTAGTCATTTGTTGTAGTTTGTTTGTAATTGAGGCAACTTCATCTACTTATGTGGACATAAGGTTGGTGCATACATTTGTATGTAAATATGAATGCATCCATACTTTTAATTTTTTTCACCTCTTCCAAAGAAGAGAGAAAGGTATAAGTATTTGGTTGCATCTTTCTGTCTGTCTGTCTTTCTGTTTTACCATCTTTCCATCTGTCTGTCCACACAATATCCCCAAATTTACTGTTTGGATTTCAATTGGATTTTGTGGAAGAGAGGGCAATGGGGTAAGGAAGAGGTGGTTAAATGATTGTTTATATCAGATAGTTGATTCATGAAGGGATAAGCCTTTTTTCAACACTGTAAGTAATTCAGTTTCTTTTTTTAGTAATACTTTATGCACAATTTGTAATAAAACACCATAGAATTTCCACAGCCTCTGCTGTCATATGTAATAGAACATGTATTTTGCAACTTTCTTCACTCAGACATACATGCATGCATATATTAGATTAGCCAAAAGTTTGTTCTGTTTTGTCATATGTGCATTTAGTTTTCACTATTTCAATACATAAAATAAATGAAGATATTAAAATGTCTTGTTTTTGAAAGAAACTTTCGTAGGTAATGAAAAGTGGATATTTTACTACAATGTGGAACCCTAGAGATTGTAGTGTAAGCAAATTATATCAGAGTCCAGTCTCCACTCAACAAAAAAGATACCGTGTATATGGTGAGATTGAAAGGGAGTACTCTACTAAGAGCTCCTTCCAGAAATCCTAACAATTGATTCATAAGACTACTTAGACCAACTGAAGACAGCAATATACAAAAAGCATCTGAATTTTGTTTAGAGAAAGAGTATTATATTTCATCAAGCTAATGCTAGACAGCATGTTTCTTTTGATATTGGACAAAAATTGTGAGAGCTTGGCCGGAAAGTTTTGGCAAAGCTGCCATATATGGATCACCATTTATTCTGGTCTTTATAGAATTCTCTTCATAAGATAATTTCAAGTCCCTGGTAGACCACAGCAGGTACCAAAATCAGTTCTTTGCTGAGAAAGATAAAACGTTTTGGTTGGATGGTCTTATGAATTTGACTGGAATATGGCAGAAAAGATTGAAGAATTAAATGGTAAATATGTTGTACAATAAGTTAATGTCAAAAATTTTATTAAAATTACTCAATAAACTGAATTAACTTTTTGGCCATTCGATATGCACACACACTTGCACAAGCATTCGCATATCTATATGCATGGAGAAAAATATACAGAGATATGGAAAAGAGAGAAAGTGAGGGATATGTGACTATAATCTGGAGATTCATACTTGACATTTTTATGTTATGCATAAATATATGCAATAACGGAACTGGTGTGGAGGTACACAGGGGTTATGGCATATACCTACTTCTCAATTTCCAGGTTTTTTTGTATGTTCGATATCTACTAATAGAGACATAACTGTATACCTAGTTCAACAAATGCTGTCTTACCATATACCTAATTCCCCAAACCCATTTCTATCAGTGACATTATGCATACAAAAAATGTTAGGTACATGTATCAGTGTGTGTGTGTGTGTGTGTGTGTATGTGTGTGTGTGTTTGTGTGTTTGTGTGTGTGCATTTGTGCGTGTGTATTTATGCAGAATGAATGTGCATACCTATCCCCTTCTTTTCTCTCAGTTTTGATTTCATCCCACACGCTTTGCATGCAAGGCTCAACTGACTTAGGAAGGTGTCTATAAAATCTGCCATAAAATTCAAGCCAGGCTGTAAAATATAGTGTCGCCCATGGTCTCTAGGCATGGATCAGGCAAAGGAAGGATTGAAAAATAATCCTGCAAGCCTCCAGGAGACAAAACAAAAGGATGAAAAAATAAATGACAAAGTATAGAGATAGTGCTACGAGGAAAGCTTTCAGGAACCAGCCTTATTTTTTTCTTTTACACAAACCTCGTTTCCATTCTTATTTCTTTTTCTTTTCTTATTTTTTTTCTCCATCTTCATCTGTTTCTTCCATTTTCTCTTTCTTTTAGTCATCTCATTTCTCTTCTAGTTTTCTTTTTCTTCGAGCTTTTCCTTTTTTTTCTCTCTGTCATAATTTCATCTTCTTTCATTTCCTTTTGTTGGTTGTTGAGCAACTGTGGCCACGTGACAAAGACTTCTATTCCTTCTTATATGAATTTGTATGTTAATCTCTGAGTGTTCCAGCACTCCTAACATTACCATTTTGTCTACAGACTTGAAAATTGGCATCTGTACTCCACTAGACCCCTTCAAAGAACGTTTTTTTTATTATTGGAAAAAATGCATGGTAGATATTTTGGGAGCCTTAATTTGATGAGTATAGTTTATTAATAACATCTAAAGGATCTAGAATCTGGATATTTTTAGATTTCTTTTCACTCTATTTATATTATAGTTGTTTCATGATCATATCTATTCTTTGATTGAATTTTCTTGACATGTCTTCTCTTTTGACGCTATGGTTGTTCAATCATTGACTGTAATGTTGGGTTTTCTTCAATGTCTATTACTAAAACTTTATCCTATTTTTCACCAGTTGTATCAAAACACAGAAACCTTTTTTATTGTATCAAAAGCTGTTAACAGTCAATCAAAACTGTCAACCGGTCAGTTAGGTTTCTTCAGTTTTTAAGTGGTTCTGTCTGGCCTGCTATATATGTATGTATATGTCACGCATACAGACCGCACTAATGGAGCTGAAAAATTGGAACATTTTTTCCTCACTAGGTCTAGAAAAAACATTGTTGTCTTTTAAAATCCCACCCTCACTCCAAATAGTTTTTTGGGGGGAAGAGGAGTGTCGATTTACAATGCTAGATTGGTCCTTCAGTTTGTCTCTGGCAGTGTTCACACTGTTTTGTTTTTTTAAATTAAAACTTTTAGACGATCACTGCCCAACAAAAGCCCTATAGTAACATACATACTGCGAAAATATGTTGGTCATGTTATGGTTTCGATTTGGTAACTAATCAGACTTGACTATTTTTAAAATTTTGCTTATTCTACTGTTGGTAGGTATGACCAATGCTACTAGTTAAATGCTTAATTTCATTTATCACTTAAAACCATGCCTAGTTTAATTGCATGGATTAAGTTGTTATATTTATTGCTGCACTTATTGAATTTTCCCACCAGTGGACTCGGCATATATCATTGGTTTGTTTGGTCAAACTGCAGTCATTTGTACAGTTTTCAGTGGATAAACCTTGCCACTCAATCATGTATATTGTTACACTCTTTCTTAGCTAACTTGCTGATTTCACTTATTATTTGGTTGTCTCATATCTATCTCCACAGTTTGGATTAGCTGTTTTCTTGTGTCTCAATACAATTGGCTCTTATGGCATTGTTTTTAGCTGCCATCAACAGTGATTCAGTTTTGTGCAGTAGATTTCCCTTTTGCAACCATTAGAATAAAGTTTGATCGGCAATTCCTTCATTATTATTTATTCATTTGGTTTGTTTCTTTGTTTCTTTTTGTTTAATGTCTATCTTGTGGTTATTACTGTGGATCTTGTTTTCCTCTCTCTTCTCTTTAATCCATCCCTTTTCCTCAACTAATTCTTCCATTTGATAAAAGGAGAAAGAGAGACAAAATTAGAAGATGAAGCTGAAGACAGTGAAATAATCTCCTCCATCTTCTTGTTTATCCTCCTCCTCCTCCTCTTGTTCTCCTTTTTCCTCTTCCTCTTGACTCACCCTCGTAGCAAGATAGTGTTGAGACTAAAACACAGATGAATGATTGTAAAAAAGGACACCAGGAAAAATGGTTTCTTGGAGTTTTTCAGTTGTTTCTTTGATGGATCGAAGCACTAGTGTAAAATATATGTTTCTTTTACAACTGTCCAGGCTTCTTTGAGAAACTGGATGACAAAACAAGAAAACAAATGAATGATGTATAAGAAGAAGAAGAAGGTAGAGAAAAAGAGTTAGAAATAAAAAATACAATTGAAGAAAGGAAGAACTTATTTTTTCACATCTTGGTAGAAAGTTAACATGAATTGATTGGTCATAGTAAACTATGATTGACACCATCCAGTTAACAATTGAGAAGATGCAAGAAGGAAAGATAAAAGAAAACAGGTCTGACTAGTCACTAAAAAGAAACTATCATGAGACCAACATCTCTTAGCAGCACGTTGTATTGGGGATGATCAATAAATAAGTTACTCCAATCGGGATCACAAAGAAAATTTGATTAAAGAAATGCTGCAGGACAAAGACTAAGGGATCAATTAAGTTTAAACTTACACTGCAAATAGAGCCCCCCTAAAAGAAACCTGCTTAAGAGGTGAATTCAAAAAAGGACAACGCGTTTTTCCTGACATAATAAGGAGTAAATATTTGAATTTTCAACCGTTTATCTCCATTGGTATGGCCCGTATATACATAGCCAGCCATACCAACTTAAAAACTGAAGATATCTATGTTGACAGTTTTTGTTGGTGGTTTTTAACACAACTAAGCATCCATTCATCTACCTGTCCACACTTTACCTACATCCTTATCTCTTCATTTACTTTTTTTTGTGTACCTTTTACATTGGGTTTAGGGTATCTATAAATAACACTGATGACTCAATTCTATGAGGTCATTCTACAACCTGCAGCTCTCTAGAAGTGGAGGGTGCCATTATAGATATGGAGAGAATGGTGAAAGAGAAAGGGAAAGAATATCTCATATCATTTAATTCATCTTAGTCAATTTGTCCTTACAATGCCATTTTTTGTTTGGCTGCAAAACCAGATTATATAAATTCCACTTCCTGACCTAAGAATCAAATTCACAACCACTAGGTAAATTACATACACTTAACTAATACCTATATCCACTCGGCTATTGTCCCATACAAGTGGGATCACAAGAATGAATTAACAAAGAAAAATTAACCAATTTCAAATTTCCTCTTGCATGGACAGTGGAATGAGAGCAATCTACCACAGTGGATTGAATAAAAGGGTTCAGTCTGAAATTCCCAGAATGTTACCAAATATTACTGCCAAAATGTTGTGACCATAACAACCAAGATGAGGCCACAAGTAAGAATATATTAAGTATATGTATGATAATCATAAAACCTTGCTTTCGAAATTCAAATGAAAATCAACCCTTTCTATCTTTCCCTTCTTTTCTCCCAGCAGCTGGATTACACTTTCCTTCCCACTGCAGCCAGCAAATCATTCATGGATTGTTTATTTCATTCTCACTCTCAAATTTGCCTCTATTTCTGTATCTATTACCCACCTTTTTTCCTCTCTGTACACACTAAGGACAAACTGACATGACTCTTTTAATGCTAACAAAAGTTAAAAAATTAGAATAAATTCTGTTGGAGCCAAGGGAAGGCAAAGCCTCAACCATCATGTGACAAAAATGGACTTTTATGAATGTACATTATCTTTTACATCATTTTTATGCTGTTTTTCTTTCTCTTATTCTGCCATGAGAGTTAACAGTTTCATTTGCATAAACAATAAAGTTGTCAGATCTCCCTTTCTAATGTAGACATTCACTGCTGAGAATCACCCTTTTTGCCTCTATCATGAACTGACAATGCATATGTAACATGGATGAGTTTACTGAAGAGTCAGATTTTATAGCATGTTAACTTGACATGTACAAAAAGATTTTGAAGTTTTAGTTTTCTTGAATAAGTTCTTTAATGAGTTCTTTTGATAATCCATCTTTCTATAATACCACATTTTTTAATAATTTTTTTGATGATTTTTTAAGATTATCTAATATTTTTTAGAAAAACTATTATGTACCGAAATCATTGACTGCTGAAATTGGTGCAATACTATCTATACTGACATGATTGATGCAAAACAGTCATGAAAGAGAGCAAGAGAGAGAGAGAGAAGAAATCAAAATATGGATAATTAAAAAAGTTTTTTGTGACAATATTCAAAGTTAAAAATTAGAAGGATGTTCGAACAGTGAAACATTATTTAGGTGAGAGGAAGAGAGATTTTAGGGAGAGGAAAATGATAAAGGAGAAAAAAAAAAAGGAAGATTCTGAAGAGAGAGTCATATTCTCGCAGAATAAAGATATTGAGAGAAACTGTGGCGCAGAGAGAGAGATAGAAAGATTTGTTGAAAAATAAGTCTCTTACCAAAGAGAGAGCATCTAGAAAAAGGATGGAAAATTAGAGAAAAGTGAGGTCAAAGAAAGAAATGGAAGGGATACAGAGAGGTGAGAGAGAAAATGAGTAAAGGATTGTTGGAAAAAGAGAGGTTAGAAAGAGAAATATAAACCTATACCAAACATGGATTGAGGAGGACTGGAATTCTGGACACAACCCACAACTTCTGCTCGGGTAAAACCCAATTAGATTTTCCTTCAACATTCAGATGAAGGAAAGTTATAAATAAAAACCAAAATGTTCCCGAGTGATCATAAAACAAAACAAAAATCATTGATTATCATTTTGATTTTGATCTAATTTAGTCAGGATATTTTATTCTTTATAATTTTTTTGTTTACTGTATCAGTGGTGAATATCTTTTATTTTCTTCAATATCTTAATGTATCTCAATTTTTTACCTAAACTTTTGTCAATTCTAGTGTGGAAAAGATTCAACTAAATGGTTAGTGAAAAATGCCTGATCACATATTCTTGTTTTATGGTGTTTCAAATTAGTTTTCTTTTTCATATTTTTATTTGTAAAAATAACATTCATTCGGACCGCACCACTGCCCCAAACCCTGGATCTGCCCCTGTATACAGAAAATATGATATTTAAAGACAGAAAAAGATACCCCTTTATTAAACAAAGGAAGAGAGAGAGAAAGAAAAAAGACAATTGAAGAAAGATTCTTTGGAGAAAAAGTGAAGCTAGGAAGAATTTGGGAAGAGATATTCAAGGGAAGAGAGAGTGCCTGCAAAAGTATGTATATATAGATATGTGCAGATGAATATCCGTGTGGTCAAGTGTGTGTGAGCGTAAGAAACAAATGTGTGTCAATGTACATGTATGTATGCTGGTATGGGGACATGAAAAAAATATACATACATACCAGTATTCCTTATCCTCTTTACTTACTTATCAACCTACTTCACTTCATTCCCAGGGGATCAAGTTCTGCCAAATATTGCAATTGAAAGGATGATACTTGGTCTTAACTTAATGATGACAACAACAACATCATCTGCATCCTTGCATACCATCCATACCTCTATTCCTAGAGACTGCGATAGATGAAGTACCTGGCGATGAGAGGATGAACATAAACAGAAAAAAAAAAATAGGATGTAGTTGGCCTTGAGGAGATAACTTGAGAATGAATTCAAAGTTTTTTTTTTGTCAATGGAAGCAGAGAATTCGATTTTGGCTTGTGGGGTCTCTGATAAGAAAACCATTGATGACTCCTTTCTTCCTAAGTTGGAAATCTTCATAAAGAATTTTTTAAAAATTGAGATCCTACTTTCTAGGGTTTTGACTAATTTTTCTGAGACTATAAGCATCAAAAAAGGTTCAAAGATTTGCCCAGTTGATCTAGACCTAAAAAAAATATTTTTTTTTATGAATTGATTCACTAGCTACTATATTTGACTACATATATAACCTCCATTTTCCCCAAAACATGTCTCAAAAGGTAAACATCAGCAATGTTACATACAGATTTTTTTCAGACTATTGTCCTCATCTCGGTTCATCTTTTGAACACAATGTTTTGGCCATTGTACCCTTAATAGTGGATGAGAGAATGCTGAAACAAGGGGCCTCCATTGAAGCATGGAGGTGGAATATCCTTATTCCATTGACTATTTTCAAGAGAGAGAAATCTTTAGGTCATAACCATGTTGCTGGTCATTTCTGATCTCATAATCATGTTGATGTCCAAAACTGGTGCCACAAAAAAAATTTTCTCAGGGGTTAGACCCACAGAAAAGATAGGCTGAGATGAAGACAATATTATTTTTAATTTTGGTTAGTGTTTATCTTGACTTTCATTTGCTTTTAATCACAACTTTGAATTGGACCACCATTCTACAGCAACACTTAAACAGCGTAATTGGAAATAACGAGTAAGCCCATGGTGAAAACAAAATGATAAAAACAACTGAAAGTTAGGATAAAGGTGAAAACTAGTCAAAATTAGTAATAATGATACAATACTTTACCGAAAAATATATTTGAAAGAATTCTTTTAAAAATATTGTTGTATGAAGACAACAGTTGGAAAAAATCTTCACATAATAATGACCCCCTCATCTAAAAAATTCAGACAAATATAATCTTTGTTGTCCAGCCTTACATTATCCAGAACTTGAGTTAGAGTTTAAAATTGGTGATAAATGAGAAAAATTCACTGAAATACTGAAATCCTTGCTGAAATAATGGATGGGGATCATATACCATCAATATAGCATTTCTTAATCAAAGCCTTTTTTGGTAAAAGACTTAGTTTCATTAAGAACCAAATGAGGAACAAATCCCCTAACAATCGCTTGCAAGATGAGCATTGCACTGTTGAATGTCTAACAGCAAAATGTGGCTACATTGATGTTGAAAATTGTTCTATTATCCAAAGAATGACAAACTATTCCTGCCTCCAAGTATGATAATGTATTGGATTATAATATTGATGATAAAGTCAATAGATTGTAGGCCTGCTTGGTTGGTTAGATAGTTGAATATTTGCTACAGCACAACAGGTTAGTGTTTGAGGCCAGATAAAAGCCAGAATTTTGCATGATAATTTTCAAGGCAAGCAGGTCTTTCCCACTTAAAAGATTGACATTTTGAATATTTTCTATACTTTTCAATAATTCAACCAATTTGGATCTATTCATGAAGACTAAAAGTAACTCCAAATATATGCTTCAGTGATTATTCACATCATGTTCAGAATATTTTGACAACAATGAATATAAGCATTTGCAAAAGAAATCGAGTTAACTTTCTTTTTGTTAAGAAAATATTGATTACCTATAAGCATGTTTTCGAGAGTTACCATGATTGATAACATATCAGACCTCAGTAGAGGACATTAAGAAAAAACAGATTTCCATGAATTCCTCTAATCTATCAGGAAGATTTTTTGAACTCATCTTCAAGTTTTGGCCAATATCAGGCTTGACAAAGAAGGCCAAATTTACTTTTTAAAGTGTTTATTAGAAAAAAGAATATCTTGTATACCGTCAAATACAATAACTTGAATTTTTTT
>OY735214.1:24310619-24325322 GCA_963457665.1 Thysanoteuthis rhombus | reverse complement strand
TTAGTTTTTTTTGCCTGACCTCATATTCTGATAACACTTTCTTTTGGAAGTTATTTTATTACCTGAACTTATATTCTGATAACAATTTTCTTTCTCCTTTTGATGGTAACCTTTTTCCCCTTTGGGAGTCAAAGTTGACGGAAACCTTTTTTTCCATTTTTGAGAAAAATACTAATGATAGAGTAGTTTCCTCTTTGTTTTTTAGCAAATACTTATAATATTGATTTGATACATAGGAAGTGACAGTATCAAACTTAATGTTCATAAAGTAAAAAAAGAAAATAGTTCCTCCTGTTTCAATAATTTGAAGTTTCAGATTAAATGTTACTATACAATATATAATCCCCAATCTCAGAAAGCTTTATCATTTAATGTGTGTGTGGGTGTATATACAGATATACTCACACATATACACTCATGCACATACACACACACACACACACACACACACACACACATATATATATATATATATATATATATATATATATATATATATATACATATATATAGAGAGAGAGAGAGAGGGGAGAGAGAGGGGGAGAGAGGGAGAGAGGGAGAGGGGAGAGAGAGAGAGTGGACAGGTAAATCAAAGATGAAAGAGGAATGTATTTGCGAATAAATTCTTCATTTTTTTATTCATTCATTTTATTTTTTTGATTTAATACATGTGAATCTTGTGGAAAAGTTTCGGACAGCATCCATCTCTAGCACATGGGTTGGAATGTGTGAGGGGGGTCTTGTTAGGGCTCTAATATGATCATGGCCGCCCAGTGGGTAAGTACAGAAACACAAATCATGAACAAAGATGTCTGCCAAGCATGAAAAGCTAGAATCATGACAGATCAAAAGAGAAAGGAATTTCTGCTTTTCTTCAAATCATGACCACAAAGAGTTCAGATCACGGTTCTACAGTGGAATAGAGTCAGTGCTCAGGTGCAACATGACATCCACATTTTGGAACATTAACTAAGTTGAGTGTTTCTTAAATAACCCCACCCCATGTATTTGAATTAAATTAATTGTCAAACTCCAACCAAAGTTGGAGTTAACTTTCTTTTTTCTCCCCTCACAAGAACAAGAACAAGAACAATCCTCACCTTTGAAAAAGGTGTTCTATCTGCTACATGACTATAATGCTGAACTGGATTGTTTGTGTTTCCAGTGATAAGCACAGTGGTGTCATATTAGAACACATTACGTCAACATCTATTTTTTGAAAGAATTTTTCACATAACTTGATATTTTGATGACACGATTTTTTTGTAAGTTTTGTTTCACTATTATGCATCAAAATTGAGGGAGAACTTTTTTACCCACTCTTAGGGAGAATTTTTTTATTCATTTCTATGGGTCAAAATTATGGCAAAACTTTTTCTTCATTTTTAGGGATCAAAATCAGGGTATGAGAACTTTTTCTTCTCTTTTAGGGGTTAAAATCGGGGGGGGTTCTTTCTTTCAGGGATCAAATTTGTGAAGGAGCATTTTTTTCATTTCTAAATGTGAAAAGCAAGGGGTAACTTTAGTCGAAAGTGAAGGGGATCATTTTTACATATACTTCTTTTTTAATGATCTGAAGCAAGAGAAAACAGTGTTGATATATTTGCAGTTATGTTTCTTCAAGGCAACGCAGGGTATCATCACAAGTATACACTATACAAAAGTTGCAGTGATCAACTTCAGTTGAAATAGAAGTAATACTGGAGTTTGACCCAGCAGCAGCCAGGTTTGTTAGTAACTGAAATACACAATGCTGCTTTTTTCTTTCTTTCTGGCATCTTTTCTGATACACAACTGTGTTAGAAATCATAAAATGATTTATTATAAACTTATCCCTACTTCATTGTAAGCAATTTATTCAGAACTAATTCCCTCCCGCCACCCCGTGTTTGTTTTTCACAGCACTCGGGAGTGTGCCAGCTATTCTGCATCAGGTGTCTCTCATACATGCATCCTCTCTCATACACATCTCATCTGGTTTTTGTGAATGTGTTTTTTGGATTATCTTTTCCTTACTTTTGAGCTGACCTTGTGAACTCCTGTTAAGCTTTGCATGAATTCCCTTCTTTCGGGCCACACCCATAGCATCCCAAGCTCATCGCTTGTTCCTTTTTGATCATTGGTTCCGACAAGCTATTAATGTTTATATGAAGAGGAAGGAATTAGTCTGAATGAACTACATGCAATAATAAAGCATCCTATCAAAAAAAATTCATAGAGCTGATTTCTACTTCTTCTGATTAAACAATTTACTTGTATCGATTGGTCAACAAAGGTTTCTTCAGTTTTTATGTTTGGCTGGCTGGCTAGCAGTCTGACTGGCTATTTATGTACGTATCATATGTACAGGCTGCACCAATGGTGTTAGTGGGCTTTGAAAATCTCCCCCTCATGTGTTTTTTGTGGGGATTCAATTTGCAATGTGAGTTTATGTAAAATTGATCCCTCAGTATCTGGCAGCATCCATGCCTTCTCTTTTAATTCTGACTCTTTTAGTGATCACTGTCCAACAAAATGTGAGGGAAGTAACTTATTTATTGATCATCCCCTTTTTCTAATTTTTCAAATGATTACCCTTCAACATGCTGCCAAGAGATATTAGTCATGTAACTGTTTCTATTGAATGACTATTCATTCTTATTTCTTTTTTGGTTAGATATCACATTTTTTTCGTAACTATACACCAGTACAACAATAGCTCTCTTAATTCCAGATGGAAATCAAAGAATTTCCACGTGGAAAAAAATATCAAAATTTGTTCGAAACTGGGCAGTGCCAGGTTACCTTACTAGTACATGCATATAAGTGAATGTTTGTGCACAAGTGATGCAGGCAAATGTTCAAGTGTATGTGTGCATGTCTCGTGCACTTAGTTGAAAAAAGAAATTCCTGTCTAAGGCTACAAAAACCTGGTCATCTCATAAAATGAAAGGAAAAAAGGGGAAAAAAAATGAAACACCTGAATGAGAGGAGGAATAAATAATGGATAGAAAGAAGGAATGAAAGATTTACTTAGTGAATTATGAAATGGATGACAATTGAAGTATGTTTCTTGTATGTCACATGGCAAACAAGAGTTATAAATTGTCAACATTTGACAACAAAGATGTGTGTGTGTGTGCGTGTGTGTGTGTGTGTGTGTGTGTGTGTGTGTGCGCGCACATTTATGCATAAGTCAGAAGATATGTAGGTGACAGGATGATACATGAACAAAAGGAGAAGGAAAAGAAGGAGAGAAAAAGAAATATACTTAAAAAAGAATAGACAGAGAATTAGTACCTGAAAAAAAGTCACACACAAACAGACTCACACACATAAATTATAAATGTATACATAGATATATATAGATATATATAGATATACATATATACAGTGGGTTGTTGCTAAAAGAGGAAGTTGGACAATGCATGGCTACAGGCTCACAAGGCAGGGGGAACTTTTTGAAATTCAACCTAATTCAGAGATGTTTTGAGATCATGTAAGATAAGTATTTGGAAACAATTGGCACAAAACTAGACTATATATCTGCCCTACTTGGCAAAAAAAATTGCTCTCTAAAAAAGGTATTTATTGAGTAGAATAATAGATTGAGAGAAATCAAATGGTACTTCATTTAATTGTTTCTAAAATTGAATGATTTCGTTCCATCCTTTCTTTACACTGCTAGAAAAAAACGGGATACTTATGTTGAAAAAGGGATTAAGCAAATGTAAAACAAGGGGACTAATGTTAAAAAAGGGGCCATACTGGGGCTAATGTTAAAAACAGAGCATTGATATTAAAAAAAGTGGGGCTAATCTTCAAAAAGAACAAGGGGGCTAATGCAAAGAGAGGCGTAAAGATTTGAAAGAAGAGGAACAATGTTCAAAAGGGGGCTAAACATTGAGAAAAAGACACCAATGTTAAAGACAAAGGATCTAATATTAAAAAGGTGGTGTAATGTACAAAAAGGGAGCTAATAATATCTTCAAGTTCCTCAGTATGACCAGTTTCTGCATTCATTGCTTTAAACAGAAATACAAGTTTAGATAAGTGGATAAAACATTCTAGTAGCTGTCTCAGTGTTACCAAATATGGTTTGACATTTGTAGTAACAAGAATTTTCGATGCTTTAGAGGTAGAAAAAATTGAAAAAAAAACAAACTCAAGTCTGCTGAGTCGCAAACATCTGTACCTCACCGAATTCATTTCCTCTCATGTTATGAAACAAACAACCAATTGCGTCTTTTGATATTCAACTGAAAACAACAAACAGAGTAAGGGTTTAGTGAGCCATAGAAGATCACAAAATGTTCTTGTATGAACCCAACCAACAAGTCATGTGCTCCATTGTACTCAACCCAGTGTTGCCAAATAGACCTGCTAGATCTGGCTGATTTTTTTAAAAGTTTTTGCTTAGAATCAAAAATAGCTGAAAATCTGGCAAATTTCAAAGTGTTTATGTATATATATATATACATATACATATATATATATATATATATATATATATATATATATATATATATATATATATATATATATATATATGTACATATATATTTGTAAATAGTTATAATATATATTTATATATATATATACATATGTACACACACACATGCACACACTCATATGTGTGTATATATATATATATATATATATATATATATATATATGTATGTATATATATACATAGCAATGCCGTTCCAACTTTGAAATGGAGCACTCTGGTGGATGGGGAATTGTGTGTACTAGATATATTGCCTAAATTCGGCCCTACTGACCGTCCACTTCTGCGTAGAGCAAGGGTAAAATGCCAGCCTCTGGGTCTGAAGCAAAGGTTTCGATCCTACCTTGTGGCACTGGATGGGATATTGGTCAATAGCCACACTGAAGTTGTAATGCAATGAAACAGCTGTCTGTGGATGACTCAATTATTGATTATAATAAATGTATATTGGGGACAAAAAGGGCAGCCAACCCCTATAGCTTCTCCTGCCAGAAGAAGGAAACTCCTGTCAACCCCAGGACTTTGAGGCCCTGCTCCTATTCACACAAATCCTTGATTTAAAGGGTTTGTGCACGTAGCACTTCACCTTAAAACTTCATCACACAAACTGCTTATTCCGCATACATGACTTCCCTGCGCAAAGATTCCATAATGATAGAAAACCCTCCCAAAATCTTCCTATGTGAAGCCAAATCATACATTAATTCATTCATATATATATATATATATATATATATATATATATATATATATATATACACACACACACACACACACATATATATATATATACATATATATATATATATATATATATATATATATATATATATACATATATACATGTAAGTCTGTCATGAAGTCCATGAACTAATGATTAAAGAAAGCATTTATCGTACACGTATTTAATTTTCAGCTCATAAACTCGTCTTACCAATGCCTCCCTATACTTTACATAAATTGAACATTAATTGAAATATTAGCAAATGACAGTGTCGGACTTTGGATTCATTGATTCACTCTTGTAAATGTTTAAAGATACTGCTTAATATTTGATATTTCAGAATTTATTAAGCAAAAATGTTTTAAAGTATCTTAAAATGTGCAATATTTAAGGAGTTGTTGAGCAGTGACTTTTTATTCATGATAAGATTGTGAGTTTATTTTCATTTTTCTCTCCAAAGAAGCACCAAAGAGAAATGTGATTGTCGAGGACGCTTCAACTTACTATACATTGGTTTAATGATTGATAAAACACACTCTTCGACTTCAAAAAGGCCTTCTACTCAATGGAGGCCCTCACTTGACAAGGTGTAGATTCGGTATATGTCAAAGTGCTGAAACATACATACAATCACAGCAGCTCCTTTATCAGGCTACATAAAGACTCCGAGCTCTTTCAGCTCAAAAAAAGGGTAAGACAAGGTGATACCAGCTCACCCAAACTCTTCAAAGCTTGCCTCAAGATGATCTTCAAAAAACTAAACTGGGAGAATAAAAGAATCAAAATAAATGGCAAATATCTGAGCAACCTCAGATTTACAGACAACATCGTCCTTTTCACAGGGAACCTCCATCTAATGCTAGATGAACTAAATGAAGAGAGCAAGAAAGTTGGCCAACACATGAACTTCAGCAAAATGAAGGTCATGTGCAACAACCACATTGGAAATAAAAACATTAAGATCAAAATTGAGGACACAGAACTGGAGAAAATAGATCACAACTTCTACCAAGGACAACAAATCTCCATGAGACCCTCAAAAGAAGAGATCAAGAGAAGAATCACCGTAGGATGTGCTGACTCAAGGGTTATCTCCCCTCTGAGAACACCTTCTTCGACTTAGTCCATAGGAATCTACTTCTGAGTCCCAAAACAATGTTCAATTCTATTCACAGACCCTTCACCCATTGGTCTTTTAACATCACCCACACCCCAATTATTCTCATAAGAAAATATCATCAACAACATATTCACTAGCTACTCCTGTAGGATAACAATATCTTCATATCAATATTATTGCTGGCATTTACTGCAAACTTTTCAATTTCTATTCCTGAGAGATGTACAAGGTAAGATTCAAGCATAAAATATTTTAATTAGTTAATATTTTGTTCTTGGTTGGTCAGATATGCAAAATATAGAATTTGATGCTCAACTTTATTTTGTTGAAGAAAATCAGACCAACAGAGTCATCACTGTCATGTCAGTTGAATTTGAAATAAAGTTCACTGTTATTCTCATTAAATCATATAAGACATTGATTAAAGTAGCTAAAATGATAAAAGAAAAATATATAGATTAAAAAAAACTTGCCAATTTGATTTAGTGGAAAATCTAAAAATAAAAGATTGACATTTTACCCTTTTCATTTTTTTTTCTATTAAATAGTCATAGCACACTCCATGTATCAAATGGATAAAGTGAAACACTTCAGTCTTTTGAATATTTATTTGTATTGTTTATTTTCTCAAAATTCTCAATGTTCCATATAATTGTGGTAGACTAACTGTGGGTTTGTGGAAAATATCATACCAGCTTTTTTGATCAATCAAAAGTTTTTACACTAAAAATGAATTTACTTGTCGTACAGTTCTGACTATATGATTATCTGAATCCAAACCATCAACAGTCTCTCTCAGAATATCTCAGTATATCTTGTTTAATTTTGGAAGCAACTTTTGTCTCTTAGTCAGAAGTGCATTTTCTCATTAGGGTTCCCAGCTTTATATTTTCATGATGTTACCTGCTGTAATGGAATTATGGACAGTAGCAATTTACATCTTTAGATCCGGAACTTGTCTGCATTTTACACAGACCATTAAAAATCTGTTAGTGTGTGCTGCCATCTATGCATGAATAAAATGTGTTTCCATGGTCATGAATAAGGTTGGTTATTTAGAGAATGCAAGTCAAGTCAGAATGGATTTAAACTGAATACCTCTCTGTCTTCAGTGCAAACCTCTGACCAATAAATTTTCATTTAGCATTGAATTAATCAGTGTTCTCAGTGTTAATTTGATGCAGGATTTAATTTTCCTAATAAAACTAATTCCCTTGGTGTAAAATCCAACTACATCAAGTTTGAGTTATAGCTGCACACTAAAAGAACAAATCTTGACATCTTGGATACCCAACAGAGCTTTCTAAAAAATGTATGAAACAGAGCAAAGGCTACAAAATAAAAATGGTTAAATGAACAATGAAAGATACAAAAAAAAATGAATGAAAAATAGCAAAGCTTATCCCTGAGGAAAGAAATGGGAGAATAAGAATGAAAAAAATTTTTAAAAAGTTAAAATAGAATGCTAGTTGTTTCATGATTTTCAGCTTGTCAATGGAAAAAATAGAAGTTTACTAAAGTGATGAATGGAAAGAAAGGAGAAGAGAAAGAGAAAGAGGAGGAGTGATTAAAGAGTTGTAATAAAAAGTAAATGATGAGGGAACAGGAGAGATTTTGGGGGGGAAAAGCAAAGACGAATAACATGATGATGATGATGATGATGATGATGATGGTGGTGGTGGTGGTGGTGGTGGTGGTGGTGGTGGTGGTGATGATGATCTAGAAAGAAAGAATGGGAAGAAAGATACACAAAATTAAAAATGGTAGGAGTGGGTAGATAGAGGAAAAAGTGAAAAGGGAATATAGGAAAATGTTACATGATAAAAGAAGAAGACGGGACAAAAAGTGAGGAGAAGAAGAAAAAAAAAAGAGGAAGAGGAAAAAAGGGAAAGATAAAGATGGAAAGAAGATGATGGCTACGTTACAAAAATGCTAAAAAGAAAGAAAAGATGCCCCAAGAAAAGAAGGGTGTAATTGAAGCAGATAGAAAAAAGAAATTCTGCATGAAAGAAGATTGCCCCAAGAGAAATGTTACTGGAAAGTAGCAAGGTGGATTTTTCCCTGTAGGAATGAAGAGTTCTCTTCATAGGTCGCTTCCAGACACTTAGACGACAGCCAATGCCTGATGGGAGATATGCATCAAAACTGGAAGCCAAAGTGGGAAGTTGTCAGGAACTTTAGGTGACTATGAAAATTTTTCTCCTGATAAAAGAAGACTTCTGCTCAGAGACTCAATTTCCTCACATTCCCAGTGTGTGAATTTCAAGGGTCACCAATTTCACAGGTTAACGTTTCATTTTATCTTCAAAAATCCGCACCAAAGAGTAACATCAAGATAAAGTCTAGGACTCTTGGATATTGCATTATGAAGTGCAATGATTATTTTTTTTTAAATTACATCAATCATTTTAATGTTTTTTCTAGAAAATTAATTGTTAAAGACAAAAATAGAGAAAAAATCAAGAATAATCTAACTTCATTTAGATTATTAAGATGGTACATTTAACTGATTAAAATGAAATCAAAAATCATATAGGATAATGACAATTGCAAGTGAAAAACATAACAGTTCTAGTTTGTCACTCAAACCTAATCGGCAGCATACCGTGTAGGGAGTGATCAAAAAAAAATTTTCGATGAGGGTGATCATTGTTTGACTCAATTTTCTTGCCTTTTGTCGAATGGTGATCACTATAAACATCTGATTTTTTCTAAAAACAAGCATAAACACTGCAGGACACAAACAAAAGAATCAATTTAGCATAAACTACCCAATAGGTAGCCATTGCGGTAGACCTACTTGAAAACTGAAGAAACTGAAGCAGTTTATGTTGACTCTGTTGGCAGTTTTGATTGATGATTTCTTATTGCAACTAAAAATTCTGCTGGGAAAAATCCTCTTCAGGGTCTCAACAAACCAAATACATGCAATTCATAATTCAAGTTTGGGTATCAGTTTTAGTAAAGTTCAATTTACAGTCAAGTGTTTCCTGCATAAAATGAACTTTTTTTTGTTTTTGCAGTGGCAGATCCAGGATTTTGAGCAAGGGGGGTCCGATTGGGGGTGGGGATCAATTGGAAATTTTTTTGCAAATAAATATGTGAAAAAAGAAAACTAATAAAAAAAGCAATATGCAATATGTAATCCAGCATTTTTCACTTTTATTTGAGTTATAGCTTTTATAGCACTAGAACTGATAAAAGAATAGAAAAAATATCAAAGAAATCTTCCGCAGAACCAATAAATAAAAAAATGATGAGATGGATGAGATGAAAAGCTAAGTGATAAATTTTTGTGTTTTAGGTTAATTTATAAATCTTTAGGATAATTTGAGCTTTTCATGTATGAGATATCTTTATCTAGATATTCAGAAAAAAAATTTTTAATTGTGCTCTGTCCGAGCAGGAGTGTGTGTGTGGGGGTGTGTCTGGATCTCCTGGATCCATCCCTGTAATTGTAGGTTTCTATCTTCTTGTTTAACATATTGATATGTTGCTTAGAAAACTTTGAAGATTTATGCAGAGTAAACTAACTGGTGAAATAGAGATGTACCAAAGGAGAGATACAAAGACTCCCTAAGAAAGACCCTCGTCCCTTGTGGCATTTGATACCACAGGTGAGCTTCCAAGTAAACCTCCTTCTTGAAAGAAATCACAGAACCATAACTAAGGTAAAAAGTGGGACTCTAGCAGTAAAGTCAAACCATGATGACGATGGATTGAACAAAACTGGTTATGTAAGATTTGGAAATGACTTGAAAGCCTGAAAAAAGTTGAAGTCTATTGGGAGATGCTTCACAGACAGGTTCCCCTGGGTACCTGAGTTTGCCAAAATAAGAGAGAGATAGCAGTAACATAGGCAGACCATTGGAAGCAATGATAAATGAGTGTCTGTTGGGAACAATTCTGTGGTTATTGAAACTGATTTAATTTTCCTGTTAAGTTTGATTTCTATTCATCAGAAAAGTCACAGCTACAATCTGAGCAAAGTGAATCTAATTTTTATTTAAAAGTGTCTATCCAACCTTTTTCACAGCTTATTTCATTAGCAATTTCATACGTTCTCACAAGGAATTAATGGGAAAAATCATATACTTGTTAATTGAATTATTTCATGAAATACTAATTTTAAAAAAATACTATACATTATGTGATTTATAGGAATATTGTAAATGTTGAGAATTGTTCCTGAGAGAATAAAAAATACATCTTCGATGAATCAATTTATATCCTTCATTATATATATATATATATATATATATATATATATATATGTATATATATATATATATATATATATATATATATATATATATATATATATACATGCATATATATATATACATATATATATATATAAATATACATATATATATATATATATACATATATAAGTCCATTTATATATATATACATATACATATATATAAATATATATATATATATATATATATATATATATATATATACATATATATATATATATATATATATATATATATATATATATATATATATATATATATATATATATATATATATATATATACACACATAATGAGTATAGGGAAAAGATTTGAGACTAATTAGTTCATCATAAATTGTAATTACTTCACCTAAAGTTTGTTGGAGAAAAAATGGTTTAAACTCCAGGGAAGCTCTGATGGTAGTAGGGTAAAAAAAATGTTGAGTATAGGCAGTTGAAGTGGGGATTTTATTACTGTCTATTAGAGTGAAAGGGTTTGAAATATAAGAGGGGTTCCTTGACAAATGGGTTTTTATTTCATCAGATAAGATTGACTTGGATGGGGTTGAGAATGTCTGGATGATGTGGATTTGGAAAATCATGAGATGTTGAAGACATATATTAAAATGTGTGTATAAGAGGAAAAAAGGGTTTAGGATCATACCTAGGAGAATATTAAGCCAGCATTGAATGTGTTGTCGCCATTTGTATGATGTTATTTTATGTTGTTGAACATACCCCCAGGTATGATTCTTGTCTTTTTTTCCTCTTACACATTTTTTCTACCTCACTGATATGTGTTGATTAAGAATTCCAAGTCTTGCGTTGATGATAGCAATAAAAAAGTATTTGTAACCAAAAATATCTCTGAAATTCATTAACTCTCCTTCTCCCTTCAAATCCAATCGATACTTTGACGGCATTTCATTTACTTTTATCTCGATCCATATCTTATAACAGAAGAATTTGCGGAACTATTACAAATGAAGGAAGCAGCAAAAGGGGTGGACATCTTTGTGAGTTTGTTAGGGGCACTAGATGTAGTAGGTGTTGGTTGGGTGAAAACTGTGAATCTCGCTATAGATGGAGTACCACAACTGATTGGTAGAAAAGCTGGCGTAGCAACAAAATTGGAGGGAAAACTACTACCTGTGAATTCAAACCATCAATTTCATAACATTCATTGCATTAAGATGTATTGTGCAGCAAAATATTGAAGATGGATAACGTCATGGACGTTATTATGAAGACAGTGAACCTAATACACGTGCAAACCACTGAGTTTAACAGCTAGTTAGAGGTAAGTCATAATGGACATGTACTGCCATTCACACCTATGTCCGCTGGTTAAATCAGGAAATTGTACTAAAGTGATTTTATTGAATGTGAAATACAGATATTCATACAAAAGAAAGGAAAGGAATGTGCTAGTATTGAAAGGAAATGAATGAGTTTGAGATCTACTTTTTGTGGTAGATATTACAGGACACTTGAATTACCTGAATATAAGATGCAAAAATGCAATAAATTGGCAACAGACTTATATGGCTCAATTCATACCTTTGAGGTGAAATATAATCTTTTTGAATATCAATTATTGGATGGTAACACACTTTTGAACCTTAAAGTTCCGACAAGATACACATTACATATCGATATCAACTCAGAAAAGGACTTCATCAAGATTTCTAAGTTGATGAATGAGTTCCCAGAAAGATTTGCTAACTTGAAAACCTTGACAATAATTGTCTTATTTTTCACGGTCTATTTTCTGAAAGAGTTGATATGGTATGAGAACATTTCCAGTTAGAATTAATAATAATCCAATGTAATTCTATGTTGAGTAACAAGTTTTCAAGTGCTGATATTGGCACATCTCATCAATATCTTCAGCCAAATTATCAAAGGATTAGATATTTGGCTTGAAAGATTATGTCAATGATCAGAAGCACATATGCCTGTGGAAATTTATTTTTTGTGATGAACTTGAATAAGTCTTGACCGGTCTGAGCTCATTGATTTGCTTCTCAACTTCATATTGAAACTAGCAACAGCTCAGTAGTTGGTGTCAAACTGTGATGCGCTGGTCTGCACCAAGAAGTGCCATGTATCAGGGATCAGTAGCACAGGATGTAAGACTGATTAATTAACATAAATAAAAACTTGTTTGTTTTCAAGAGCTTTTTGTGAGCATGGAGCTAGAGTAAATTCACATTTCTTTGTGTTTGGATGAATACTTGAGTTGCAGCTGAAATGGTTCAGTCAGATAGAAGACAAAATCGATTACAGTAGGACTCAGCCCCATCCCAAATAAAGTAACTATTTAATTCTGAATGAAGAAGTTTGATTATTCATCATGATATTTTAAGATGTCATGAAATTAATATTCCCTCTATTCCTTTTTACATAGTGACATATTTCATAATTAAATGAATAGATCAATGGATAAATTCTAAAAGTTTTATTAAATTTCATTAATTAGCTGAATTTCAGTAGGTCTTTCAAATGCAAGTTTATTTTGCAAAAAACATTTGAACGGTTTTCCAACAATTTTTTCAAATATAAACAAAAATATCAAAAACAAATAAGTCTATCTCTATATGATGGAATACGTTGATTTTCACGCCATATTTTCTCTCCAAATCATGCTAGGATATAAATGTTATGAAAACATGTAACAGAAATGTGACCAACATCTTGTGGTACCATGCCACATTGAGGGTGATCAATTGAAAATTTGGGAAAAAGGCATTATCAATGGATGAGTTACTTCTCATGCCTTTTGTTGGGCAGTGATTACTATCTTTATAATCCGAATCTGAATTTTCAAAAAACACAAACTAAGGAATCAACTTAGCATAGATTTACATAGCAAATTGAAACTTCCACTAATAACCTTTTCAGGAGGGAAGTTTCAAAAACGAAAAACATGGTTTATCCAGATGTAATAATGAGTGAATGTTTAAATTTTCAGCCCTAGCTCCAATGCTGGCTATGGCCTGCACATATGATTTGCACATAGCTAGCCAGCCAGCTGGACCAACTTAAAAAGAGAATAAACCAATGTTGATGCTGACAGTTATTGTTAATGATGTTTAATTGACTAATCTGTTTTATGATTGGATCATCATCATCATTATCATTATCATCATCAGTCTTTCATCATCAGATTCGCCGCATTTCTCTATTGTGGGCGTTGCGGAGCCAGTATTTTCTGAATTTGTCTAGTTTGTCTCTCCAACTTGAATTCTGCCAGCCTTTGTCTCACATGTGATCTCTAAGGATCCATGTTGTGAGTCGTTGGTTGTCCGCCATTCTTGCAACATAGCCATCCCATTGCCATTCAAGTTTTTTTTTAAATGGATTGTATGATGTCCTTGACTCCTGTCTTCTCCCACATGTATTGTGCTGTCTTGTGGTCTCTCCATGTGAGGTTGAGCATGATTCTTTCATGTGCGCTTTGCATGCCCCTGAGTTTGTGGGTCCGTCTTTAGGTTAGGTTCCATTTTTCAGCCCCATAAGTGACTATTCGGAGGATGCTTTGATTGTATACTCTTCTTTTTAGGATTATTTGGATTATCTTGTTTTTGAAGGTTGAGCTTGCTCTGCCAAAGGCTTGACATCCTAAGGTGATTCTTTGCTTGATTTCTTCTTCTTCTGTGGGTTTCATAGAGATTTGTTGTCCGCAGTAGATGTAGTGGTCTACCTTCTCCAGTTTTGTATCTTCGATATTGACAGTTATGTTCTTATTCTTGATGTGGTTGTTGCACATGACTTTCGTTTTACTGAAGTTCATGTCTTGGACAACTTTCTTGCTTTCTTCATTAAGTTCATCCTGCATTAGTTGGAGATAGTGCAGATTCTCTGTGAAAAGGACGATGTCGTTTGCAAATCTGATGTTGTTCAGATATTTGCCATCTATTTTGATGCCTCTATTCTCCCTGCCCAGGTTTTGGAAGATCATCTCAAGGCAGGCTGTGAAGAGTTTGGGTGAGCTAGTATCACCCTGTCTTACTTCATCTTGGAGTAGGAAGGTTTCAGAGTCTTCACATAGCCTGATAAAAGAGTTGCTCTGACTGTACTTTTTTAAAAGTTCATTGACAAACCCATTTTTATGGAAAAGT
>OY735214.1:24278119-24305619 GCA_963457665.1 Thysanoteuthis rhombus | reverse complement strand
ATACATACATATATATGCATATATATACATATATATATATATACATATATATATATATATATATATATATATATATATATATATTATACCCAAGAAAACAGGAGAAAAAATTCTTAGACCAAGTAAAATGCTTGAAAACTATCCAAGTCTGTCAAATGAAAATAGTGGAAAGGATGGAAGACATCTGATGCGAATAGAAGATGAGATCGGAGGACACAAGGAGAAGATGCAACTAGACAAAAACAAATGAAGAAGACGATAGTTTTTTGAAATTTTGATTGCCAAAAATAGATAAAACCTATTCTGTAGATTGCCAAGAGAAAGAAACCATTCTTGAAACATGAAATGTTTTTATCAAATATAAACAAAAGCAAACATAACAGATCAAATCATCCTCTCCCCCCTCTCTCTCTCTCTCTATATATATATGAATATATATATATATATATGTATATATATATATAGAAAGTACAAAGCAGGAATACAATATAATATAATATAATATATGATATAATGCAATATCTTATATGTGATGGGTTCATTCCATAAAGTGTTTGATACATTCAATATTGTGTGTTAAGTTAAGTTGGAGTAGATCTTAAAATATGATGAAATAAAGGATTCATTACACAAACACATTTATGTTTCTGCCCTTTTGGGGCCTCCTCAGGCAAACGATTCAATTTATTTTAGGTACCTATATAGGACGTTAATAGGGAAGGGTCTATTTTTCTGGATGGAGAACCTTCCCCTTGTTCTACTTTTCTTTTTTTTTTTTCCTTTTTCTTTTCCTTTTTAGGTTGTTCATCACTGCTTGTTATGTTTTACATGAGATCATCTACTGTCTGGTAGTTATAAATTAGCAGGATAAACTATTGACACTTTTCTTATCAGTGTTGTTAGAACAACACCTCTTTGTGGTAGTTTTTCTCTCTGGAAGTATCTTATTTTTACTTTAAGCTTCTCCTCAGTGTTGGGGGTCACTTTTACATGATCTGAGTTGTTAGATTGATTGTCTTATTCATTGTAGGTTTGGTATGTCTCTATATATCTAAGAAAATTTATGAAAAGATCGTTGGGTTGTTCTTAAAGTGGCTAGGGGTATAAAATAATAAAACAGGGTAGAAACATAAAGGTATTGAATTCTTTATTTCATGAGATATATGTATATATATATATATATATATATTTATATATATATATATATATATATATATATATACATATATATATATATATATATATATATACATATATATATATATATATATATATATATATATATATATATATATATATATATATATATATCATCTCCACCTAGTCTAGCATGAGGCCTCAATAATGGAGATTGAGCGGAGAGCAATACTTTTTTGAACTATACACAAAACCATCACAATGCTCTCTATAAGCATATACACACAGTGGTTAATATATGCATGTTTGTGCATATATATATATATATATATATATATATATATATATATATATATATATATATATATATATATATATATATATATATGGCTGTATTGTGGATGCGAAATAATCTGACAGAATGTATACGTATATATAGTTTCCATTCTCTCTTTTGGAGTAGTCCCCTTAAGCATGTACATACAAGAATCTTTCAAAGGTTACTGCTGCATGTTCAAGCGCATGTTTCCAATTTCCTGAACTCTTGCGTAGCACCTTTCACACACACACAAACACACACAAACACACGCACAAACATACACGCACACAGACACACACACATATATATATATATATATATATATATATATATATATATATATATATATATGATATCCATGCATAAGTTAGTTCTCTTGCCTTATAATGGACAGTGACCTCTAAGAGAGTTAGAATTACCAAAAACAAGTGTGAATGCTGCCAGACAAAAACTAAGATACTCATTTAGTATGAACTTACATTGCAAATTGAACCCCTACTGAAAACTTATCAAAGGGGCCAGGAATTCTCTAAATCCCAAAATACTATTTTTCCTAAACATAATAAATAAATGGCCTTCATTCTGTTCCCATAGATTATAAAACAACCCTTCCAGTATGCATGCCAGAGTAAAGAGTATGCAGATCCTAGGATGCCCAATCATCAGAATCCTCCTAGAGGCCTTGCAAAGGAAAGCTAAGCACGATTTATTTAGTATCAGCTTGGCTGCAGGAACTGTCAGAAGGATGTCAAATCAGGCGTCAAACCTGTGTCTTATCTGCCTTTCTATCTTAGCCATAGCTAGGAGGAGGAAAGTTGGATTCATGCCTTACCCAAAGGCATTAGTGCAAAGCGATCATGAACAGCCCTATTCACAGTTTGCCGATTCCATTGTCCATGCTGTTACCGACTACGTAATCTCACATCCGCAAGGAGTAAATGTTTGATATTTCAGCCCCCTAGTTCCATTGGTGAAGGCTGTATGTGTCATACATACATGCATAGATAGCCAGCCAGACCAAATTAAAAACTGAAAGAATTATTTTGGTTGATGGTCGCTAATACTGTAACACATTGTATTTGTCTATAGGTCAGTTTGTAACAAATTCCAAAACAATGTCATCTAGAAGTAATTTTGATAGGGTCTGAACTTTAGCCCTCAGGGAAAGACTAAAATAAAAGATTTTGTTCTCAAGTTTAATCATGATTTCAAAATAGGTTTGGGAAAAATTTGGCAGCATTTTATCAGTGAATCTTTTAAAAATCTATCTTCTCCAACATACATTTAGAAGTGTCATATTTGAACCAACTTCAATTTCTCCATTAATTATTATAGATTTTAGGAGGAAGAAAGTTTAGTTAGTGCAAATATGTGTCAATTTCTTCATCAGTGGAGATTCTTATACTTTTTGATTCTACATGAAAGTGCACACACATGTACATGCATGTACATGTATATATATAGTGAAACGGGGCTCAGTGCATACAGGCAACTTCTCATCATTACTTTTTACTCCAATTCATCTGTAAATGCAGCATTCACTTCCAGGGTTCACAGACTTTGTCAATTGCATTTGAATGACCCCGGATGGTCTGGTGGGTGCAGTTAAAATGATGCACCGTTTCTCAACCAATCAACTGAGAAAGGGCTTCTATGACTCCAATAGTTGTCCACTTCAAGGCTCATCCATTTTCTCCAATTCACCATGTTGGATTTTGGTGATCTACTACAACTTCTGTACACTCAATATTTCTCTTGCAATATGCCTGGTTGATTCAGTGCAACAGTTCAGCAGACGTGAGACTGATTTCAAAATCATGAGGTACCAACCAAAAGTTTGGAAAATTTCACTATGAAAATAATTTACTTACCTCAACACCCAATTTACATCATCTCTTCTTGACTTTTTCCTTTGGGCATATATGCAGTGATCTCACAATAGGTACCAGCAAACAGTACTTCATTCGGTTTACAAGCTTAGTTCAAATTCCTCAAGCTTTTGGGTAGCACCTCATATAGCAGACACATTTGCGCTTGGGAATTGTTGAATACTTTGATTCTAGTGAGAGTAACTCCCTGAATTTTGTGAATTGAAAAGATTTCCCAGAATGTTCTACATCTGGAACTTCTAGAATTTTCACTAATATTTGGGAATACTTTTTACAACTTTTTATGGATATATATATATATATACATATATATATGTATTTTGAACAAATTATTCCTCATCAATCCAAATATTTGTACAGTCAATTATATATTTGCTTTTAGTAATCACTTATTTTATCATTGAAAACGTGTCATTCTCACTTTTTGATTTTTTCATAAAGAAAAGATCTAATTGTTCAAGTATATATTCTCTCATGAGAATTTTTTAAAAATTCATTATGATTTTTGTACTTTGCTCAATTTTAAATGGTGGAAAAATAATTTCAGAAGTCGTACTTTTCAATAATCCTCTGTGTATTTCTATATACAATATTTTTGTTATTTTATTGTAGGTTTCATTTTTTACTGTTGTGTTTAGTTTTTTTCATCAAGTGAACATGATGGACTAGCCATGTCTGCCACCCTTTGACTTGTTCTTTCTGTAAACTGATGGCATGTTACTTTGCTTTGGGAAAGATTTACATTCTTTGTTCAGTTTTTGACACACTCCATCATGAACATGACAAATATATATATACATATATATATATATATATATATATATATATACTATATACATATGTGTGTGTGTGTATGTGTAAGTAGTCAGGAAGATGGATGTTTTTTGTGAGCCACTATTGCAGGCTGTTTCTTGACTGAACACTATTTAGTGATGTTTATTCCTAAGTTGAACATAGCCCACCAAATCATAGTGGAAGAGCTTTGAAATATTTCACCCAACAGCTAAGAAGAATGAGTCCCCTCATCCAACCCTAAACTCAATTCCTCTCACTGAACAAAGTTGCAGCCATTCAGTATTTTCTATGATTGATTGGTGCAACTGACATTTGGAACCATTTCTTTTTTCCATTTTGGTGATTTTGGTAAAAGCAGGAAGGCAGTGAAAAAGAAGATTTTCTTTCCTTACTTTTCAATTATGTAATTTATTTTCTTGTTATCAAAAATTATAATAATTTTTTATCTTCATCATATTTTATTTACAGATTTGCATAGTGCCCATAAAAAAATGATGGGATTATCTACATATGGATTTGCACTCCTGTTAAGAATCAAAGTATCTGTGTGATCGGTGAAAAGTGTGAGGTGCATTTTCATATATATATATATATATATATATATATATATATATATATATATATATATATATATATATATATATATATATATATATATATGTATATTTATATATATATATATATGCAATGCTCCTCCAACTTAGGAATAGAGCACTCTGGTGGATGGGGAATATACGCATGAGTAAAATATATTGCTTAAATTCAACCTTACTGACCGTCCAGTTCTGCGAAGGGCAGAGAGAGATGCCAGCCTCTGGGTCTGAAGTAAAGGTTTCAATCCTACCTCATGGTACTGGATGGGATAATAGATATTCTATAGCTACACTGAAGTTGTAATACAACAAAACAGCTGTCTGTAGATGACACAATTATTTAATTATCATTATATATATATACATGTATAAAAGTATAAATAGCTTGGCACCACAAAAAAAGATTTTTCTTACAGGTTTTCCATAGCAGTAAGACCATAGAGAGTGGGCCTGTGTACAGAATAACCCTCCAGCTTGCACAATTGAATTTCAAGGTGAAGTGCAACAAATAAACATTGCATTTTATATATGTTGATATTTCCTATCTTTCATTTCTGTTACTTTTTAAGCATATTTTTCTTTGCTTCTTATTTTTAAAGATTTTGGGAAAAAATTCTGGTTTATGTTCTTTTACGGATTAAAGAAAACAATTATGAAAAGTATTATTGTGGTTTGTTTATCAGTAATAATTCATTTCATCACATCTTTCATTGTTTCCTTGAACTTTTTTCATAATATCTTATTTGATATCTGAATATCAAGTTTTTTTTTAATATTTGCTACTAGTCTGCTTCCTAGTCTATATTAAAAGTTAATTTGTCTAACAGTATTCAAAGTAGTTTTATCAAAATTCAGACTTTCTAATGGATCACCCCAAACATGACATGCTGCAAAAAAATATTGGTCACATGATGGCTTCTATTGAGTGACCAACCAGACCTGTCTTTCTTGCAATTCACTCAATTGTTTTTGTGATAAGTTTTCTACAGTCCCAAAAGGATAAGATTGGCACTTCTGCCAAGGATCAGAATATCTGCAGTCTCCCTCTATCCTGTCTTATTGTCTGTCATCCACCATAATGTTAGCAAAGCAGAACTAAGATTAGGGCTGCACAAGCCTTCTCCACAATAATGCAATGTCTTTTAAAATGAGGAAGAACATTATGCCTGAAAATGGGAGACTATTAACCACTATCACTAGCATCAAGAAGATTCTGCTAACAGAAGCCCTATAAAAGAGTTAGAATTGGCTAATTCTGTGCAAAAGTGGAGATTACGGGAAGTCATTTTTTCTGTATTGTCATAAAATACAATCTTTATTTTTCCCATTGCTTGATGAGTCAGCAAGTCTTATCATTTCTATCAAGGGAAAATTAGTTTTTTTTTAAATTACTATTTTTGAGGATCTTATTATCTTTATCTTTAAGAAACTGCGAACCAAAACTGTCAACATAAGTTTCTTCAGTTTTCAAGTTGGTCTGGCTTGCTGGCAATGTATGTATGTATCATGCATACAGGCCACACCAATGGAGCTAGAGGACTGAAAATTCAAACATGTACTCCTTATTATGTCCAGAAAAAAACATTGTTTTTTTTTCAATGCCTCCAAATAAGTTTTTAGTCAGTGGGGGGGGGTGTCTTTTGCCATTTAAGTTCATACTCCACAACATTCGTGCTTGTTTTCTGAAAATTCAATCTTTTTTAATTCCCAAAATAGGGGAGAGAAGTAACTTCTTCACTGATTACCCCCTTTTTCCAATTTTCTAATTAACCGATTCTAGCGTGGTATGCAGCCAAAAGATATTAGTCATGTGAGAGTTTCTATTGAGTGACTAACCAGACCTCGTTTTCTTATTACTTTTTTTAAGGATCTTATTCTTTATCTTTCCTGTTATTCCTTTCCTTTCTTTTTTTCATTCCCTAAGCTGCAAATGACTTCTTATCATCATTTGTGGTTTTTGAAACTGTTATTCATATAGCAAGCAGCAATACAACATATGATTTGCAAGTCTATTTGGTTTTATTCCTAAGCAAAAGATGCTTAGATTAACCCTCATTCTGTAATATATATGGTGGCATCGCTTAATGTAGGGACATGAGTATGTCCATTTGAATATTAGAATTATTTCATCTTATTTAATTGTCATATCCTTTAAACTATTCACTAGTTTAACCATATTTTTACTCTTTTAATTGATATATACTTGAACATTAATGATTCAGACATGGTAATATAATTTTTTAGAGATAATGAAGTCAAATAATTTAGGGACACTCCAATTATTTGCCATTTTTATCAAATATGAAGTACTCATGGAACTGAAATATGGAATCTGACCAAAAGATTGACCTTCTAACTGAGAAGAATACAAGGTGCACCAAAGAAAATCATGCTCAACATCACATGGAGAGATCACATGGTATCAAAGTATATTAGAGAAAATAAAGGAGTCAGGGATATCATAGATGCCTATAGAAAACTCAAATGACAATAAGCTGAATCTTGGACAACCGTTGGACATAACGACCCACTATGTGGATCCCTAGAGATAATATGCAGTGGCCAACAAGATATGAAATGGTATGACAAACTTGACAAGTCCAGAAAGTATTGGCTCTGTGATGGCCATGATAGAGAGGTTTTGCGAATCTTAAGGAAGGTTTATATCCAATGAATAATGCTAAAAGGCTGATGATGATGACAATGATGATGACTCGCATATAAATATGAAGTATGAGTAAATGGAAAAAAAACCCAAATTTTTCCAATTCAGCATCACATCTATGGTGCATCAATACAATAAGAGTTCTTTATTGCTTCTGTTGGGATTTTTCACTGATGTTCAACAATATTAAAAACCAACAAACAAAACTGGCTACAAAACTGCCAATATAAGTTTCTTCAATTTTCAATTTGGTCTGACTGGCTGGCTGACTGGCTTTGTATGTATGTATCACAATTATCACACTGATGGAGCTAGAGGGCAGAAAATCTGAACATTTACTTATTATTATGTTCAGAAACTACCTTTTTCAGTGATCACTACCCAACAAAAGTTGAGAGAAGTAACATTCATTGATAATCCTTTTTTCCATTTTTTTAATTGATCACCCCAAACATGGCATGCTGCCAAAAAATGTTGATGACCTGATGGTTTCTATTGTGTGAGTAACCAGACCTGTTATTGTGGAGATCATTTGTATTTGTGGGCTTGTGCTGGATGTTAGTTTTGACACTTTGCCATAAATTCTCAATGAGCCAATGACTGCAGCACCTCAATGTTATTGTCTTCAGTGAAGGCTCTGGCTCAAGCTGGTTTGGCGTTGTTTCAAGTCATTATTATCATACTAAAAAATTCACGTCTGACCCATATGATTTTGGGCGTATGGTAACATAACCTTATCCAATATTTCTATATAAGACTTACAATCCATAGTCCCTGCAATATGATTCAATGGACTGACATGTATTCTAGACAAAAAAACTTCACATTGTGACACTCCCTACTCCATAATCAACCGCTGCTTTAATGCAGTGCAGGTTGTGGCTCTTATTCACCTACCCTTCTCCTTATGTGTCTCTGAGCTTCAGGCCCCAAATGCTAAATCACAGTAAACCAAGTTACAATTCTTCTGCACTTTTTAAATTTTTTCTTTAAGAGGGTTGGGGAACTGGGTGCATGCTTGTCTATTCTTTTAGAAAACATGAAACATTTTGTGAGTTATACATCACCTGAGCTCGAATTTCTTTTAGTGATTTTAAAAGTCGTTACATCAATTATCAAACCATATTTTTTTACTTGCATCAGCTCTTATCAGACTGTCATTTTCCTTTGGCTCATCAAAAAGTTTCCGGCATGAAAGACAAAAATCTATAAATTCATTTCATTATTTTTCAGCCACCAGAGTATTTTCATTGGCTATCTATGATCTCACATTACTTTTCAGCTAAATTATGTATTCTGTCATAAAAGAATGATTTTGGTCTTGATGTAATGAATTCTTCCAGGAATTTTTCAATGTCTTGAAATTGAGCCGCTGACCAGACAACGAGAGTTACATGGAGCAAAACAAGCAATAGTCTGAAGATAACCAGTTTAGAAAATACTCGTGTGGAAGATCTTCTCATCTCACTCAATGTTATTAGCTCCATTGCATGAGGATGGGTATTGTCATATGGCAACGTATAACAATACCCTTCCTTCCACTGGTCAACGTCCTTGCTTAGAAAAAAGGTCTTTTCCAAACCAATGCATAATTTAAACAAGCCAATTGCTCACCATGGTGTTGCACATTGTCATTGAATATTTTTTTTCAAAAATATACTTTTTTCTGCATGGAGAAAGAAGAGAAAACTAAGTGTTTAAATCCTAACTAAATGTGTGTTTTTCCAACTTTACGTGGGACCTATTTTTGTAGCTTCTGAATTTTTCCTCCAGTTTGTAAATGATGTACTGAAGATAAGTTTAGAGCCTACTCAACTATCTGCTAAGTGTACAGAGAAATTTGTCCTGATGAGGAGTTTTCCACTCTCTTTATGTAAGGCAGATTTGCTAACCATTATTTAGTCTGAGCCAACTGAACACTGTACTTCAGTTAACAAATTTTATAAGCAATGAAGAGCTAAGTAAACTTTAAAGATGTTTCTAAGATTTCCCTAACATTTTGCAAAAGATGGTGCCAGGAACTTTTGCATTAAACTAATACTTCCCATTTTCTCAACCTATTCGCTTTACTTTCTCTTTAATTTTCCCAACCATTCCATCTGTATTTTTCTCTTTTCCTTTGAGCTCTGTCTATAGACTATCTCTCTTCTTTTGTTCACTTTTTATATTTTCCGTACATTTCCATTCTTTGATCCCTTTGTTTAATTACTCCTATTAGAAACCATCTACCAAAACTGTCAACATAGGTTTCTTTTGTTTTAAAATTGGTCTGGCTGGCTGAGTAAGTATATATGAATCACAGGCGCAATAAAGCTAGAGAGCTGAGAATTTTGATATATACTCTTTATTATGCCTTGAAAAAAACTTTTTTCATTTTTTGAAAATTTCCCCTAAACTAGTGATGTAAGTTGATACTAAATTGGCCCCTTAGTTTGTGTCAAACAGCATTTATGCTTGTTTTTTGAAAATTAGGACTTTTTTATTGATCACCACTCAATAAAAAGCATGAGTAGTAACGTATTCATTGATCATTTTTTTTTACGATCTTTTATTTGATCACCCTAATACAGCATGCTGCCAAAAGACATTAGTAAGTAGGCATGTTTTTCTTTCTCGTTATTCTTTTAACTATCTCTCTTACTCCTTCATTCATCTTTCCAATCTCTTTCTCTCTTTCTTCCTCTTAACTCATTCATTTTTCAGTGCGTATAGATATCTTTCCCTTATTCTTTATTGTTTGCTTCACTCCTCACTCTTTCTTTCTCACAGTTTCTTCCCCACATTTCAAGTATTTATTTTTTGTCCAAGTTGCCTGTCGTGATTTTAAACCAGTCTTACATACCAACGAATTTATTTATTATATATATGATTTAAAAAAGTTGCAGTGATCATCTTCAGCTGGAAGAGAAGTAAGAGTGGAGTTTGAACCTGCAACAGCCAGGCTTGTCTCACTCTCTTTCACTCACACTTTTTACTAAAGCTTTTCCCCATACCTATGTATCTTCGTCTTTGATTTTTTAAAAATTTGTTTTTTAAATGAAAGGAAAAACATATCCCAGAAAAAATCACCAAACAGCCCTTTACAAAATTACAAAAACAAATGCAAAGCCTTTGTAGGAAAGTGAGAAATTGCTGTCTACAATACTAGATTATACTTTGCCAAGATTTGTTTTGTTTTATGAGGCAAAGAACACTAAGAACCTTGGCTAATTGAACAGGCTTGATTTGCCATTGTCTCTTCATTCATTTGCATAATACTCATCTAGATTCCCTAAATCCATCTCACTGACACACCAGTAGAAAATTTTTGGCAGCCTAATTATGTGCATTGAAAAACTCTAAGAAGACTTTCTTCGTTGCAATATTGGGGGCAGTTAAATTATTCAGAGACCCAAACTGCAATTAACAGCTTCTGCCGCAGCTAGTCTATTAGTAGAAGAGTTCTTGCATCCTGATATTCTGGCTTTGTGTTCAACTTTCCAGGTATTTTGAGCTTATGTTATTTGCTGCTGAAGAGAAGATGATCAACTGAAATCTTGAATAAAGTTACTAATCTTTAAACAAATAAATTTTTTCATTATTTATCTTTAGATGATGTATTGTAAACCCCAATTATGAAGTTTTGACTACTATTTTCTTTCATCTTTTTTTAGTTGCTTTCTATCAAAACTTAATTCAGCTCACTGTTAAAGAGAGCTGCAATAAAATGCAATTAAAATGAATATATATTTTTTTAGTAAAAAGATATTTATCTATTAGAATGAATTAAGCCCTTGAGTATGTATAAGATAAATTTCATAAATATATATACATATAGAGTCAGTAAAAGAGTAGGCTACTAATCACTTTGTCATGATATCTAATCATGGTAGAGAAATGTTGATTTTATAGATCTATTTGTTTAACAGAACAAAATGAGCCCTTGTGTAATTTCTGACGTAAATTTTGGTTGATATATAAAATTCGTCAATTTAGTAGTTGGTAGGCAATCAGTTGGTAATGATTTCAAATTATGGTTGGGAATCATCAATTTTTTTTCCTCAATTTCACCCACTTGGAATGGAGTTCAAAGAAATTAAGAGTTCCAGGTCTTTGCTGTGAATTTTCAGTGTACGATAGAATTGATTTTTGAGCTTCCTATGTTCATTTTTCAAATTCTTTAACCTTCTGATTCAGGTCGAAACATCAAAATAAGAGTGTGTTCTTTTTTGTGTCTTATCTTCTGATTTCTGTCTATTTATGATGGTCAGCTATTCTCATTTCCAAGTATTGTGTTTCTTTTAGGTTTAGCAGTGATTTCATCTTGGTTCTTGGTTCTCATCATTTCTGCAACCTTTTTGTCCAAACAGTTCTGCACCAATCAAGATCATTTGGTAAAACCTGAACCATTCATTGAAACAGTTGTGACTTTTTATCTAAATAAGGTTGATTTGTTATCATAGTATATTTCCCAAGCTTTGGGGGAAGTTTGATTCTTTTCCAATATTTCTCACTTATTCAGTTCAGTAACTCTTTTTCCCTCTATCCATTCTTCAATCTCTCTTTTTTTCTATTTTTTTATCTCTCCCTTTCTTTTTCTCTAACTTTATCTCCTCATTGTTTTCATTCATTCTTTCAATTTTTTTTGTCTGTTTCTTTCACTCACCTTTTTGCTTTCTCTCTCTCCATCACTTTCTCTGTCTTTTCTATAACCCAGATTTCCCATATTATGTGCTTTCTTCTCTTTTCTAACCTACTCTACTCCTTATCACCACTCGAATTGTTGAATCTGAGGAAAATATTGATTTACTAACTTCACGAATTCAAACTTGGAGTCAAATTTAAGCAAAATTTAAACACCTTAAACCAGTGGTTTATATAATCCCAGGTCACATTCATCCCCCCTTTTGATCCAGGTTTGAAAAATTTCTCCCTTTTTTTAATTGTTATATCACAATTTTTTCACCATTATACTTTCCATTATACATTCCTTCCTAGACAGGAATTTGTCCCCAATTCATCCCCTGGCAAAAATTTTTCTACTAGAGAAATTCCTCCCCTCGGAGCCAAGCACCTCTCATTTGAAAATCACTGCCTTAAACTTATTAAAGACAAATGTTGAATTGTGACTTATGCATTATTCATTGACTAAAAAAATTGTTGTTTAACTCATAAAGACATTGATTCCTTTATTAGCCATGAAAGAGTGTGCTTTAGGAATAATAGTCCATCAATCCTTATATTGTACAGTTTTCTCCTAGTAACTGTCAACCAAAACTGTCAACGTAGGTTTCTTCAGTATTCAAGTGGGTTTGTCTGGCTGGCTTGTTATCTGTGTATTTATGTATCATCAAAGGAGCTAGAGGGCTGAAATTTGAAAACATTAATTCCTTATTATGTTAAAAAAAAGTTCGTTCTTTTTTGAAAAATTCTCAAACAGATTTTTTGTGGAGCGGGGAGTGTCAATTTTCAATGTAAATTTATGCTAACTTGGTCCCTATTTTGTGCCTGGTAGTATTCATACTTTTTCTTTGAAAATTCAAACATTTTAGTGATCATTACCCAAAAGATAAGCGATGTAACTTATTGACTGAACACTTTTTTTCCCATTTTTTTAAAATGATCACCCCCAACACAGTATGTTGCCAAAAGATATTGGTCATGTGGTGGTTTCTAATATGGATGAATTTAGCATTAATTTAAATTGCAAACTGAACCTGATAAAACCCTTTTGAGGGCAGAGGTTTCTGATATGGAGAGGTTCCCAGATTCTGTTGATATCAATGCTCAGTCAGCTAATTAGTGTGACTGAAGAAAGTTTTCATATTTACCAACTTTTCTCCCTGTCAACAATTTGTACTTCATCCTATAGGGGCCTGTGCCCACAACATTCCCTCAAAATGTGGTCCACTATTCCAGATTTCTATGTGTCGCTGTATGTTGTAGCTTTCCTGTGCTTTTCAATTATTATTCTTAAAGGCTGGCATATTTCACCTTCTTGATATCTACCATAGCTACATAGAATGGAATATATGCAATTACTGGTCATGTTTTTTTTTTGGTGGGGGGGTGTTAGTTTTGGAAAGATATGAGTGTAGGGTGGTCCCACTCCAGAACACTGGATGTTGTACTGATGGCACAATCTTTTAATTTCTTGGAAACACCTTTGATGCTTGGGAGAATGACGCGTCTAGTCCGTCTGAGCATGTGCTTCAAGTAATGATTCCACAATTCCAATGAAAGCCAGAAGGTACATGGCCAAAACGTTGTGAAAAAATGAACGTATAGACAAGGAATAGTCAGACCATATCATAAATAATGATTAATATAGCCATCTAGCAAGATTCAGACAAGAATTGAAGAAACCTATATTGACAGTTTTGCTTTATGGTTTCTAAAAATAAAGATATTTGACAAAACACCCTGAGAGTCTACTTACAAAACTTGTTTGGCAATACAAGACTTTTATATAGGAGTCAGTGATCCATAAAATCATTCCGATTTGTTTTTCCTTCTTGATTTTTTCTTTTTTATTTTCTTTCCCTCATTTTTCTCTTTTATTTATTTTGGCCAGTCTCCCACCACACAATGACCTCCCAAAAAACATCCAAGTGAGACAAAAGGCCATTTCCAATCTAATCCCCACTTGCCCCCACCCCCCACCCATACCATATACAAATAATGGAAAAAGAAGGAAAATATGACTGAAAATAAAAACCTTTCCTGACTCCAAGAAAGCCCCGTAAGAGTCAGAATGTTCAGCATCATTGGTCTCTGAGTGAATTGAATGGATGATTCTGCCATAATTGTCCTTCTTTATCTACTCCTGGGAACTAAAGAGTAACATTGTCAAAACCAATTCTAAAGAATAACACGCTTTTTATGGCAGCCCATTGATTTTTGATGACAGTAAGTACTTCTTCAGTTGAAATAGCCTGCACAAAAGATACAATTATTCATTTATTTATTCTTAGTCTTGGTAACCACAACCTACATTACAGCCACCATTCATGATGGATGAGGCCCCAAGGAATGTGGAGCTTCTTAGAATATCTGGACTTTATAAATTGGCCCCCTCATTTGATACTGACCAGTGAAATAATTGACATTTTTGTGGAAGGGATCATAGATTTTACAAGTATTTTCCTAAAGAGAGAAGAAAGAAAATGCTATTGACCATAATCTAAAATCAAACATTTTATTCTTTTGGCTTTTATATCATCTTATCCAAAGCATGAGATTGCAACCATCTTCCTTTCTTGATGAATGTCGGCAAAAGAGTGTATTTCTGTATTTGAGCTCATGTGAGTATATATCCAAGTATCTGAATTATAGAAAGTGTGATGCAAAATTACATTTGTGCATTTATATAATTGTGAGTATATTTGTAAATGTATGTATGCATATACAAGTACATTTATATTTGTGTTTCAGGTGTAGAGTATATTTGTGTGAATATGTTTGTGTTTACTTTTACTCTTATGTATACATGCTTGCTTTTGAGAGTACACATTTTTGCGTATATGAGATGGTACATTTGTGCTAGTGTATATATATATAATGTGCAGATATGTGCGGCAAGTGTTTGTATGTTTGTACATGCTTTGGTGTAACTCTACATAAATGAGCGTGTATATGTGTTTGTGTTTCTGAGTGTATGAATATATTTGTTTATTCCTGTTCAAAGGAGTAAGAATGTCAGGATCTGCAAATGACAATTTTCAAATCATCATTGTCATCATTATATTTAGCTTCATCATAATATTTAGCTTTCGGCCAAAGACAGAAAAAGAATTCTATAAAATCTTGGTTCAAAAATAGTCATATAAGAGATGCAACATTAAGTAGTGAACGTAATTTTGTCTTGTAATTAAACTAAAAACTAAAAACACAAAATGCCAAGACTTAGCTTAAGTAGGGCAACATGGACAGTTGTCTAGGGTAACAAGTTCTAGGGGTACCTGTCATGAGTCTGTGACAGTAAGACTTTCCAAGTAAAATGGAAAAATTTGAAAATGAATAGATTAAACAGAATATAATCAGTCAAAATGAGAAAATTCTCTGATGTGAAGTCAGATTTTTTCAGGAATATCTGACAGTCAAGCAGTTTCTGTTGTGAAAGTAGGAGAAACAATTGACAAAAGAAATTCCCATGATCAATGACAAGCTCAGTCACACTTAGCTAGATTGGGGTGATAGGATGCTCACAATATCTAAAGCCTTGCAGGGAACGTAAGTTGGGATCGCAAGTGAATAGATATGTAAATAAAATAATACTGTACTTTGAAGGGCACTAAAGTTCAGCTTGCCTGAAGCACCAGGAACCAAAGGGCCAGCCCTGAGCTTAAGAATACTAATGACTATTGGATTGGAGTTGACTCTCACTATACTTCAGTCATGCAAATGCACATTATTCAAAATCGACTGGAGAAAGGCCAGTGAGAAAATCATTTTCACAAGGAGAGAACTATTGCACTACAGCTCAATACAGCAAGACAATTGCAGCAATATTGGTTTACTAAGGGATCTTGTTCTCACTAGATCTATAACAATGCCCACGAAAAATTTGATGTTTCAACTAACAAAAACAATATCAATAGAATAATATTCATAACTCACATATATAAAATGCAATGTATATGTATATATATATCTACCACTGACCCTAAAAAAACATCAGAGATTAACAATTTGCAACAAAAAATTTGAAAATTCAAACCTTGTAATAACCAATAACTTTTCTACCGTAAAAAAAAGACCTTAAAAAAATGAATCATTATACCAATTTAAATGCCCATTGGGAGAATGCATCTCTGACATTACTACACACATAGGACATACAACCACAACAATATCAAGAAGACTAATATGCCAAGTGTTAGATAATAGTTCTGCCAACATTTGAAACAAGAACACAATTGACCCTCCTCCATATCTACAAAATACACGCTGAGAACCCAAAATCCTCAAACTCTCTTACAACATAAAAAGCCTTCAAATATTGGGAGCAATTCTAATTAAAACTAATCAGCCTCAAATAAACAAAATCTCATATGACACAGGTGCCAATATCCTAAAATGCTTATAAAACAATAACATAACAATATATATCAATCATCAACTTAAAAATATAACTTCCATCAACAATTTGAATAGGACAACTTATGATGTAGCTTGCACAAGATTTAAAATGCTGATGAAAATTGAAAATTGGGACAAACACAGTTCTACAACTTCAAAACTATCCTTGAAAAAGACAGTGATGGTTGAAAGTGCTTGGAAATTAAAATAGATAAATACAACATGAATTTTGGAAAATTTATACTCTGATTCAGGCCGCCTGTAAAGATTCTCATCTGAAAACTAAAAAATTAAACCAATAAAAAAAATGTCGATAATGTTCAACGAAACTAGCATAAAGAAAAATTGCTTTTTAAGTATAATACATTTATATATGTGTGTGTGTGTGTGTGTGTGTGTGTGTGTGTGTGTGTGTGTGTGTGTGTGGCTGTGTGGCTATTTTCAGTGGGTGCACAGATACTAAAACTGATCCTAAGCAGGCAGGGGACCGGGAAGCTACATTTTGATCATAGGCTGAGTGAACAGATACTCTGATCTTTGGCAGAAGTGCCGATCCATATGTAAATATTCCCATCATCCTTTTTGGGTTCTAGGCTAGTAATTTATCAACTAACAGCAATAATAAAATAATGAGACTGATTACAAGAAGAAGGGAAGTAAACTTAATTTAGATTACAGAAACCACAATGATATTAAAAGTAATGTTGGATGATGATGATGAAGAGGAGGAGGAGGAGGAGGAAGAGGAAGGGGTTTAGGGGGTTCCCCTTCTTGACAAAAGTACAATTTTAATTTTTTTTTTTAATAACTAGATAGAAATATCTATCGATAAAAAACTCCCAAATAATCCCAAGTAATCGTAAATTAAACTCAATAACAAAAATACACCATTTTGCTTTTCATCTAACATGTCTTTTGTCAATATCTTCCTTTTCTTTTTTTTTTTCTTCAATTGATGTGTCTTCTGTCAATTCTAATCCTAGAATTTCTCTCTTGACCTTTTTTTTTCCCATGTATCTATTTGGTAACAAATATTTTCCTTTCATTTGGTCCACCCCTGTTTCAAAATCCTAGATCCGACCCTGTAATGACACAACACCACCAAGTTGTTTCTAAGCAAAGCGTGGGTACGTGGGAATTGGTTAAGGGGGGGGGGGCAGAGGACCTGATTTGCTGGAAATGTTACACAGTTTTCCTCAAATTACACTGATTTGCTCGAAATTTGGTCGTCGCCCCCCCCTCCTAGCTCGTACGCCTATGTTTCCGAGAAACGTTTAGCCAGAATGTGTACCTTAATCAAATTCTAAGGATGCAAAAATATTTATTATCATAATAAAATGAATAGAGTAGCAACGATAATAAAGGCGAAGACCAAAACAACAACAATAATTATAACGAAATGCTCAATGATTCGCTGATTCATTCTGATGTTTTAACGGCCTTCTTGAAGCATTTTTTGTACATAACTTTAACCAAACCAACAATCAATAATATTCTTTCTTTCTCTTTCCTCGTTCTTTCCCCTACGCTTACACATCTTCATGTTACACATTTGCAATTGTTTCTATTGTTGCTGATGTCATAGCAATGTATTCATAAATTGTCGCCTCAGATTTCTTTCTGTTTATTTTCCTTTTTTTTTTGCCTAAAACACTTCTTATGATAATGAAAAGGCTACTTTAGCTCGTTTACTCAACTGTTTCTTTTGTTGGGGAAAGATGAGAATTTTTTTTAATGTTTTTTATGTGGTTTTGTTTTGTCATTTTTTAGTTTGGTCGTCAGAAGTATTTATTTTTAAATTAGAGAAATGTATTTATTTGTTTTTGGTTTTATTTCATGTTGGGAAAAAAAAAACAAGAAGGAGAAAGAAAAGAATGAAAATGGTAAAATACAAGAAGACGATAAGAAAAACAGGAGAAAAAAAGAGAAATGGTCAAATAAAGAAATGAGGGAGACAAGTCTGATCAGTCACTCAATAGAAAACGTTACATGACCGTTTTCTCTTAGCAGCATGCTGTACTGAGGATGATCAACTAAAAATTTTGAAAAGGGATGCATAATGAATGGATTACTTCTCTCGCCTTCTTCTGGGCTGTGATGAATAAAAAAGCATGAATTAAAAAGAGAAAACAATCACAAATGTGGGCCCAGCCAGAAAAAAAACCCCCAAAAAACTAAGGCACAAATTTAACATGGATATACATCGTATATTGACCCCAACCTCAACTAAAAAAACACGTTTTTCGTTGACATAATGAGGAGTAAATGCTTAGATTTTCAACCCTCTAGCTCCATTGATGCTGCCTGCATATATGATACATACTTAGACTGAGAGACAGACGATCAACAGGAAAACTGGTGAGACCTGTGTTGATAGTCTTCATGACAGTATTGGTTAATGGTTTCTTACAGGTACAACAATAAGAATGTAAACTGATTACAAAGGTAACCCTTGTTTCTCCAGTGTTCACTCTGCACCTCCTTTTCATTTTTAGGAAAAAATTGAAAAATGAATAGTGGTCTGTATTTGTTTTGCAGCAAGCTGTTAAAGAGGCGAGATGCATGCTCTCAGTCTGTCTCCTACACCCACATTATCTCTACCTTCCACCAACCCTACCTCATACAACTGTGCCCAAAATACCATCATCAACATTTTGAGTCTGGGAACGTACAAACATATTTCTCATATAAATTAATGGCAATTGTATCTTTACTTCTTGCCATTTCAGTTTATAAAAGGTGTTTGTAGGAACGCTTTTACTTTTTATAGCAAGGGAAAGTTTCACTGAGGTGGCAAGTGAGAACACAAGAAGAGAGAAGAGGTCTAGTCAGTTATTCAATAGAAACCATCACATGACCAATATCTTTTGGCAGCACGTCGTGTTGGGGATGATCAATTACAAAATTAGAAAAAAAGGAATGATCAGTGAATAAGTTACTTCTCAGATCTTTCAAGTGAAAATATTGCCAGACACAAAGGAACCAATTTAGCATAAATTTCCATTGCAGACATACACACACACACACACACGAAACCAATTTGATAGAGAAATTTTCACAAAACGTTTTTCTCAACATATTTTTCTAGCTTCATTGATGCGGCCTGCATACGTGATACATATGTAGCCAACTATCAAGACCAAGTTAAAAACTGACAAAACCTATGTTAATGTTGAATTTGATGATGCTGACAGTTTTGTTTGATGGTTTCTAATAAAAAAGAGGAGAAAGTGAGAAAAACGAAGAAGAAAGAGAGGAAAAGAAAAAAAGAAAGAAACTGGAAGAATTGAGGAAAAAAAGAAAAGGAATTTGTACTGAAAGAAGTTGAGAATATTTTTCAAAAAAGGAAGAACAAAAAGCGAAGGAAAACGTAGAAGTGTTGTCTGCTTTCTCTTGTGGTTTTCTATTGATTAAAAAGAAGGCAAAATAAAAGAGGAAAAACAAATCTTGACTCTTTAATCAATGCTATGCTGCTTTAATTTTTTGAATGTGTGGTTCTACAAGTATGACAAACATTTTGCTTGTTGTTGGCAAAGAATAAATTAACTGATGCTTCATCAAGTGTGGCAAAAAGAGGTGGACATTTTCAAGATGAACAGAAACTTTTTCTTCTTTTCATACTTGTTTCAATCCTTTTTTCAATTTAAAAAAGAACATGTCTGCATTTGTGTCTACTGAAGAATTTCTGTCCATACGCCTAGAGCATTGGTTCTCAAACTTTATTGTATGATAGCACATTAAGAAACAGGTCACTCAATTGAAACTATCATGAGAACTACATCTTATACATACCCTGTTGGAGGTTATGATTGAAAAATTGGAAAATGGGGTGATCAATGAATTAATCATTTCTCTCACAGTTTGCTGGGTACTGATCATTAAAAAAGTCTGATTTTTCAAAAACATGGGGGGGGGGGGCAGATTTCGATAAAACAAAAAACATTTTTCCTAAACATGATAAGGAGCATGTATCTAAATTTTCAGCTCTCTGGCTCCATCGGTACAGCCTGTACTTGTGGTACAAACATACATACATAACAAGGCAGACTGACTTGAAAACTGAGGAAACCTATGCAGACATTTTTCATAAGAGTTTTCTAAATACTCGACTTACATGGCATAACAACTATAAAAATGAAATTAATTAGACAAAAACATTTCAATGGTCAAAGTATAAAACTTTCATACCAGCTTACTTATGTATCATCTCTTTTTCCTTCAGTTGCTAAAAAGATTGAGAAAAAATTGAGAGATAAAACGGCTAGATTGGCAACTCTATGGTGGAGGCAGGGGCAGGCATAATACCTATACTGGACAAATTCATGGCTCAGTAGATATGGTTGCGTACTTGGAAAAATTTATGTTGTACACCTGGGAGACTATCATGGAACACTACAGTGCTGCAGCATTCAGTTTGATTTGAAAATCCCCCCCCCACTTCTCTGAAAAAGCAGGGCTGCAAAAGCTTTAGAAATAGTAGTTCACCTACTATCTGGGGGATGCATTAGTTGAATACCTTGCTTTTCATGATTAATTAGATCTTGAAGAATGAACTTGCTCTGTCAAAGGCTTGCCATCCTAGAGTGATTCTTTGCTTGATTTCCTCTTCTTTTAAGGATTTCATGGAGATTCCTTGTCCTAGGTAGATGTAGTGATCTACTTTCTTCAGTTATGCATTTTCAATTTTAATTGTTACATTCTTATTTCTGACATGATTGTTGCACGACATTTGTTTTGCTGAAATTCATAAGAAGGCTGACTTTCTTGCTTTCTTCATTTAGTTCATCTAGCATTAGTTGGAGGTCATGTAGGTTTAGCAAGACTTAAATTCACAACCTGAACAAAGGTAAGCACTGATCATTCAGTAAAGCCATAAGCATATTTTTGTCCTCTTTTTTATCAGACATTATGTTTTGCTTTAAAAACTGCAATTAGTCCAGTTCCCATAACATGCTAGAATTTTTTTTATTTATTCTATTCTATGATGCAGAATATAATAAAATAAATGAAAAAAACTCAAGCAAGTGATAGGAACTGGACTAATTGCAGTTTTGTGTACTATGTGGTGTCCTGGGGAGGTGGAGATGGCAATTGATGGCTTGATTGATTGCTGCTCTGACAGACTAGCCATGGGACTTGAGCATTTCTGCCACACCCTCGATCTGATGCCTGTTAGTTCATCCTCTTGCCCAAATTGCTGAACTTGTGATATTGTAGGCTCTGAATGTTGGTTGGTCAGTTGCCATTCTTATCAGATGTCTTAACCATTTAATTCTTTGGTCTTGGATGATTCTGTGGACTGGCATTGCTCTGACGATTTTTGTCATTTTCTCATAACTAATCAAGTCCTTCCTTATCTGAGGCACCTCGTCTCACAGGTAGTGATTTTCCCTCCCAAGACTTTGTTCAGCATGGGGGATCAGCATGGATAGAAAGATGGAGCTGATCAACTTGGTTTTCAATTGAAATAGGAATGTCTTCCAGAAGGAAAAACTGCTACAAGCTGATGCTGTTGGCTCTTTGTACTCAAGTCTCTATTTCTCAGAGTTGCCATTATGAGTGAACACACTACCGTGCTATTTGGATTCCTTAGTCTCAACATTATGGCAGTTTCACCATATTCCAAACATTTATTCCTTATCATGTCAATAAAAACGTTTTTTGTTCATTGAAAATTCTTCCCTAAAATGAGTTTTTAATGGGGTGTTCAATTCACAATCTTAATTTATGCTAAATTGCTAAATTTTGTCTGTTAGTGCTCATTTGTTTTTTTTTAAATCAAAACTTTTTAGTGATCCATCAAAAAGCAAGAGAAGTAACTTATTCACTGATCATCCTCTTTTCCCCATTTTTAATTAATTACCCCTAACGTGGCATGCTGCCAAAATACATTGGTCATGTGATGATTTGTATTGAATGATTAATCAAACCTGTTTATATTCTGATGACAACTGATCACAAAAATGCATATGATATATTTTGATCATGAAAATAGCTGACCAAACTTTTCATTTTATATACTAATACCATGATGTAGACTTTTAAACATTCTTTTAGATGTAATGATAAAGCAACTGTATTTTCTTGCTATTTTACTCCTAAACTTCAGCTTGACCATATTTTCATAATCTATCCTTTTCAAGAACTGAAATCCTTACCGCAGAATCTTTAATATCCACACTCACTACTCTTTCATTGATATTTAGAATAATTAGATTTCAAACATAACACATAATGAATGCACATTTATTCAATTATTTTTCAGTAAGTGGTAGGTACAAGTTTGATTCTCAATGCCAGAGTTGAATATGCAGTGCTACCCAGAAGTTTTGGAAATTCAAATAAGCTGATCAAACTGTTTGTCTGTCAAGTCCCCAAATCTCAACAAATACTCCTCATGTTTATCAAAATCTCTCCACGAGGAAAGACCCTAACCTGATTTATCTTAATATCAAGTTAGTAAAGCAGTAGCAAGAATCAGAGAAAAAAATGAAGTTAGAGCAGTCACGTATTGAGAATTAATAAATGCGCAGGGAAAAATCTGGAGTCTGTTCTTTTGTCACTAATGAAAGTGCTTCAGTTTTATGGGGCTAATACAAAAAATGTCTCATTGAAAACTAATAAGAGAAATAATTTGTATGAGACAAATGATTTTTTAGTCTGCATTATTTAATCCACAGATCTAATTTATTTCTGTGATTCTCTCCCTTTTGAGAGGGACAGAATTAAAAACAGCAAAATTTGATTTTTTATTTTCAATTTCTCTGTGGCTAATAATTCAATTCTCATTTGCATATTTCTAATGGACATAACAATGGCCTTGTTATTTTAGCTTTTGTCATCTTTTGTGCTTGTATTTGTGTGTGTGCATGTGCGAGTTAATGTATGTATGTGCATGCGTATGTGTGAAATCATATATGTGTGCTTGCTTGTCTGTGTGCATTTGCATGAATTCATGTGTCTGAGTTTGTGTGTGTGTGTGTGGGTGTGCGTATCTTTGTGAGTTCATGTGCAAGAGTGTGTTTGTGCATAATTTCATGTGATCTTTTGTGTGCATGTGTTTGTGTGAATTCATGTATGTGTGAGCATAACTTCATATGTGTGAATATGTATGCATGTGTGTGTTGTGTGTATGCGCATCTGGGCTTAAATCCCCCAAACCCGTCTCAGTCTCCTGATCTCGTCTTTTTAATTTGTGCTTGTCAGGGTCTTTTGTTTTCTAATCTTCCAATTTTATGCATATGCATGCATGAACATATTTGCATTCAAACTTGCTCATCCTTTTAAATTTAATTTTTTCCTTTCTCTCTCTTTCACTCTCTTCTTTTTTTCAATGCTCTCTTTCTCCCTTCTACCTTTCTCCTCTTCCTCTTTTTTTTCTCTTTTTCTCTGTTTTTTTTTTTTTTTCCTTACATCCCTTTCCGTGACTTTCTCTCTCACTTTCTCTCTTTTCATCTTTCCTTTCCTCCCTCTCTGTTTTCTCTTCTTTTTCCTCCTCTCTATTTTTTTGTTTCTTTTCTTCTCTTTTTCTTATCTCTCTTTCATTACCTTTTTTTCATTCTTCAGCAATTTCTTTCTTTTTCATATTTTGATCAGTGCACCGGTTTCCTCTCCCTTATTTTCTCCTCTCTTTCTATCTTTTTCACTTTTTTCGTTCTCCTTTTTCAATTCCCACTCTATCTTATACTTGTGATTTGGAGAAAGGCATGAACTCAAATTTCCCTTTATCTTACTTCATCTCTTGTGTTCTCTGATTGGACAAGGAAAAATGAAATCAGGCTAATCCTGTGCATATGCAAACTCATTTATCCAATGAATATTGTTGATGTCATGCTTGCAAAATCATTAATCTGCAACTCATATTCTTTTGACAGTGTGCATGACTGTCACTTTATCAAAATGTTCCTGTCATTCCTCATGTTAGGGACTGTCATCCAATACTGTCAACATAGCTTTCTCAAACTATTAAGTTGGTCTGGCTGGGTGGCTATGAATGTATCCAACATACAGGCCACGCCAATTGAGCTAGAAGGCTGAAAATTTTGACATTTACTCTGTATTATGTCTACATGAAATGATTTTATGTTTTATTCTTTGTTTGTGTCCAGCAGCATTCACGCTTGTCTTTTGAGCAATCACTGCCCAACAAAATGTGAGAAAAGTAACTTTTTCATTGATCATCCTTTTTTCTAATTCGTTAATTAATCACCCCCAGCACAGCATGTTGCCAAAAGACATGGTTATGTGACGGTTTCTATTGAGTGACTGCTCAGATTCATTTCATTTTTTTTAATCAAAATTTCAGTAATGTAGGGTACATGGATATGTAATTCCAAAAACTAGTGTGTGCATATCAGTATGCATGCGTGTATGCATGTGTGTGTGTATATGTGTGTGTTAATGTATGCATACCAAACTTTTCATCACAAACATTTTAATCTCCCTCCCTCTCTCTTTACCACTTTCATTCTTTCTCTCTATATATATTTTCCTTTCTTCCAAGATCCATTCATATTCTTTTTTCCCTCTTAGATTCTGTCACTCTATTCATATCGAAAACCATCAACATGGGTTTCTTCAATTCTTACATGGGCTTGGCTTTCCATCTGGTTTGCTATTCATATATGTAGTGCACATACAGGCTGTATCAATAGAGTTAGAAGACTAAAAATTTCAGTATTTACTCCTTATTATGTTCATGTAAAATTAGCCCCTTAATTCATATCCTTATCATGCTCTTGCAAAATTGCCCTTAAATAGGTTTTCCAGGGGTATTTCAGTTTGCCATGTAAATTGATATTAATTTGATCCTTTAGTTTGTTTCCAACAGTGTTCATGTTTATTTCCCCAAGTATTGAGCTCTTCAGTTATCCAATAAAAGGTGATAGAAGTAACTGATCCATTGATCATCCCTTTTTCCATTTTTTTAAATTGATCACCCCGACCAGTGTATGTTGCCAAAAGATGCTGGTCACATGATGGTTTCTGCTGAGTGATTTACCATTCCTGTCTGCTTCTTTTCCATACTGTTCAAATTTTCCTTTGTGATAATACTGAAAATTTCATCTGAAAAACAGCAATATCAAGATGGGGTGAAACTAATAACATGGAGTAAAGTTAGTAAATAATAGTAGTGAAAATACCTTGAAATACTAAAAATAACAAAACATAAGCTTACATATCTAGTGCATACATATCTATATATATCTATATATATATATATATATATATATATATATATATGTGTGTGTGTGTGTGTGTGTGTGTGTGTGTTTGTGTGTACACAAATGTTTATGTCTTCTCTCTTTCTCCTTTTCAATTAGAAACCCTCAAGCAAAACAGCCGCCAAAACTGTCAATATAGGTTTCTTCAGTTTTTTAGTTGGTATGGCTGGCTGGCTGGCTGGCTAGCTGGCTATGTATGTATGTATGTATCATGGATGCAGGATACACCAATAGAGCTAGATGGCTGAAAATTTTAACATTCACCACTTGTTATGTCTAGAAAAAATGATTTTTTTCTAAATTCTTTCCTCAAATAGGTTTTTTGTGGGATTTCAGTTTGCAATGTAAGTTCATGTTAATTTAATCCCTTAGTTTGTGCCCAGCAGTGTTCCCACTTGTTTTTTGAAATTCATTGAGATCTCTGCCCAACAAATGATGAGAGAAGTAACTTATTCATTGATCAACCCTACATCTAATTTCTTAATTGATCACCCCAACACATCATGCTCCCAAAAGATTTTTGTCATGTGACGGTTTCTATCAAATGACTAACCAAACCTATGTCCCCTTTTTTTTCTTTTTGACTTTTGACTTTCAACTGATCATCCCAACATAGTATGCTGCAAAATGACATTGGTCACATGACAACTTCTATTGAGTGACTAACAGGACCTGTATCTCTTTTGTTATTCTTTCAGACGTTTAGGAGTAAACGCTTGCATCTGCTGAGAGATTTAATTTCTCTCTGCTTCTATGCTTGTGAATGCCAGTCAAACGCTTCTATCATAATTTCAATCATTTTAATATGGATCCTTCCGATTTTTTCTCATGCCCCACCCATCCACGTATTTTTAATTTAAATTTCTGATAAGGACTGTGTGTGCATAAATGTATTTTAATACGCCTGGTTGTTTGTGATTATGAACAAATGTCATTTAAATTTTAGTCAGTTCAATCTGTCTTCCCCCCCCCCTTGCCCCTGTCTCACAATTTATTCCTGTCTTTCAAACTCTCCTTACTCTCTTTCAATCTCCTTTTGTATCACCTCTCTCTCTCTTGCTCTCTTCTATTTCCTTTTTATCATCACTTTCTTCTTTTTTTGTTTTTTCTTTCTTTCTCACTCTCCTCTCTTTTCATCACTTTCTTTCCTTATATTTTTCTCAGTTGTTTTTTCCTTTCTCTTGCTCCCTTTCCTTGACTATTTCTTTCTCTTTTTCTCTGTCCCTCTTCCTTTCTCTTCCTCTTTGTTTTCTTTTTTCTTCCTCTCTGTTTTCTTTTTTCTTCCTCTCTGTATTTTTCTCCAATTCTCTCTTTCTCACCTCTCTTTCATTACCTTTCTCATTCTTTAACACTTTCTTTCCTCGCCATGTTTTAATCAGTGCATCGGTTTTCACTTTCTTTTCTCTTAACCTTTTACTTTTAATTCAAGTTTCAAACATCACTTTGCATATAACGTTGTCCATTTAATTATGTGTGTGTATGTGTGTGTGTGTATGTGTGTGTGTGTATGTGTGTGTGTGTGTGTGCGCACAAAATCTCTCATGTTAATTTATATTATTTCAATACAAGCCTCTTCCTCTCTCTCTCTCTCTCTCTCTCTCTCTCTCTCTCACTTTCTTTTCTCTCTATTTATGTTCTTTCCATTCTCTTTCCTTCTTCCTGTCTTTTTTTTAATCTAAAAAATCATTTCTTGCCACATTTTTGCAAGTGAGGAAAAGGGAAGGGGGTGGGTAGTAAACAGTGGAAATTGGCATCCTCATTGCTCGTTTACCATTGCACTGATTGCAAGTCAATTTTTCTCTAGCAGTGAGATGCATT